>JARYHS010013631.1:30244884-30844884 GCA_031002005.1 Vandiemenella viatica
ATTAGATTAGAGCGGATCGAGAGAAAGTGATAAAAAGTGAAATAAAATCCAGTGAAAATGTTTAAAGATAATAAGTAAATTGCTTAAGTAGTGAACTGTTTATTAGCAGGAATTTTAGAGTGTTAAGTAAGTTTATCATTTAACAGGATGCCAAACGTAAAAGAGGAGATCTTGCCAGTAGTAAATCGAAAAGAAAGAGACAGAAAATTGAAAAAATGAAGCAAATGAAGTCCGAGAATTACGTTTAGTTTCACAAATGAGAGAATGAATAGACTGAGAGAAAATTTAACAAATGAACAACGAAAGGAAATTAGAGAAGACGATCGAGTGAGATACAGAGAGAAACTTCTGAAGAAACAAGAATATGAAATGAGCTAAGGCCGCATTTACACGATGCGAGTTGACTGGAATGACGGTAGGCAGGAGCGTCGATGTTGGGGGTATGAAAATGAACTAGCATGCTAGTAATAATTAGAAGACAGTACAATATAAGGACAGTTTTCTACCCGAACGTTGTGATCTTCTTGAAAATATTACCATATTACAAGAAGGAATTAGTATTTCAGTTGATTTGTTAATTTCAACATTGAATGATATGAAGAATCTAAGATAAAATGCCGAAAATGGGTAGGAGAGTGGATATAAAACAGAAAGGCTTAAAGTGCCTCAGCGACTTTTTTGATTGAAGTTGCAATAGAAGATGTACAGTGTAACAGAAATCGTTTAAAACTAACTGTAACTCAATTTGAAGAGCTTCTGCTTGTGAAAAGTACAACAGAGAAGGAATTATCCGAATAGCGCCACACTTCATGGAAGTGGCGACGGGTGTGCAAGCAATAAGTGATAAGTTTTGCAGCGAAATGGGGTACACCTATTCCGTGCTGAGCCATCTCGTGTCGGTCCGACAGGGTCGGTGTTGCGCCGAGTGTAGTCGCTGCAGAGCTGACACACAAGGTGGACACAATACAGTGAGTGCCAGTATGCCTTGTTGACGTCAAAGGGAGCCATATCGGCATTTGAGCCAGTTGGAACGGTGCAGAAAGATCGGTCTCCAGGAAACAGGTTTGTTATACCATGACATTTCGGCTCGCACAGGGCATGCTGCTACGAAAGTGATGCGTGTGTGGAAACGGTGGATAGAGGGAGGTCGTACACAGCGACGAGCGGAAATTGGACCACGGAACAGGAATACAGTATGGCCATAGCGGACCGTACAGCGTCATCCAGAGTGTTGGCTCGTCGCTGGAGCACTGCAACAGGTGTGAACTTGTCTGCATCGACCGTTTGTCGCCATCTGCTGCAGGTTGGAATGGTTGCACGCACGCCATTACGTCGGCTTCCATTGTTCAGAAACCACCGGCTCCCCCGACTGCAATGGGTACGTGAACACCGTTACTGGGGTGCTGAGTGGCAAAATGTAATCTTTTCGGACGAGTCCCGCTTCAACGTGTCCTACAGTGATGGCCGCATACGTATCCGGCGGTACCGTAGTGAGGGCAATCTGGAGGACTGCATTGTGGAGCGGCATAGCGGACAAACACCAGGTGTGATGGTTTGTGGCGCCATTGGTTACATCATCCGATCTCGTCTCCTATGTATTGATGGCACTTTGAACAGCAACCGGTACCTAACGGTGGTTGTGTAGCCTGAGGTACTCCCCCTGCTTCAGGCATTTCCTCATGCCACATTTCAACAGGACAATGCCCGGCCACATGCTGCGAGGCATGTACAGACCTTCTAAGAGCGACGGGTACCATTGCTTCCCTGGCCTGAACGTTCGCCCAACATGTCGCCCATCGAACATGTCTGGGATATGGTCGGTCGGCACCTGGCGCGTCACGGTTCTCTAGTGTCTAGTGTCACGGATTTGTGGGGCCAGATACAAACTGCGTGGAGGGAAATCCTTCAGGAACGTATTCAGACCTTATTGATTCAATGTCACGGCGTATAGCAACTCTATTTGCAGCGCATGGTGGACACACGATATACTGAACAGTAGGGCTCAAAGGACATGAACAGCTTTGAAAAGGTAATTATTTGTTACTTGTCACACACCTAACCTGTGGTATTAAATTCATTGAATTCATGGGTTTCCTTCTCGGTGTTGCACTTTTCACAAACGGCAGTGTATATATATATATATATATATATGACACTGTAATGAGGCAATTTTGTAATAGTAGTATCTCTAATCCTTGTTCTTACAACTTTTATTGTCAAAATTCCACAAAATGTCCTCACTTTCATGTAGTTCTGAAGATTTTAATACCTCCTCTTCACTCCGCTTTCTCGACTTTTTAGTTTTCGCCATCTTGATTGTTGAACTCGCACGCCAAAAGCTGGTTGTGAACCGAGTCCACTATTCTCAGTCAACTGACTGTCTTGTACCTGTTGACACGAAGAGAGTGGACTATCCAGTGCTGCGCGCGCAGCAAGACTGTATACTCGTTCCAGCCAGCTCTCACCGTGTAAACGCGGCCTAAGTAACAGTGAGCGAAATTTGTAAAAGACTTGACGTCCACTTACCAGATGACAATTTCCAGGCATAGAATTTTTTCTTAAATTGCAATAGCTACATACTGCTTTAGTATATTGTATGTTTATTCTAGATTTATGTCAGAATATTTTGTTTTTGGAACTACAATTTTTTAAATGTATCCACTCCTTTTGTCTACTTCAACAATTTCACTCGACAAAATAGGATACTGAACTTGTTTCCATATTGTAATTTTTCTCTCGAATAATCGGTTTCATACTCTTCCAGTAAAATGAGAAAGTTATGAAAAGTTCTTTCTAAGTCCTAGATCAATATTTGAAACTGAAAAATTTCTCTTTTTCATGAAGGCTCTATTTGCTAGTGCTATTCTGCTTTTAACATCATTCCTGCTTCGACCATCGGTTGTAATTTTACTTCCCAAGTAACAGAATTCACTTCCTTCTCCTATTGCATCCTATTGCTTTTTTATATTTAATCTACTAGTATTGGTATCGTTTCTTATACATTTCATCACTTTTGTCTTGCTTTGATTTATATTCAGTCCAAAATCTTCCTTCAGTATTTTGTTCATGCCATTCAGTAACATCTAAATATCCTCAGCCCTATCTGCCAAAAAGACAATGTCATCAGCAAATCGTAGCATACTGATTTTTTCTCCCTGAAAACTTATTCCACATGGAAATTTTTCTTATACTTTCTTCATTGCTGCTTCTACATACAAGTTGAATATTAACGGGTATAGAGTACAACCTCGTCTCACATCCTTTTTAACTGATGCATGTCTCTCGTGATTCTCTACATTTATATAGTTGATAGAGTATTCTTCTATCTCGATACTTTAGACCTGACTTCTTTAAAATTTTGAACATCTTGTCCCACCTAACATTATCAAAAGCTTTTTCTAAATCAACAAATGCCATAAAAGTATCTTTGTTTATCTTGATCCGCCCTTCAAGTATTAATCTTAAAGATAGAATTGCTTTCCTTGTACTGCGATTTTTACTAAACCCAAACTGATCTTCACCTACCATCTCTCCTACTTTCCATCCTTCTGTATATTATTCTGGTCAGTAATTTTGAAGCATGTGTTGTTAGACTAATCGTGCGATAATTCCCACATTTGTGGGTTTGTGCTTTCTTTGGAAGTGTGAAGATGATATTTTTATTAAAATCAGTTGGAATTTCTCCTGTTTCATAACTTTTTGATATCAGCTTAAATAATCTTTCGATTCCTTCCTCTCCTAGGGATTTAAGAAGTTCTGCAGGGATCTCATCAATTCCAACTGCCTTGTTTACTTTCAAGTCATCCAGAGCTTTATTAAATTCTGTCCTCAAAACAGGATCTCCTAAGTCATCAATGTTGACATCGCTTTCCTTTCCCAATACATTATTGTTCAAGTCGTCCTCAACATACAGTTTCTCAATGTATTCTTTCCATCGGTTAGCTCTATGTTCTGAGCGTAAAAGAGGTTTCCTATCGGCAGCTTTAATGTTCATACCTCTTTTCCTCATTTCTCATTCTGTTTGATACTACTGTATGCAAAATCTACTTTACCTACGACCGTTTCCTTTTCTATTTCTTCACACTTTTCTTGTAGCCATTTATCTTTTGCTATTTTGCGTTTCCTGTTTATTTGATTTCTAAATTGCCTGTACTGCTCTCTTCCTGCTGCATTCTGAGCATTTTTGTACCTTCTCCTCTGATCCATCAGCTCCAAAATTTCTTCTGTGATCCAAGGTTTTCGGACAGCTTGTTCCCTAAAGCCTCATGTTTCTTCACCTGCTTACATTATTTAATGCATTCTATTCATCTTCCGTTGAAATCCTTTCAGAGTTACTTCTTAGACCTAAGTCTACCATTTCTGCAAATTTTTCTCTCGTGTTAGATTGTTTCAGTTTATTCACTTCCAGTCTGTTCTGCTTAGAAGCATTTATAGCTTTACAACTGAGAGAATAAATAGACTGAAAGAAAATTTCACAGATGAACAACAAAAGGAAATTAGAGAAGCCGATGAAGCGAGATATTCAGTACCTTTAAGTAGACGTAGAGTAACTTCTGAAGAAACAAGAATATGAAATGAGCTAAGTTAAGTTACAGTGAGCGAAATTCATGAAAGACAACGATTGCAACCCCATGAAGAAAACGTTAGTGTACGATAAATACAAATAAAGTATAAATTGCAGTTTGTCAGCTGAGGCATTCCTTTGTAATCCCACAAAAAATACACACACGGAAAAATGGATCAAGTGTGTCAGTTCTACGGTGCTAAAAAATTCAATAATGAAAACACCAAGAATCTGTTGGATGACTGGGAAAATTCTATTCGCACCTCTGGAAGTGCCTGCATCAGAATTATTCCATTACATGACTGGAGAAACTCCTGAGCTTTGATTAGTTACATGTAGGTCAACAAAATAAGACAACCTCTACATAGGAAATAATACCGAGGCTGATGTGCTGTAGTATTATTGTATTGCTTTGGTCACTTCACGACCAAAGGAGGCAGTTCAAAAAGGGACATTAGCTCCACAACGATGACCTGGATATATACGAGCAGTTGGCAGATGACAATTGCCAGGCATAACGCATTTTCTTAAATTACAGTACCTTCATATTGCTTTAGTCTATTGTATAATTATTCTAGATTTCTGTCAGAATATTTGTCCTTGCAACTAAATTTTTAATTTTTTAAATGTATCCACTCCTTTTGTCTAGTTCAACAATTTCAGTAGACATAATAGGATACGGAACTTATTTACACATAGTAATTTTTCTCTCGCATCATCGGTTTCATGCTCTTCCGGTAATATGAATACTGCCTTACGTAATAAATGATTGTATGCTTTTAATGCAGCTGACTAATTATTAAATAATTTGGTTATTGTTGTTATTTTTCGGATCAGCAGCTTCAAAATTTTAAGTGTGTTACCCCGTTTGCTCAAAAGTCGTCATAAATGTCAAGCGCCTTGAATGTGCCTTTATTTTTAGCTGATCTAACTTATTGATATGTGAATGTGCGTCGTCCTCGTGGTTGCTTTAGGGTCTCTGGTAATGGACTTAACCCAGATGCCTCAAGGCTCACCCACCGCTGACGCATGCTCACTGGAGATGTTGACCGAAACAGCACCCACTCTGAACCTCTTCAAGGTTCACAGGGCGCACGGCTGGTGGCCTTTTAGGGCCACCGACGGTGAAGACTACTTTCTTGCCGTAAGTATAACGTACACTACATGACGGCCATTATCGCTATATTTTAATAATCCATACCACTTTGGTGACAACTAAGTTCTAATGCGGATACCATTCTTTGTATTGTTTCTCATTCATAAAAATTGTGATTCTGTGCTAGGGGAAGGTGAATATGGATTTGGAAATTGTGACAGCTGAAGAAGCCTTACTTAACCCGGCGGGGCAGGGTCGTGGACCTCCAGGAGTCCTTCCTCCACCTATGTAAGTGCAACCCAGTGGTACAGCTGCGATGAAAGATTTGTTTTTCTTAGCTCTTGCCACTCACTTTGATTTTCCATGTGTTTTCACTATAAATGTCGTAGAAAGTTCATCCAAAATGAAACAAATCTGATTTTGGCCATCCCACGAATCCCAGTACGTTATTATGATTACAGTGCTTCGTTCTGAGCTTTCTGGTAGCTCAGTGGTTAAGGCATCTGACTGGAGACCGAAACATTCCCGGTTCGAATCCCTGTATCAAAGTTGATTCTTATAGGCCCTCAACACGACCTTACTCTCTGCTGTGTAATGTGAAGTACGTCAGAGTGCTTCCCTGGATCAGATTAGGCTAGCTAAGCAGGCCACCATATAACCAATACCAGGCTAAGTATACCCCCATCGCGATGGTCCAACCAAGCTTACTTCATTCTAGTTTTAAGTAATAAGTCGATTTTCCATTTTAGATGTTATGAAACACCTGTGATGAACTGTTAGAAAAATTCAGTTTATTCCTTTTAATCTAATAACTATGGCTACAATGTAATGAGACGATTGAGATTCATTTGGATTTATTTGGCGTGTTCTCTGCAGTCACCTATAGGAGATGACCACAATGTTGGGTGGGGAAGGGGGGGGAGGGGGACGAAGCGTGGCAAATGTACCCCGGGCTCTCCGGCCGATTAAAACAGAAAGACGTCAATAACTGGGGAAAGCGGTGGTCCCAGGTTGTGGGGAAGGTTGTGCGCAGGAGCGCATCTCCTTCCAGTTTACCAGTTTGGTTGGCATGTTCGGTGTATCATGATCAGGTTGTTCCTACCCAGTGTGCTGTTTCTTTATTGGTGGTCAAGTATTTTCGTTGGCCACCTTAATCTGTCATTATAGATGGGTTCAGCTCCCAATGCTGAGATCAAAGGGTTATTTGATTTCTGCGCATTTTCGTAGAACTGCATAGCCAGTTGTTGGAATCTGACTCGAAGTTTCGGCAATCCACTTAGTCGATGAAGGTCATCAGTCCTCGTGTCCCTGGGTAGGTGATGAGCGAATCTGATGGCTCTATTCTGGATAGTTTGCAGTAGCTGAAGGTATGCTTGCGCCGTGTTGCCCACACAACCGCAGCGTACTCCAATATAGATCTAACTATGGCGGTGTATAGGCGGATCCCTAGGTCCGGTCTTAGTTTGGATGTAGGATTCAGTACTGGGTAGAGTGAACTTAGTCTCCCAGATGCTTTGGCACGAACGTTGGTGACGTGAGGTTTCCATGTCATTCCCCTATCAAGTTTGACACCGAGGTAAGTTGCCGTCCTCGTCCAGGTTATGTGTTCGCCGAAGAGCACTAAAGGAGGTAACTGAGGAACTTTCTTCCTGGTAATGTTAATTGCCTGGCTTTTGGAAGCGTTGTAGGCAAGCCTCCATTTAGTGCCCCATTGCTGGATGTTGTCGCAGGCCTGCTGTAGCCTTCTGCGTAAGAGGTTAACATTCAGGCTCTTCGCATAACAGGCGGTGTCATCAGCATATAACGCTTTCTTTACGCGAACTGTGGATGGAGTATCCGCCATGTATAAACTGTACAGGACTGGGCCAATAACTGACCCTTGTGGGATACCCGCGGAGATGTTCTTTATTGCTGAGATGCCACCGTCCATCACAACTCTGAAAGTCCTTCCCTCAAGGTAGTTTTTCAGAAGCTTAACATGAGAGAGTGGTACTCCCTGTGTGAGCAGCTTGTATATGAGACCCTGATGCCAGACGGAATCAAAGGCACGGCTGACATCAAGCAGTACTGCGCCGAAATATTCCCGACGTTCGAAGGCAGAGAAGGCCTCTTCTGTGAGATGGAGCAGTTGTTGAGGTGTTGAATGATGTCTGCGAAAACCGAACTGTTCATCAGGCAACAGCCCCTCACTGTCGATGACGGCGCGTAGTCTCTTGAGGTAGAGTCGCTCGAAAACTTTGGAAAGAGTCGGCAGAAGACTAATTGGCCTGTAGGACTTGGGAGATCTTCTGTCCTTGCCCGCCTTCGAAATGGGTATGATGTCAGCATGCTTCCAAGTAGTTGGATATTCACCCGTTAGTAGAATTTGATTGAAGGCGTCTGTTACAAACTGAACGGCGATTGGGGGCAGTTGACGGAGGATACCTCCGCCTATGCCATCGTGTCCTGCAGCTCTCTTTACAATGAGGCTCGAGAGCATTGACGCAACCTCTTGTGTAGTTATCTCGTCAATGCGATCCGCTTCTGGGGGGACGGCTTCAAGGAATCGCCGCAGTCTTTCTTCCACCAGACGAATATGATCGTCGTCTTTAGGCTCATTGACTGGCTGAAAATTTTTCCTCGAAATTTACGGCCAGAGCTTCTGCCTTTTCTTCAGGCTCACAGACGTAGTTATTTCCGACCACCAGGGGCAGGATTTTATGCCTCCTCCGGAGTAGGGCCTTCGTCGTGCGCCAGGCGGACCCATCCTCTACGTCCAAGGTGGAGATGAAGTTGGACCGTTCCGAGATCTTGTGCTTGTCCACTTCGGCCTTAATTTCTCTCTGCATGCGATTTATTGTTCTCTTAGTGGCTGCATCACGTGTGACGTGCCACTCCCTAGTCAGTTGATTTTTGATGATAATAGCCTCTCTGATTTGCGGAGGGAGTTGCCTCGAACGGATCGGCTGTTTGCGTCTCGGCCGGGTGGCCGCATCTGCAGCCTCATTGATCCAATCCGCCAAGTTAGCCATAGCGGTGGAAGGGCCGGTTACAGCCGGTGGCGGTGCCTCTTCTATGCGCTGAGAGAGGTGATATTTGAAAGAGTACCAGTCTCTGTAGTTGAGATTCCTGCATAGTTTGTCAGCTCGTGGAGTGACGTCTGCAGCCATGTAGAACAAAACAGGAATATGGTCTGAAGATAAGGCAGTTTTTGTGACCACAGCTATGTTATGTTGCAATCCTCTCGTGATTGCAATGTCCAAGACATCGGGCAGTCCGTGTCCGTAAATGGTGGGTTCAGTTGGACCCCAGGTAACGGCATCGTTGTTTTCGACAACTCGCAGGAGCTTCCGGCCGTTCGTGTTGGTGACGCGCGAATTCCAAACAGCATGCTTGGCATTAAGATCTCCCGCAATGAAAACATTACCGCGCAGACGAAGGAGGGCCGAGAAGTCCGCTTCATGTAGACGGCCTCCTGGAGGTCTATAGGCTGCCACAAATAGTACTCTCCCTCGGGAAGTCTCGACGGCGACACTCCGGCCGATTGATGCCTGATGACCTGCTGTAGGGGTGTCCCGGCCCAAATATCCGCCCATTGTCGCCAGGGCAGTTGAGGTACCAAAAAAAGGTCACCCATCTGGCCTGAGGGAGGTCCTCATCCGAAGAATTCGCCACAGGCCCAAACCGGTTACATCACTGCTAAAAACACTTATCCTAGGCCCGAGAATCCTAGCGCCGGCCCTGGATGATTATCAGTGTTGATGATATCTACTCTGCAGTGCTTCACCAACCTGCTCTGCGTGGGCAGAAAGGAAGATATAAGAAAATTTCGGAAAAATGAAGAAAATAGTTTATAGCGTTGAAAGTGCTGATGGGAAATATCCATTTGATGGATAGAGGAAATATTCAAAGAAACAGTATGATGCGGAATACGAGACCGAGAGTAGATCCAGGCTGAATGAAAGAAATAACCAGGGCTTTGAAAGTAATACAGTGGAAGTATTTTCGGTTTCGTCCCAACTACTAAAATTTTTGGGTAGCGGAATTAACTGGTATAATACACAGAAAATCGAAAAGGAAACCGGAGAGATATTAGAACAATATTAGATTGGGTTTATAAAAAAATCTATGTACAACATTAGGAATCCTGAAGTTAAAATTAAATAATTCAGTTATAACTATGGTGGACTCGGAAAAGTTACTGTGAATGTTAAATGGTACAAGATGCCCAAAACCTGAAGAAATTCTGGATTAAAATTAAATAACAAGTAATATTTACATAAGAATACAGCCGCTGTCATAAACCATAATCACAAGAGACAATTTTCAATACAAAAGAATTTGTGGCAAGTTTCAATATAGCTTCACTAAGGGCAACTTTTATACAAGTAATCGGCCATGAAAAGGAAAGACATGTGAATGTATCAAATCGATTAATATGAAACAATGTGTAGGCTGTGATTCTGTGATCATAATTTTGGTAAGAGATAGGGGTAAATATATTAATTGCTGCCTAGCATGAACTTCATTTTGGGAGAAGAATTTCAACTAAAAATGAAACAAGATAAATGAAAGTATGTATAAATTATAGTCTACAAACAACTTTACGATAAATATGTTAACTGGATCAGAAGATCTAAAACAATTATGTTATTTTTAAATTAAAAATTTAACTGATGATCAACACAAAAACGATTTGTTTATCGGAACAGGATATGTGATATGAGCCAACTTGCAACGGTAACGCCCGATGTATCTTCTTCTTGAACTCACTGATGATCGCAAGGTACCTAATCCCTTGCAATGATCGACAAGACGTCCAACACTTTGCTCCTGAAGTCCTGCCGACTGTCGACTATGCAGCTCAAGATCCGCAAACCTCAGGTAGGAAGAACAGCAATCAAGAGGTATCAAGCCAAAATTGAGACATCACCTATGCATCAACTACTGATGGTAAAGGTAAAACTAAATCACTACAAAAGGACAACAGCACAACACCAACAGAGAGGACAAGGCCGAATAGGCAACCTGCCAGCAATGTAGCCACTCTAGGCCTTCACCCGAAGTTGCAAGCAGCGGAACGTTGGATCAGCTATTGAATATTGTAGGCAGCCTTCTCAACATGCTAACTTCATTAGTAGCTACGTTTGATCAACTAGCCGCGGATATAAAATCCGCAGTAATAACGGTTCCCGCAATCGAACAGCCAGAGACATCCCTGACCCACAATGGATAGGATGCACATTCAGGGATTATCATTGTGCGTTTGGAATGCCAATGGCATTCATCAACAACTCGGTGAGTTCAGACAGTTCTTGCGCGACGAAGACATAGACCTATGTCTAGTTTCTGAAACTCACATCAAACAAGGCCTCCACGTCACAGTAGCAAATTATTGCTGCTACCGTTATGACAGGCAAGCTGCAGGAGGGGGAGTGGCCATATATATCAAGCGTGGCATCCCTCACCACCAGGTACTATCGTCACAAGCGGTGCAACTGGAATTAAGAGCCATTGAATTAATGACCACAACTGGACCTATTACAATTGTCTCTGCATACAGACCACCGTGGAGACAACTGATAGAAGACGATATCAACCGTGTACTCTCCATTCGGGGCAAGCTTATCATTGGAGGGGACTTTGACTCGAAGCACCCGGAATGGAATTCAATACTAATAAACCCGGCAGGACAACAACTCCATAGAATCGCACTCAGATGTAACCTACAAGTCTGAGGACCTGATGAACCTACTCACCACCCGTGGAACGGAACTCGACCTGAGGTCTTGGACATAGTGATAGCCAGGGGTATTGCAGGCTTCATCACTGCCCATACCATGAATGTCTGATCATTCGCCGGTCCTGATTGATATGGATGTCGGCTCATGGAGACCAGAAACGAATAGCCAAATTACCTACAATAGGATGACCTGGGAAGAATTCCGTAATACGATCACGGAATCTCTTCATCGCCTAAGACCAATCAATGCAAGGCAAATATAGACCGCAATAAAACAAATCTCTACTACTATTGTGGAAGCAGCAAATAGATCTACACCTTCCTCGGTAACAAGACCTCAATCCCGGCTACCGGCTACTGCCGCCACAACTGTTAGCGCAGATAAAGCACAAAAATATGGTGGCGAAGGAATGGCCACTAACCCGGCCCATACACCAGGCGACTTCTAAATCGTCTCCAGCGAGAGCTGAAGGCTGCGCTACAAGAGCACAGAAACAGGGGGTGGTCAGCACGTCTGGCCTCACTCAACATAAGTGACGGCAACCTTTGAGTAGAGACCAGGCGCTTCACAAAAAGGCGTGCCAGACTTCCCCCTCTCCATGGAGAAAGGGGCCTCGACTTCAGCAACTCTGACAAAGCCAACGCACTGGCAGATTATTTTGAAAGACAATTCAGGCCAGCTCAAGATGACGACGAAGAATAATCTCCCTTTATCTGAAGAAAGTTATCTCGTTTCCTAGCTGCTGAAGATGATGATTATTTGATCGAAGAAATATCGTGCTGAGATGTCCGACGCGTATTAACTCAGCTACATCCCAGGAAAGCTCCCGGCTCTGATACTTTGGGAAACCAACTATTGAAGAATCTTCCGCAACAGGCCGTGTATCATATAACCGACATCTTCAATGTAATACTCAGCAGCCAACATTATCCCAGATGCTGGAAGCAAGCGATAGTGATTGCTGTGCCTAAACCGGGTAAGGACAGCCTATTACCACAGAACTACCGCCCCATATGCCTCCTCTTCTCGCTCAGCAAGTCTTCGAGCGGCTCCTGCTCAGACGAAAGCCCATATACAGAGGGAAAATATTATTTCAGACTTCCAGTTCTGATTTCAGAAGAAGTATTCTGCTACTCAGCAGATGATGCGAGTAGTTGAAAGAGCCACAATAACCTTCAACTATCGCGGCTACTGTCCGCTAGTGCTGCTCGACGTGGCGCCGGATTTTGATTCCGTTTGGCACAGTGGCCTTCTGTACAAACTTTATGAGCAGGGACTTCCCGGCTCACTCGTAAAGCTAATTCGGAGTTATATATCGGTAGATCTTTCCGTGTTAAGGTAGGTATTGATCTATCAACATGTGGCCCCATAAATGCAGGAGTAGGATTGGTATTAGGACCTGTACTTTACAATCTATATACAGCTGATATACCAGCTGCAAATACAGTCCATACCGCCCTTTACACGGATGATACGGCTTTCTTTACGGCACATAGGTGCAAATCTGCTGCCATCCGCCTACTACAACAGGTCCTACAGCAAACCGAAGTCTGGGCCAGAAGGTGGAGGATCACCCTCAACAGCGGAAAAACCCAAGCCATCATGCTGACGAGGTGCCTGGGGAAGCGTGATTGCCAGAGAAATCGCACCAAGAAGTTACACCTAAATTAAGAAGCGATCGAGTGGTCTCCCACTGTCAAATACCTCGGTGGCACTATGGACTCCCGGTTAGCTGGAAGAGCCACATCGAGGACATTCGAAGAAAAGTTGCAGCTAGGCTTAAAGAACTGTACCCGATTCTCAACCGGGACAGCTCATTATCAGCCAGTACTGGAGTCAGTATTTATTGCAGTCTAGTTCGCCCGGTAATTGAATACTCATGTCCAGTGTGGGGCTACATATCAAAAACCAGGTTGGGCAGACTGAAAACGTTGCAAACTAGAGTGCATCAGCGGGTACTACATGTCCCGAACCGGTTCCCAACAGCCGACTTGTATAAAGCCGCAGGTGTCCCGCTGCTCCAAGGAAGAATATTGCAGACTACCAAATCCTTCTACAGAGCGGCAAGAACGTTCACAAATCCACTAATTACAAACCTCGGACAGTATAACAATACATATAACAAACACGAAAGGCCATTGTTAATCCTAACAAGAAACTGAAACAACGAAAGAGCAAAACTAAATACATGCCCATAGCAAAAGTCACTCAACCTGTAAGTCTGAAGGAAATGTCAAGTGAAAAAACCTTCACCACTACTGGTTGAAAATATAAAAGCAGAAATTCCTTTCAGGTGGCTCGCACGGTAACATTTTTAGCTTCGTTATGACAGCTTACCTGACGAAGGCAGCGGAGGTTGCTGCCGAAACGTTGTATATTAAAGAAATTAAGTTTAATAAAGATATTATCCGGCAGATAACCCGTCAGGATTTTGTTTCATTTATGCGCCAGGAAAAAATGAATTCACATGTTAATTAAGTTTTAAATGCCCTCTGTAATCACCTAAGGATATATTTATTGGTTCTGGAACTTACCAGATTTCCTTCTTTCAGATACGACGTTAGCAAAAAACTTTTACGGTTCGCAAACAATTGCTGACACTAAACTATACCAATTTTTCCGCAAAAGATAATTCTTCAACTATTTTAAAATAACCAGTTTCATTCCATTGACGTTTGTCAGATTCACTGAAGCTAAATTTTGTTTGAAAGTAATTCTAAAGTCTAATCAAAATGTCACTGAACTCTAAAGGAACACCCAAACAACAAATTATTGCATCAAGTTTGCAAGCATTTTCGTCTTCAGAAACCCACTGCTATTTTCACAAGTCATGAATGTGCGACTGCAGTAATATCTGCGTCGTTACGCTATTTAAAGATGGGCTGTAATTTTTCTTTTTGTTTTGATCATGTACCTTTGTTTATAACGTTTGTTATTTTCCAAAAATTTCACATTTGTGTACGACTATTCAGTTAAATTTTAATTTTAGCTCCACTTGTGATCGATGGAAATTGGCGAAATTTTTGAACAGCATCCAAAGATTGGTCATTGTAGCGTGAATGAAATCATGGGCTCAATACAATTTCTAGCTTTCGGAAGTTCCTTGATGAAGCTTTACAATCTGATTTATAATTTCTGTTACTGTAAGGTATACTGAATTCTGGGATGAAGTCTTTTCTACTTGCAGCCGGCCAGAAACATCATTCAACATGCTCCTGAATCCTCTGAAAACATGTTACCACTTCATATATAAACGCCACCGCGGCACACTGGTCAAGCTAAGCCTCCTCGCCGTGTTCCTGATGCTGAGCTTCACCGCACTTCTCTCCTTCCCCAACTACAGTGTCAAGAGACTGTTGGGTGCTTGATCCTGGAGCTTGTGTCTGTCAGGACACGATGCCAACTTAATCCAGTACATACTTAGACAATTATGTGAAACAATACTTATATCTTAATTAATTTGTGTCACATTACTTTCATGTAAATTTCTTGTCAGTAGTGCTAAGTATGTTGCACGAAATATATATTTTAAACACTTGGAAATGTTCCGTATAGATATCTGTTACA
The DNA here is from genome assembly GCA_031002005.1 of Vandiemenella viatica. Lineage (NCBI taxonomy): Eukaryota > Metazoa > Arthropoda > Insecta > Orthoptera > Morabidae > Vandiemenella > Vandiemenella viatica. Next base: position 30,259,835 of record JARYHS010013631.1, read on the forward strand.
TTAAAAACAAATATTACTTATTTACTGTTTCAAATAATATTTTTTCATGATGAATCCATGCTTTTAGTAAATGAATTATCTTCAGAATTGTATGTAGTATACTAAAGGAAAATCTACCACAACTTATTTATGGACTATGTATTCTTTTATTTTAACTTCTTATTTACCGTCTCGTTGGTCGAAGTTGCTGAGAATTTTGCTGGTTTCTAGGATTTGAAAAGGGCATTAGCTGGTTCGAGCCACCCTGGAAGTAGAGCAAGAGATGTGGTAGGATTATATATTGTGCACCAAACGCTCGGATTAAATCCCAATATTCCCATCAGTGTTTAATATAATGAACAATAGTTGCGAGCGTCAGGAATTTGGCGTGAGTGATTACAAAAAGGGACAGGCTATAACTTACCGGGTCAGCCTTAAAATAGAAAAACTACTGTTCTTTATGTTTTATTTTCGAGCACCGAAATGGAAGTGAAGCACTCGACAAAACATGGCGCCTGCTGGCTTAGGAGCTGAACTGGCCGCCTCAATGCAAGCGCGCCCGGAGGGTGCCTGCGACGCGTTGACTCAAGGACAATCCTGAGTTGGAGGGGAGATGGAGTGGCCACACAGACACGAGATTCTTGAGCCGGTGCAGAGCGAAACAGTCTGCACGGCAAGGTATGAAGTCACTTTCATAACAAGAGACAATTTGCAGTAACATCCGTAAATACAGCCCTTCCAAGATCTCATACACTGCAGTTGCAGCTAGCCTGCATAGAATTAAAGCTAATATAAAGAAAATATATAATTTAATCTTCTATTGTTAAACTGTAGATGATTGATAATTTCTTATTAAAGCGCAATAGTTTCAAAAATCTTATCTTTCCTGGCAACATGTCATGTCACGTCATGTCATGTGGACTGACCTTAATTAATAACATTAATAACCATATGGAAATTAAGCAAGCTTTTCACAGTATGAAGTAATGAAACACGACGCGTTGATGTTGATTAGTCAGTAACAACGTTGCATGTAATTTGGAAGGGTAATCCTGAAACGGATTGTGCTGGACGTCACACATTTTCGTATTCATAAGAAACAGAAAACAACTCACTCCTCTCTATAGTACGTTTCCCTAGCCATTAACATACATATTACAATATACAACAACACTTAGAAATGTATGGATGAAAGTACTAGAGTGCCTTAAATCTTCAACCAGGCGTAGTAGCCAGGGGAGAGGATAAGATCTACTTTTGGGTTTCAGATCACAGATGACATGACAATACTTAATAGGAAGCAACAAACTTAATAAATTAATTGGGGAAGCGTGCTGATTCCAGATCGAAATTATTTCAAGGCAACATCCGTCGTCTGAAGACTCCAACCACACTAAAACTTCATTATTTACTACCGTCTCTTGAAGTGAAAATCAGTGAAAGAACTGAATTCTTGCAACTCACCAAACAATGCATTTTGTTCAAGGAAGTTGGTATAAATTTATGTAGGTGTAAACAATGCAACGGCTCAGATTATATCTAGCGATCCTGGAGGGTGACTATTTCTCCGTCACTCCCTGGCCTCTCGTTTTTCACCCATCTTGGTTTCCATTATCAACCGCCTCGTCCGTTGAATCTGGAAATGAGCTGACAGCATAGTTTCAGATAAGACATTGTTTGTATAAGCTACTGTGTACTTGGATCTCCTAGATCTGTATGCTCCAAAAATAAACGTTTTGTTAAAACATGTAAACTTACCTCTGATTGATCCTCGGTTCCAATTATAACACGATTCACCACGACCACAGACTTTCTATTTGAATAACACTTCTAACATCCCCCTGAAGCCACGACGACATGCGGCCGTCATGTAACGAAGTGATCTTTGAAATATCGCTCCAAGAGTCTCTCCTGTATTATCTCAAATCGGCTAGACCATCGACGTCCTAAGTTAAAGATTCTCTCATTAGCTCAGTGAATTCACAACCAATACCTAACACACAACATAGATCAATATTCATTCAGGCATTTACAGCAATCGGAGCGTTGAAGATTCCATTTTGACGAAGGTTTAAATTCAGAAAAGCTAATTTGACAGCTTTTACTGAAACTTTAAATTATATGATTTTAAAAATAGAACCTTTGCCTGAGCACTATAATAACTTTGTAGTAGAGGCTGTGAAAACAAGTTCCCGACATTCAATTCCTAGAGGCTGCCGCACAATATACATTCCAGGCATGAACGAAGAGGTTTCACCTCTCCTAAAGTAATACCTGAGGCTCTTTTAGCCAGGAAACTGTAGAATCTGGGTTGACACTGTGCTCCGTACTTTCAAAGACTAAGCGGGAACGTTGGATTGAGACCATGGAAAACATGACCTGTCCAAAAATAGCCGAAAGGCAAGGCAACTTCTGAAAAGACTTAGCAGTGACCCATGTGTAACCAATACACATGCTAAAGTAACACCCAACCAAATAGCATATCAGCTATTACTGAATGGCAAAGGAGGAAGACTCAGTAGAAGAAACGGGACTAAGATTGCTTGACAAACACAAGTAGAAACAAATTATCTCTCCGCGGAATTTCAAATGAATGAGTTGACGAAAGACAGTAAAATGTGCAAAACTGGCTAAGCAACAGGACGATATAACTGTGGAGCAGCTAAAACATTTTGGTGCCGTAGCAATGGAATGGCTTTTGCGTCTTTACAACAACTGCCTCCAAGGTAAACAGATACCTAAGATATGGAGAAAGACGAAAGTTATTGCCATATTGAAACCTGGGAAAGACTCTTCTATCTCCAAAAACTATCGCCCTATTTCTCTGTTATGCCACCTCTACAAGGAAAGGATGCTGCGTAATCGACTGAGCCCAAAAATCGAACCGAAAATGATTCACCAGCAAGCGGCGGGTTTCAGACCTAGCAAAAACTTCACCGCACAAGTCCTCAACCTTACTCAGCACATTGAGGATGGTTTTGAGCTAGGGTTGATCACAGGAGTGGCCTTTCTAGACCTCTCTGCAGCGTACGACACTGTACAGCATAACATCCTGCTGCATAAATTATATCATCTAACAAATGATTTTGAAATTATAGAAATCATCCGAATTTTTACTTCAGAATCGAAGGTTTTACGTCGAATTTCAGGGCAACAAAAGTCGAAGGAGAACACAAAAAAAAATGGGCTGCCTTAAGGAAGTGTCCTGGCGGCGACATTATTCAACATTTACACTAATGATCAATTCCAGCCGCCAATGACTCAAAGTTTTGTCTATACAGATGACTTAGCACTAGCAGTACAAGACAAAGATTTTGAAACAGTGGAGGAGCGTTTAAGTAATGGTTTACAATCTTTCACCAAAAGTTATGAAAACAATTAGTTGAAACCGAATCCATTCAGAACTCAACTATGCGCCTTCCATTTACGAAACAGACATGCCAACATGAAACTGAAAGTCAAATGGGAGGGTGTAGAACTAGATCACTGTTTCAATCCAAAATGTCTCAGAATTACACGAGATCGCTCACTCACTTACAAAAAACACGGATTAAACACAAAAGGCAAAGTTTCAGCTGGCAACACTATCCTACGGAAACTCACAGGAAACGTATGGGGTGCACATCCACAGTGCTCCAAACATCAGCTCTTGCACTGTGTTATTGTGCTGCAGAATATGCATGTGCCGTTTGGTACAACTTTGTTTGTGCCAAGTAAGTAGACGCTCTATTAGATAAAACCTGCAGAATTCTAACGGGTTGCCTCAGAGCCACACCGATTGAAAAACTAAATGTTCTGTCAGGAATCGCTTCCCCTGCAATGCCAGAAAGAAACAAGGCTAATCAAAACTCTGCTCATCCCTTATTCGGGCATCAACTTCCAACTCAAAGGCTGAAATCTTGAAAAAGCTTCCTTAGGACGACAGCTGCTTCAGATGTACTTGCGAAAGTTGCCCGGCTCAATTTATAGCGAGCCAGAATGACTTGTGTGAATCAATGGATACCTACTGCAGAGACCCTATCACCAAGTTGCAACCTCAACTGGAAACCTGGAGATCGCTAAATCGACTGAGAAGTGGAGTGGGCAGGACCAAAGATAACCTGGCAAGATGGCATTATCTTAAAGATCCTAGTACTGCGTGTGAGTGTGGGGCAGAAAAGACCATTCAGCATTTATACAACTGCCTAACCTGCACTCTGCAAGACCTCCTTCGCGCCAGTGACAATTCCATACAAGTTGCTGACTTTTTGTCATCCATCATATGAACTCTTTGTTGTTGATTGATATTATTTTATTTATGTTATTGTTATTATTGTTTCTGACAATTTTTAAACAGCGTTTTTGACACGAAATAAATAAAAACTTCGGATTTGCGAGTTTCGAAATTACGCTCCCAATTTTGGCCAAATAATGCTTTGCACTTGGATTGCTGCTTCCCAGCTTCTATCCCCCAATGGCCAAGAACAGACGAGCGATGAACCTAACCTTATTCAATGAAATTACGTTGTACCCAAGTTTCTCATAACAGGGGAGGAACAATAAATCTGTCCCTTCCCTCCCAACTTAATCATACACGTCATTTCTAACTTAAACTTTCTACCTTATAAAGTCAATAGAAATCGATACTAGTATCTTCAGGAACTGACAAAAGATACTTTTTAATCAGTGTGACATTGGAAATAATAAATAAGTTTATCATTGCATGATTGTTGGTACGGTTTTGGTTTACACTGAACGAATTATCGACGTCTAAATAATGTTTGACACCAACTGTATGTTTTTCCGGACAGGAATATTCGTTCACCACGTTGTATTTACCCAGAGCGGTGTACCATAACAGTGACTGAATCATCGACGGTTTGACATTTCAGATGACTAACACAACATTGCCCCAAACACATGTAATAAATATTCCATTCATTTATACGTATAGAACCACTGATCTTCAAAACACAAAGAGAAAAAGCAAATAATACCAGAATAAATGTATTTTTTAGTCATCAATATATAGAAATTCAGTATAGTCATTTCTGAGGAGATAATGATAATAAATAACAATTTTACATTTTATTTAACTACTTGCGTTTGCTGGATTGTTTTTTCTTAAACTTGCTGATTGCTTTTTGGAAATTAAAAATTAAAATTCTTAGTTACAATAAAAAATATGATGAGGTTATCACATCTCGAATTAATACAGCTAAGTGGTTGGTTTTAATACATTTCAGCCGCATCATTAGAACAAAGTTTAATAACGGGTTGAACTAAGTTGTGCAAAAATTGTTTTTTTTTTTGCCAATTTGATAGTGAAAAATCATTATCAAAGTTTATAAAGGAAAAAATAATGAACATTTTAAAATATAAAATTAATAATCAATCTCTCTTTTTTTTATCTCCTCTTTACACATAGTAAGTTCTATTTCCCTAGGGCTTAAATAAAATTAAACAGTCAGTGAAGTGAAGCTAAAGAAACTATTTGGATATCTCAAAAGTATAATCTATTTCCTAAAGAATAATACAATGTCTTCATATAGACTTTTTCCAGATGAAACATTCACATCTCAGGAACCTTTAATATAACCACGGTCATTAAAAATTTTGACACCGTTGATGAGAAATCTGTGAAATGATTAGTGTTGCAAATTGAAAAAAAATTGAAAAAAAGCTTCTGAAATGTTATTAATAGTAGAGCCATTTATCAACCTTGAATGTAAATTAATAACTTAATATTAAAGATAAACTTGTCATTGAGTAGGATCTTTGGGAGTTATTTCTAATAACTTTTTACGTAACATTGGGTTAAGATCAAAAAGAATACACTTACTGTTGATGCAGACCTTTCTAGCTAGAAAATATAATGTTGAATAATGTTGAATAAAGTAAACTCAGAGTGGTTAATGGTTAGATAAAGTGTCTGTCAACATTAATTCTTACCCCTATTCTGTTCCAAATACACCTAAATGAGCTCCTTCTTTTAACAGAATGGATGGGAAATATTTCTCACTACGCATGGTGCTTAATTGAAATACCGATAGTGGTAGATGAGCGCATATGAGAGGACGCAGGCTCAAATCCCCATCGGACCATACGGATTTCAGATTTTCGTGGTTTCCCGAAAGCATCCAAGGCGATTGTCGGGTTAGCCCCTTCAAAAGGCTATGACTCAATTTATTCCTGTTCCTTCTCTCTATATTTTCCGCCTCCGATAACCATTATATCGACTAGGCGGAAATCCATAAGCATAAGCATTAAGTAAATAACCAGATGCAAAGTGTCATTAAATTTTTAAAACAGAGATAAACAGGTTTCCTATGATGACTGAAGTTACCACAATCAATCATGTTCTGGTCTGACATTCGGGAGTGTGTGGGTTCGATCCTCGATCTGACCGTACTAATTATTGTCATGAAAAGATTATGGACTAATTCATTCCCGTACCTTGTCAATCATCCTCTACGGCCTCTGATGTCCTCACCTTCCACGAACTGGAAAGCACTATCTTTTTAAAACAATGAAATCTGTTGTTTTACGAAATTTCAGCATCTTAAAACTTACTTCTACATCTTTTCATCAGGAATAATGGGTAGAATAGCCGATAAGGAACCGAGCTCTGTGTGTTTGCGATAACGATCAGGCACGGCAGGGATAAAGGTCGCGAGTTCAAATCCGCGTCCGGCAGTCCAGATTTCGGATTTCCTTGGATTCCCGTAAATTCTCCAGGAAAATTCCGAGATGGTTCCTTCTAACGGTCACGCCTAAGATCCTTCTTGTCGTCAGATCTGTCTCGCCTCTAATGACATCTACGTAGATGAGGTGTAAAACACTAAGTAAAAAAAAAAAAAAATACTGATTAGGAGAGAAAAAAGTTAACATATTTTCTACAATTTCACTTCGTATCCAGCTGCGTGATCTCTTCCTGAGGAAACATTTCGCAAATGGAGAATTTATGTGCTCTAAGAATTGTTTACTTAGTTCGTTGACAGATGTGTGGTGCTTTGTGTACATATCTAGTACAGTACATCACATATTTTGCCTAATGTCTTCTGTAGTAGAAAATCTTGAACATTCAGTATCAACGTTGATAAGCATAGAATAAATAAATTAAACATCCATAAAGTTTGGACGTCATTTGTAATTACACAGAGGGGCATGAAGCTCGCTGCAACTTCTTTGTTCACATTCCTTAAATAGGGAACTAAGCCTAAGAGCTTTGTTTCGAATGAAAGAGCTTCTGCATCAAAATGAAGTTTTATCTTGTAACCTTAATGCTTAATAGTGGTATGAGATTACTGTGTGCTTTGGGGTAAGGTAGAAAATTATGTAGATTTTGTGTAAACTATGCACAGATTACAAATTATATACAGATTTTATAATTAACTTCGCAAATTATATGTTTCGTAGTTAACAATGGACATCATTTTTAGTTTTGAGATGTTACATAATTAAACAGTTGTCTTTGGCATCTCACATGAGATCGTGTTATCAAGCCAAATCTACTGTAATCGAATTTCATTATGGGTAAGTAATCGTCTGTACAGATGTTTTAAAATGAATGTGTACAAAATGTTTATGAATACTAATCTAACTATTAGGATTAAAAATGAGTTCCAGATTTGAAATGCATTGTTTGTTCATTCTCGTTTTTCATGACTTTTGTTATATGAATTTCTAGATGACCGAGAATACTACATCTACAAGGGAATCCTGTCGGAATAAACAAGACATTTATTATCTTGATGAAGAAACTACATTAGTGTAAATTATAAGTTCTAAAACGTAGATAATAAATTAAGCAAAGTGGTTTTCGCACAAGGCCTTGTCAGTCATACAGCCAGTCTCAATACAGTTTCTAAACACAGCTTCTTAGAATCATATCACTAATACGGATAAAACCATTAGTTACAATTAATGATATTTTGAAATAATAAAAAAATCACCAACCAATAGATATACAACAGAGAATGTTATATATAACAAATACTATTACATTATGAAAAAAAAACTTCATTGCAATAAAATCCCCAGAAATTTATATCAGAATGTTCTATCATTGAGATAGTTAATTAAAGTTATGTAAGCGTAGTTGTTGTTAATGGAGACCAAGAAATTTACATTTGTAGGAGAGGGTGATAAATCTTCCATTATTTTGTCCTCTATTAGGCTTTACATTTTGCAGGAAAAAAGACATTACAGTGTTTTTTCTTTTATGTGCAATTGAAATTTGGCTTCAAGCCCACAATATATTCTTAAGCAATTTCATTCTAGATTTGCTTGTCATATGTTGCATGTTTGGATTATCTTATCATTCGTGAATGTCGCTCGGAAGTGTCGTAGTTTGTGCTTTCACAGTTGTGGTTCCCTGTATCGTCTTGTCGGTTGTCAGCTTGAAATTTAGAATTTGTGCTGATACCCTTTGATACATTCATACCCGATCCCAACGCCTCTCACACGACAGCAGTCCAGGAACACATCCCTTTTCTGCATCATACCTAGTCGTTTGCGCATACGACGATTAGCTGAACCGATTCCCCTCATTCATTCTTGGGCAAAAACACTGAGATTTGGCTAGTGGAACAACTCCTTCAACTGGCCGATAACGTTGATAAAATTTACAAGATGGTTACTCCTCTTCTAATGTCAGCTGATGACGAAGCATAAGTTATCAAAATCTGTCGTAAAGGCATTGCACTGGGTGCCGTTTAGGTTCACGGTCATTACCACATCGCACGTAAATTTAGAGGGACCGCACACAATAACAGTAATTTACAGTCCAAGAATCAAATGTATATTTTCTTCTTTTTCCATAATTTGTCTGGCTATGATGCGCTCTTCATTCTTAAGGCCTTAATACACCTCGATAAAAATGGTTTGATTTCCTGCCCATCAATACTGTACGTTATATTTCGTTTTCTAAACAGAAAAAGGTGCCTCAATCACATTGCTGTTCCTGGAGTTGTACCAGTTGGAATCATTGTGGAGCGTTACGTGCGCATTTAACGGACCCAGAGAATTTCTAACTAGTTAAGCGAAAAGGAGTCTTTCCTTATGAAAATACACATGGTTTCGATGAAGAAACTCAAAGAAGCGACGCTCCCTCCAAAAGTCAAAATTTAATAGTTCGTTGTCGGAGATTGACATTTCGGACGATGACTACGAACACGAAACACAAATGTGGTGAGTTTTCCATATCCAAAACGTGGGTGAATACGCAAGTATGCACATGGGGACAGATGTACGGCTACTTGCGAACCTGTCTGAAAAATTTAGGACTGTATGTTTGGAGAAGTACACCCTGGACTCCGCCCACTATTTCCCAGCTCGAGGCCTTTCGTGGCAGGCCATGTTGAAGAGAACGTGTGTTGAAATGGATCTTCTTACAGATGTCGACATGCTTCTCTTTTTCTAACGTGGGAGTCGTGGTGGTATTTGCTAGTGCGTCCATAGGCACAGTTACGGGCAACCCAATCAGATATAATACCGGAATGTAGGAGGAGCGTAAAAGAATCTCGACAGTTAAAAGTTCTCGTAATTAACTGTAGAAGCGTTTGTAACAAACAACCGGAACTTGATAGCATTATTTGTAGCACAGAGGCGGATATCGTTATCGGTACAGAAAGTTGGCTAAAACCGGAAATAAGTTCCACCGAAATTTTTAAAGATAGCATGAATGTTTTTCGTAAAGACAGATTACATTCTCATGGAGGTGGGGTATTTATAGCTGTGAGTAAATCTCTCCCCTGTAATGAAATAGAAGTCGATACGATCTGTGAAATCATATGGATTAAACTCAAAGTTGCTGGTTCAAAACTCATCATAGGCGCCTTCTACCGTCCACCCGATTCCGACATAGCTATCGCCGAGGAGTTAAGAAATAATGTAAACAGTATAGCTAGCCGTTTTCAGGATCATGCTATGATTCTAGGAGGCGACTTCAATCTGCCTTATATTGACTGGCGTAATTACGTTCACATTACAGGTAGCAGGGATAAGGCAGCTTCTGAAGCAATTCTTGAATTGTTCTCAAATAATCATCTCGCAGCTAGTTAATGAACCTACGCGGTGTCATAACGGTAGCGAAAATATTTTAGATCTGCTGGTTGCCAACAAGCCAGAATTATTCACCAAAATTTCAACGACCACAGGTATAAGCGATCACAAAGCAGTAATTGCAACTATCAGACTAATGACCAAGCGAAAAAGGAGAAAACGGGGGATTGTATACAAATTCAGTAAGTCCTGTAAGGAGTGTTTTAGAACCTACCTGAGGAATAATTACCATGAATTCAAGTAAAAAAATGACACCGTTGAAGAGATGTGGCATCGATTTATACAAATAGTCAGGGAAGGTATGGATAAACATATACCGAAGCGGATAATAAATGGGGTACACATGCGAAGTCAAAAGATTACTCAAAAAACAAAGGAGGATACACGCACGCTCAAGAAGGAAGGGGTTTCGCAGTGATTTAGAAACCTTAGCTCAGTTAAGAGGACGTATTAAGAATGTAATGCGTGAGGAATTAAACGATTTTCATTCCAACTCTCTCTCTAAGAGTCTCACAGAAAACCCAAAGAAATTCTGGTCGTATGTTCGAAAAGTCAATTGTACCAATAGCAATATACCAGCACTAATTCGTGAAAGTTCAGAGGTTAATGAAAGCCGCGATAAAGCTAACGTACTAAATACTGTATTCAAAAATTCATTTACCGATGAAAATAAGGATAGTGTTCCCGTTTTCCCACGCCGTGTCGAGTTGGTGATGGAATCATTACGGATAGATACTGCAGGCATCATAAAGCAATTAGAGCTCCTGAAGTGGGGGAAAGCACCGGGCCCAGATGGAATTCCAGTAAGAATATTTTCAGAATATGCGGCGGAAATCGGCCCATTTCTGTCTGATATATTCAGTAAATCATTAGAAAAGCGAAAATTACCTTCAGACTGGAAAATCGCGCAAGTAACTCCGATTTTCAAGAAAGGTGATCGAAACTATCGTCCAATATCTATAACATCTATTTGTAGTAGAGTTATGGAGCATATTATATGCTCGAACATTATGAAATTTCTAGACGATAATAATTTTCTTACAACAAATCAACACGGATTTCGAAAGAAAAGATCATGTGAAACACAGCTGGCCCTATTTACACACGACGTAATGAAAGTTATTGATGCAGGTTCACAAGTAGATGCCATTTTTTTTAGATTTTCAGAAAGCCTTTGACTCTGTGCCACACAACCGCCTTTTAGCGAAGCTACGAGCGTACGGTATATCGGATCAGCTTTGTGAATGGATAAAGGATTTTCTAACTGGTCGGTCGCAGTATGTCGTCGTTGAAGGAGAAAGTTCTTCTAGTCTAGATGTTACATCGGGGTTACCTCAGAGAAGTGTAATAGGACCACTTCTTTTCTTAATTTTTATAAACGATCTCGGAGACAAAGTGAAAAGCCTTTTTAGATTGTTTGCTGATGATGCGGTTATTTATAGGGAAGTAAGGAATTTGGCCGATTGCTTAGAAATTCAGCGTGATCTGGATATTATTTTGGCCTGGTGCGCTGAGTGGCAACTTACGCTAAATTGTAAAAAGTGCAAGACAATGAGCATAACTAACAAAAAGAATCCAATTGTTCAGAAATACGAGTTAAACCATTCAGTTATTGATATGGTCGATTCTATGAAATATTTGGGAGTAACAGTACAAAGGAACATGAAATGTGACTTACACATTAATTCGTTGGTAGGTAGAGCTAATTCTAGGCTGCGATTCATAGGTCGAATATTGAAAAATTGTAATGAACAAACAAAGGAGATAGCGTACAAATCTCTTGTGCGTCCACATTTGGACTATTGTTGTGCCATTTGGGATCCGTTTCGTAAGGGGTTGATCGAAAGTATAGAGAAAGTACAGAGAAGAGCCGCTCGATTCGTGACCGCTTGCTACAGTCCTTATGAAAGCGTCACAGAACTGATTAGTAGACTAGGCTGGTAGTCTCTGGCAGATAGACGATGCACATTTCGTTTAAACTTATTGGTAAACATGTGTACTCCCACTTTCACTTACGAGTGTAGTGAAATACTTCGCCCACCAACCTATTTGGTTTTTTTTTTTTTTTTTTTTTTTTTTTTTTTTTTTTTTTTTGTATTTACGTCTCTCAACAGCGAGGTCTTTAGAGACGGGAAAGGATGTGGGGCAAGGATGGGGGCAAGGAATGGGAAGGAATTCGGCCATGGCCTTTTGAAGGAAGCATCCCGGCATTTGCCTGGAGTGATTTGGGAAACCATGGAAAACCCAAATCTGGATGCCCGGACGGGGATCGAACCGCCATCCTCCCGAATGCGAGGCGAGAAACCTATTTGAGCCGGAATGACAGGAAAGATAAGATTAGAGAAATAAGGTGCCACACTGATTCTTATATGAATTCATTTTTCCCTCGTACCATTAGGGATTGGAATGCACAACAAATAGATTAGTTTTGGTGCTGAGCACCCTCTGCCACCCAAAATTTTGTGAATTGCAGAGTATATATATAGATGTAGATATATAGATGTAGAAGGCAAATAAGCGGAACATGGCGGAGTACAACCACGGAGCACCTGAAAATTTCATTATGTATTTTGACATTCCTCTATAATCAATTGATTAGGTTATTTCAATAACAATTATGACTAAAATGGTGATGTTCGTGATTATTTTAACTGTCTAACTCCAAACTTAGTCTTGGCTAAAGTGCTGGGTGTGAGAGGTCTATTTTGTCATGATTTTAGTGTACCACCTACCTGTTATGCTGTCCCATGAGGTATTCGTGTCTAGAACGAAGCATAATCGAAAGGCGAGGGATCTCGCGAATTCTGTCCCCGACTACATGTTTCTGACCTACTATACCTATTGAGTCCACATTTTCAATTTGTACAATTTATGCTATTGGTGATCCATATGATGAAACTAGTTTTATTTGCTTATTTCCATTCTATAATGCCAAAAGGAATGATATTCTGGTGCAATTCTACTCATAGAGACAAAATGTTTAGGGTCGAAAAGTGAATGATAATTATGTGTGACTTTAGCAGTAGAACTTCATGTAGAGAGAATTTCAAGAAGTTAGGGATTTTAAAATTGGTGAATTAGTATGTAAACATATTAATATCCTTTCTGGTCATTTATTATACTATATTTGAAACAAATAGTAAAATACACATTTATGACACTAGAAGTAATAATGATGTTCACACGGATTTGTAACGGGCTAAGAATGGCCCTTACCAGATTAAGGAAGTATGGAAGTATGTGTCGCAGGACATATTATGGAATAGCTCTAACATGGTAGAGAAAGCCAGTGATTGGCGGAGCCAAGTCACATGATTCTGAGGAGAGAGCAGATAGGCGAACTCGGGAGATCAAGGGAGTCTGTCACATGTTGTTGAAGTGGCCTGTTGGGGATAACATTTTGTTGCCAGCTCTTCAGGGACTTACCCTCACCGAAGACGAGACAACAGCTATAAAGCTTCATCGTTTTGTGGAATTATTACTGGAAATTCGTTGAGGGACAAGCCCTCAATGGTCCTCATATGGAAAAACTAAATAAAAATGTGGCCAGGGGGAACTGGGATTCAGAATGTCAGTTAGCCTTTCAAGAAATAAAGGATGCCCTATTACAACACACTGTTTTGCATGCAACTGATGGGAACCTTGACTTCTGTATAGCAACAGACAGCTCCGACTATGGGGCAGGAGCTCAAATTTTTCAAGAAACATCAGTTGACGAAGTGGTGCTGCAGCACAACATTCGATTGAAGAAATCTGAACGCAACTATTGTATAACCCAAAAAGAGTCATTGGCAATAGTGTAGACGTTTGAGAAATTTCGGTATTTGCTGCTGGGAAGGAATTTGATTGTTTACACTGACCACAAGACACTTTAATTTTTAAGTAAATGCCAACTGGTCGATGGACGATTAGGCTACTGAGTGATACTGTTACAATATGGAATAAGGGATCAAGGGATCAAAATGTTGTGGAAGATACCCTATCCAGAATAACTGTAGGTTTAGAAGGATATGAAGGGGAGACAATACGAAATGGTCTGAAACTTCTATATATACGAGGGGTTGAAGGAGAATATGAAGTTAGATATTCCCTGAAACAAATGTGGAGACAGCAGCTGAATGATGATGTAATAGCTAAGGTTATTAACAAACTGGGTGAGGAGGATTGTCCTAAATGGCCACCTTGTTACTGCCTAAAGGAAGGATTGCTATTCAGGAAAAGACACCCAGACAGTGAGAACTGGCTACTCTGAATACCGGAAGAACATGTAGAAAAGTTCATTACACAACACCACAAGAGCTATGGCCATTTTGGGGCAAACAAGTGCAATAAAATAATGAATAAAACTCTGTACCTTCTTAATATGTGTAGGCGAATAAAGAAACTAGTTGCATCTTGTGAAATATGGCAAAAGATGATAGTAGATAACGCAAAAAGAATAGGTGAGATGAACAGTATCATCCCAAGCCGGCAAAATTAGCTACTGCCGATAGATGTTTATGGACTGCTACTAAAATCTAGAGGGGGAGGGGGGGGGCATGCAAATATGTGTTTTTATGGATGTTTACTCAAAATACTTCAGACCTTTTCCAGTCAAACAGCTGACAGCAAAGACATTGTGCTCAAAAGTTGCCAATGAGTACAGTGCATGGATGGGCACACCACAAAGAATTCTTACAGACAATGCGCCAAAGTTCATAGGTAAAGTTTGGACGAGTAACCTTCAACAACTGGGGATTGAGATACAACATACTACATACTACCATCCAAAAGCAAACCCAATAGAGCGTGTCATGAGGAGCTAGGACGCTGGTTCAGGACATACTGCTATAAAAATATATATAATATATTGGCTCTGGAAATACAGAACATAGAAGAAGTAATTAATATGATCTCCCATGATACCACATCGGTAACCACGTACAAAATAATGTTTCGGAAACATTTACCAAGAATTGTATATGAACTCCTAGAATTCCCTCCCACATCAATAAACTATGAAAAAAGATTAAAATCTGTGCTAGAAACACTCCACAAACATGCCAGGAAGAGATGGGAAAGGCACAACTTACATGGCCAATGTATGGTGTATAAGGAGGGTGACAAGGTGCTTATACAAACGTACTACAAGTCCTCATCCTTGAATCAAGAGATTAAGAAGTTTCAACCACTATATGAAGGTCGTTATATCATACACCAGAAATTAATCGGCAACTCCTATGTGGTAACTAACACAATTACTTGGGATATAAATGGAACATACAATGTAACTTCGATAAAACCTTTTACAACAGTACTATAATTTTTTTTCTATAAAACTATTGCCTCTATGTACATAGAAGTGAGTTGTGAACATTAATATTGAAAAATGTGTAAGACCACATCAATAATAGCAGCAAGAAGTACACCCAGACCATGGGCGTAAGTTATTGTGAGTGTGAGTGACCACCGCACATGTGTTCCAATTAGAACCTCTGATTTGAATATTAATATGCTGTGTTGGCGAAGACTTTAGATAGGTATTATTAAAGTTTGACATTTATTAAACATTGGTGTTTTATTTATCATTACACAACCACTTAGAAAATGTTTTATATTGCTGAGATACTTCAGGACTCAAGGAATCTCAGGGTGCAATTCCCTGAGTGGCGACCAAGTTAATAACACTGCAGATATGCCAACAGGTAGGCACCACATAGTCTTATTTGGTGGTATGATTCGTTATAAAGGGCAAGAAACTTAAATGAACTAAAAAAACCCCTTTGCTGGTTCTGGCACAGATTACAAGTCATTTGTTCAAAAAGGGATCCGATATTCAGGGATTCATATCTTCAATAAGCTCCCAACACATTAAATGTCTAGCAGATAAGATTAAATTCAGGAAAAACTTGAAAGAATTTTTTACAACTTTTTCTACTCTGTTCAAGAATTTATGTCTAAGGCATCTTCAAAATAACTGCCAGTAGTTTGTGAAAATGTAGTTGACATAATTCATGTAGCATGTATTCTATTACTGTACATCTTCTGTGTGTATTTATTATTCTGTTATGCAATTGTTTAAATGTAAATTGAAAACTTTCTACATTCCACAGAACCAGTCTCTTATATTGGGATCAATGGAAAATTAATGTATTGTATTGTATTAATGCAATGGAAGAATGAATTATGAAGATGCTCTTATGGAGAAACTAAATTAATGTTCAGAGTATAATGTGGAATGGTCATTATTACCAGATATTGTCTGGAAACAGAATAAGATTAAGAATACAAGGGAACAAATATTCAAAAATACACTAATTGAAGGAGAGTACAAACAAGTGGGAGATCAGAGCACAAAGGAATGATGGATATATTCCTAATAAAGAATGCTAACTTTGTGGGATTTCTAGTAAACAAAGATATAAGAGATCAGCAAGGAATTCTGATGGATGTTATAGGGTTTAGTGAAGCAGTGACTACAATTGAAGGTGGTAAAAGGTACAGTTATAAATCCACAAATTTCATTGCTGTAGAGGTATTTCAAGGGAAAGTGCAGTAAAGGAAAGAAGGCAATGGAGACAAAGTATTAACAGTGCATTTAAAAAACGGAAAAAGGGGGGTAGGAGACAAATGTTTATTTCAAAACCAACCTTTCCAAAAAAAGGGTTTAGTGAAGCAGTGACTACAATAGAAGGTGGTAAAAGGTACAGTTATAAATGCACAAATTTCATTGCTGTAGAGCTATTTCAGGGGAAAGTGCAGTAAAGGAAAGAAGGCAATGGAGACAAAGTATTAACAGTGCATGTAAAAAACGGAAAAAGGGGGGTAGGAGACAAATATTTATTCCAAAACTAACCTTTCCAAAAAAAAAAAATCCTGTACTCTTATGCTTCAAATCAAGTGCCAGCTTGTGGTCATTGTAATCTTTACCCTTCCACGCACCTCTCTTAATTCTCTAACCAATACTCTTCATCCTCCTATCTCGTAATGAATTCCATTCCAGTTACTTTATCATATTAGTACAAAACCCATATAGTATAATAGGGAGGTAAGGAGGCTAAAGATGTTGGTGTGAAGAGAACTGCAACTGGTCATGGTGGTTTAAGGCTTGCATGAGGTCCACCCTAATATGCTGTGTCTCCTTTAACACTTTCTTTAGGTCACTGTATACTGTAATTAGCACATCCGTCCCCGCATCTCCAACTATCACTACTCTATCGTCCTTAGAGAAACCCCTACAGGGTCAACCTATATCCTCTATTATCTGACTTTAAGTTGAACTAGGTTTGAAAAAAACTTGGGACCTGGCAACCTGTATCAAGCTGATCCCTCAATAGAGGGCCTACACCTCTCCTGTGATTACTACCTATCAGCAAAACTCTCTTATTCCTATTATTTCCTTTCATGCCTCTATTCCTAAAGGCTTGCTGCACCTTACCTACTCCTAAAGGCTTGCTGCTCCTACTCCTATATCAACATGAGGCTCCTCCCCTTCTGACTGTGGCAAACCTATTTTTCCCCACAATTTCTGGAGTGTCTGGCTTTTTGATTCTGTTAACCATAGACATTTGTCAGCAGTGAGTCATAAAAGGTATTAAATATGAAAACCATGGGAGTGGTTGAAAAATTAACTTTTTGCTTACAAGAATTCTTCAGAGCATTAGGAAATGATAATGGAAGTTCCACAGTGTAGTGTAATGGGACAATTATTTATTTTTATTTTGAGTATGATGCAATATGACATTTACAGCATTCAACAACAGTTACAATGCATTCAATGAACAATCTTAAAGTAAACACACGTATATACACACAGTTCAGTGGACAATTCCTACAACCGGGCAGTGATACAGGATATGCATAATAACCACTACCATGTGACGTCGAGGCATTCCAACCAGGCCACTGCTTATGGTGTAGCCAAATTCAAGTCTTCTAGACTACCAGGAAAGGCACGCAGTGGGCAGCCCTGCACAATGTGTGACACAGTTTGTAAAACCTCACTGCAGTCACAGTATGGAGAATCTGCCCAGCCCCAGCTGTGGAGAGTTGAAACAGTTCTTTGAGTTCTTCCCATATCACATCTAATCCGATTTAATCTGCACCAAATTGACCATGGTACGTAAGTTGAATCCTGGTAGTTTTGAGCAGAGATTGGTAATCTGAACTATGCCCTGTGGTGTTGACGATACCCATTCCACTGTCCAGCTATCTGTAGGGATAAAGGAGTTAGATGTTAGACTGACAGCTGTCTTCCAGGCAGGGTGACGTGACTTCAGCCATGTTTTGTATTTCCTAATATCTCTATGGATGGGAAGAGCCTCCTTGTTCAGAATTCTTGATCATAATTGTATTAGAACCTTTTGCCATCAGATGTGAGGTGGTGGGATGTTGCTGTGCACTGGCAGCCACTGGATAGGTGTAGATAGAAGTGAGCCAATTATGTTGAACATTGTTTGGTGAAGCTGAACAACCACCAACTGGGTGTGAGATCTATTAAGCCATACACTGGAGCAGTACTTGGCTGTGGCATAAATGAAGGCTAGGGCTGTTGTTCTTAATATATCTGTATCAGCTCCCCATGAAGTTCCTGCCAGCCACTGAAGTAAATGGTTCATACTTTTAAACTTGGCAGCTGTATCCTGATGGTGCCTTTTGTAGTTTAGGGACGTGTCTAATGTCACACCTTGGTATTTTTGGGTACTGTTATACTTCAGCATCTGGTCTCTAAACAATATATTTGGCTGGTAGTTCATTTGTTTTTATTAAGATTGAATGTAGCTATTTCTGTTTTCTGTGGATTAGGTTGAAGGCGCCACCTTCGAAAGTAGGCATCCATTTCCTGAAGGTTATGAGTCAGGATTTCTTCAGCCTCCACGAAGTTAGTTCTTCGTACAATAAGACTGATGTCATAAGCATACACAAATCTGCAAGAGACTCTCTGGCAGGTCATGAACATATAAATTGAAAATTAAGAGGGAGAGAACTGAACCTTGTGGTAGACCATTATTTAGCTTGTGAAATCTGCTCCTGGTGTACAAGTGTGCACCTGGAAAAGGCAGTTACTTAACATGTTTTCCTATAAAGAAATTATCTTTATGCAAGGAACTGCTTTGATCAGTTTGAGAAGGAGACCGCCTCTCAAAATTGTATCGAATGCTGCCGAAAGATGTAGGAATACAGATATGTTCTTCATTTTCTTCTGATAACCTACTTCCAAGTAGGAGGTAAAAGACAGTACCTGATCACTACAGTCCTGATTGGAATGAAATGCAGCTTGTTCAACAGGGATCAGAGCTTCAATTGCCACAGCAATCCAGTAAATTGTAAGTGACCAAGTGTAAGGTTATCGGATTTTAACTTTCTGGGTGAGTTGAATCTTTTCCTGGTTTAAAGAAAGCAATGATTTTTGTTCATTTGAAGATCTGAGGAAGCCTTCCAGATTGTACTATGGAGCTGAAGAATGAGGCAAGCTAACGAGATGTAGCTGGTCCACAGTTTTTCAATAGTTCTGGACAAATCCCAACTAATCCTGCAGCTTTTCCATTTCAAAGGGTCTTTAAACCTTCCTCAACCTCTTTTAATCTGAATGGAGTCAGGTTGAGTTTCATGCTTTAGATGTTTAAGCTCAGATTTGATCCGTCTAGTGAACTGTTTATCCTTTTTTGTTCTGGAAGTAAATACAATGTGATTTGCTATTGATTCCACATCAATGGATGAGTGTGTCCTTGAGGGTATTGATGTAGGATCTAATTTATGTATAAGAAACCAGTCTTTGCCTTTGAATGGGTAAAATTCAGATTTTTAACGTTTTTATTAGACTTGCAACGAATAGTATATTCGGTCATTCGCCGAATACCGAATATTCGGCAGACTTCCTGGCCGAATAGCCGAATATTCGGCAAAAGTATTCGGCCGGAGTGAGCCAAAATCTGTATTGCCGTGCTTGTCTCTGGCCCGCCTGTTAAAGCAGAGTTACCTCCGACCACTCTGTGCCTGTTTTAACAAGTTTGAAGTATGACCTCAAGTATCTACGTTGGATCATTTATGACTTTTTTTTCTTAAGAATAACATCCAATGAGGTGTGAAGATGGAAAAGCTTTCTTACGATAGTTCATAATACGGGATAAGCAATTGGTATAACCTTCTTAAGACCGAATTTCTGATACCACTTTCTGAACTGCCCCCTACATAGTACGATAGTGATTACATCAATCAATAATCTTCTTGTAGTATGATATGCCATTCTTCACTATATGGATCGATAACAGAGTGCAGTATTTCTGTAGTCACAATATCCTCATACTTCGTTTTTAAGTATGTGAGAAGGGAATTCAGACTGAATGTTGAATATAGGCCGAAACGTCATCATCCTCAACGTGTATCAGTTACAGGTTGGAGAACTGGGAAGATTCGTGGCTTCCGTTTTGTTTGAATATATTAATTCTGACAAGAAAACCTAAAATTATGGCCTCAGTTCGTTGTTTCATTCATACTCTCCAATTAATTGCTGTCGATTGTCTGAAAGTTCAGTCAGAAGTGATGGAAATGATAGCTGCAGGAAGGAGGATCGTGACTCATTTCAATCATTCCGGTATTGCGCAAGAAAAACTACAAAAGCAATTGGGTCTCCCAAGCATGAATTGATGCAAGATGTCAGTATGCGGTGGAATTCCACATATTATATGCTTGAAAGGTTGATGGAGCAAAAACGGGTAATTTCAGTGTATCTCACGGACTGCATATTGTCAACTTGACTGCTGCTCAATGGGAGATTTTAGAGCAACGTTTGAGATTACTACAACCATTTGAAGAACTAACAAAAATCACCAGTTCCGGATATACATGCATTTCTGAAATTATTCCGTATGTTGTTGCTCTAACGCGATATTGCAATAAAATTAACACATCAAAGCTAACAGCCAACTTAAGCCAAGTGAGACTTGTCACGCAACAAGGGTTGAACGAACGATTTGAAGACATTGCCACCAAATAAAAATTATTTGTCGGCATCCACTTTGGACCCTCGCTTCAAAATGAATGTTTTCACCAGTCAACTGCAAAGAGAAAAATCAAGGCAGTATATTTTGATCGATGGTCTAAAGACGTACTGTGAAACAAGCAGCGACGGCAGTGCGAATTCGTTCCCTATTCAGTCCAAGAGGATGACGGAAGAGTCGGGTCACAGTCAGAATACACACTCATCTTTTATGGATTGTTACAGAGAAAAGTACGATCAATGCAGGGACATCACAAGAAAAAAATGCAGTTGAAACTTAAATTGATGTTTATTTAAATATTAATAGTATATCATGGCATGATAATCCGTAAATTTGGTGGCAAGCAGGAAGAGAGAAATTTCCGTGTTTGACAAAGCTTGCAGCATAATACTTGTCCACGCCAGGAAGCAGTGTTTATTCTGAGCGGCTTTTCTCTGAAGCTGGAAATGTCTACGAGAAGAAAAGAAGTTAACTACTACCTGACAATGCAGAAAAATTAGTATTTCTGCATCACAATCTTCCACACCTAACTTTCAATTATGATGATTCCAGTGAATAGGTATTTAATATTTTTGTTTTGCTTTAACATCGTGTAAGTTTGACCATGCACGATTATTTTTTGTAATTGCAAGATAAATACATTACCATGCAATAAATCAATCGTTTTATTTTAGGCAATTATCTAACAAAAAAATTCTAAGTATTCGGTATTCAACCGAATATTACCTTGATATTCGGTATTCGGCCGAATAGTAAAAAAGTGGCCGAATAGTCCGAATACCGAATAGTTGCCGAATATTCGTTGCAAGCCTAGTTTTTATCCATTTACTACTATCTGTCATGGTCAAGTGATTACAGCAGTTCTGTTGCCTTCTAATGAGAGCTGGTTTCCTCAAATTCTTCTCTAAGTCTGCTTGACTCCTCACTCCATCCTGGAATATAGTCTTTTCTGAAGACTCGTGGGATGGCTATATTCGTTGCAGCTTTAATTAGATCTACAAGCCTTGCATAATTATCTGGGACTGCTTTGATCCATCGTATGTTAGCATCAGTATACTTCGTTCAAGCTTCTCAATCTGCTTTCTGGAAGTTCCAATGAGATTTAGGGGTGGATCGGATAACAGGTATCTGGATTCCTATTTTATAGATTATGGGTCTATGCTGACTGTGAGGGAAGTCAACGAGACCATTTCTCCTTGCAGGGCATAAAGGAGCTGTTAAACCAGAAGAGGTGAAACGGAGGTCTGGTGTGTAGTCTTGTTACCAACGAATGAAATGAAATGTACCTTTGTCTTTAGGATCATGTATTAATGGCAAATTGTTGACATCAGCCCATTCTATTAATTTAATCCCGTGGGACAATTGCTATTCGTTACTCTAACTAATGTGTTAATGTCTTGAAGTCAGAAATTAGGTATCAGTGAAGTCTTAACAGGTGTACTGCTGGAAGTGTGTTTTGAAAACACGATATTTTGATGACCAGCTCAGTCGTCTTCATCAGATGTGTAAACATCTGCACTGGTTGGCTGACTGTCAGATACTAATACAGCCCAGGTACCACACCTCCTTATACAGCTGACAGCTCCCTCTGCGGCTTTCACCCGTAGTCGCCAACCTATACATGGAGGATTTTGAAGAGAAATCTCTGAAAATGTGGTTCTTAAGCAAACGCATTTTTTTTCTTTCGGTATGTCGATGACACGTTTGTTGTGTGGCTCCATGGTCTCAAGGCTTTAAATGAGTTCTTAGTACATTAATTGGAATCAATCCCATCATAAAGTTTACAGTGGAACTGGAAAAGGTCAGCCACCTACCTTTCCTTGACATCCTAATCTAAAGAAAGCCAGACGGAACGCTAGGACATGGCGTATACAGAATATCAACCCACATGGACCAGTATTTGAGAGCCACAAGTTTTCACTATCCAGTGCAATGTGATATTGTTCTAAATATGCTTGTACATAGGGCTAGGGCGATTTCTGACTGACAGCCTACCACAGAAACTGGAACATCTAAGAACCGTCTTCAGGCAGAATGGTTACACTGAGAGGCAGATAGAGGTAATGACTGCAAGCCAGAGAAAAATCCAGATCAACAGGAAGAAATGCCTAAGGCCACCACTTTTATGCCATCCATTTGCCAGAAACACCTTGGGGAAAATTGGCAGAATTCATGCACGGCAAGGAATAAAATGTTTCTACCAACTACGAGCTAAAATTCGGGACTACCTCCACTCAGTTCAGGATGAGCTTGGCCTAAGAGTTCCCAGAATTTAAAGCATACCAAGTGAGTGTGGAAGGAGATATATCAGCCAAACTATCCTCACTGTACAAAACCGGTGTGGAAAAAAAAAACAAAACAACAACAACAATATCTCCACCTAGGACAATACAGGAATTCACTGAACACTGAGCTCGTATATGACCATGGCCACAGGGTAAACTTCAACAATGTTATGATATTGGCTAAGACCTCGTATTTTTTGAATTCAATAGTCATAGAAGTAATTTAAATTCGACTGGTTGATACTTTCAACAGAGATAGTGGGCTGTCGTAGTGAGACAACTCTGCACAAAGAGCATGGTATGTCTGTCCAGCAACCATGATAGATGGCTCAATATTACCTTCTGTGGCTTTCAACGAGGAACTGTAGCCCCGCCCACTCACAGCCAGCTGTCTGGCCCAGTCCGTGGAAAGAGACTTTGGCTAGGCAAGTACATGTGACACCGGAGCTGTCTCAGTAACTGACTGTCACACAACCAGTGCAGATGTCTCCACACCTGATGAAGACGATAGAGCTAGTTGTTGAAATATTATGTTTTCAAAACACAATCCAGTGATACAACCATGAATGCTTCATTGCAAACATATGCCAGGAAATACTCAGTTCTTACAGTAATTAGGTTGATTGTAGATGATGCAACAGTATATAAGAGGATCAGAATGGTTGAAGAGTGAACAGAAACAGGGTGACCTGAAAAGATAACTAATTAGGTCAGTGTGGATGAAAATAAATGACAAGAACATTCAGCTTATTAGGTACACAGATATAAAATTAAAGGTTGTTTGTGATTATAGGAGAGGGAAGTAATTGCTTATAGAAATCTTGGCAAAGTACTTATGGTAATACTCTCCACTGGGCAGGTAGTAGCAAAAGGCTTCAAAATCCTCCATTTATTAGGGATGCACAGAAAAGTGAGGGAATTGGGGTACAAAACTTTGTTCAGACTATTGCCTAAAAATTGTGAGAAAGTATGGGACTCAAATCTTGTGTATCACATACAGGAGTTGGAAATTAATGCAGAACACAATCAGTGACAGATATGATAAAGAAGCTGGAAATGGATTCATTGAAAGACAGGAGGAGGATGAAGAGGGTTATGGGAGTTTACAGGGTATATACTGGTGATGAGACATGGAATGATCTACATCAACATATATACTCTGCAATTCACAAAATTGTGTGTTGCAGAGGGTGCTCAGCACCAAAACTAATCTCTTTGTTGTGCATTCCAATCCCTAATGGTACGAGGGGAAAATGAATTCATATAAGAATCAGTGTGGCACCTTATTTCTATAATCTTATCTTTCCTGTCATTCCGGCTCAAATAGGTTGGTGGGCGAAGTATTTCACTACACTCGTAAGTGAAAGTGCGAGTACACATGTTTACCAATAAGTTTAAACAAAATGTGCATCGTCTATCTGCCAGAGACTCCCAGCCTAGTCTACTAATCAGTTCTGTGACGGTCACAAATCGAGCGGATCTTCTTTGTACTTTCTCTATACTTTCGATCAACCCTTTATGAAACGGATCCAAATGGCACAACAATAGTCCAAATGTGGATGCACAAGAGATTTGTACGCTATCTCCTTTGTTTGTTCATTACAATTTTTCAAGATTCGACCTATGAATCATGGCGTACCTACTAACAAATTAAAGTGTATGTCCCATTTCATGTTCCTTTTTACTGTTACTCCAAAATATTTCATAGAATCAACCATATCAGTAACTGAATTGTTTAACTCGTATTTCTGAACAATTGGATTCTTCATGTTAGTTATGCTCATTTTCTTGCACTTTTTACAATTTAGCGTAAGTTGCCACTCAGCAAACCATGCCAAAATAACATTTCTAAGCAATCGACCAAATTCCTTACTTCCCTATAAATAACCACATCATCAGCAATCTAAAAATGCTTTTCACTTTGTCTCCGAGATCATTTATAAAAATTAAGAAAAGAAGTGGTTCTATTACCCTTCCTTGAGGTACACCCGATGTAACATCTAGATTAGGAGAACTTTCTCCTTCAATGACGACATACTGCAACCGACCAGTTAGAAAATCCTTTATTCATTCTCAAAGCTGATCTGATAAACCGTACGCTCGAAGCTTCGCTAAAAGGCGGTTGTGTTTCACAGAGTCAAAGGCTTTCTGAAAATCTAAAAAAATTGCATCTACTTGTGAACCTGCATCGATAACTTTCATTACGTCGTGTGTAAATAGGGCCAGCTGTGTTTTACATGTTCTTTTCTTCCAAAATCCGTGTTGATTTGTTGTAAGCAAATTATTTTCATCTAGAAAATTCATAATGTTCAAGCATATAATATGCTCCATAAATCTACTACAAACAGATGTTATAGATACGGGATGGTAGTTTCCAGGATCGCTTCGATCACCTTTCTTGAAAATCGAAGTTACTTGCGCGATTTTCCAGTCTGAAGTTACTTTTCGTTCTTCTAATGATTTAATGACTATATCAGACAGAAATGGCCCGATTTCCACCACATACTCTGAAAATACTCTTACTGGAATTCCATCCGGGCCCGGTTCTTTCCCTCACTTCAGGAGCTCTAATTGCTTTTATGATACCTGTAGTATCTATTCGTAATGATTCCATCACCAACTCAACACGGCGTGGGAAAACGGGAATACTATCATTATTTTCATGAGGAAATGAATTTTTTAATACATTATTTAGTATGTTAGCTTTATCGCGGCTTTCATTAACCTCGGAACCTTCACGAATTAGTGCTGGAATATTGCTATTGGTACAATTGACTTTTCGTACATACGACCAAAATTTCATTCGGTTTTCTGTGAGACTCTTAGAGAGTTGGAATGAAAATGGTTGAAGGCCTCGCGCATTACATTCTTAATACGTCCTCTAGGCTCAGCTGAGGTTTCTAAATCGCTGCGACACCCCTTCGTTCTTGAGCGTGCGTGTGCCCTCCTCTGTTTTTTTTTTTAGTAATCTTTTGACTTCGCATGTGTACCACGGTGGATCATCCTCCCCAATTAAGGCCCGGGCACACAGAACGCGACAAGCGACAGCAGCAAGTGGTCGTTCTCTCGTCGCGGCGATACGCGATTTTCGTACGTCACACAGGACGCGACAACTCCATAGCGACAAATGCCAGTATAGTGAGACCTTCTCTCGCGAAGAGATCTGTATTTCTCTGTTTCTTTTTTAATAAGTTTTCTCGGGCTAGTAAATTCTTATAAAACATATTTTCGTATGTATCGAGAATGTTTCGAGAAATTACACACCGAGCCATGGCCGAATTCCTTCCCCTTCCTTGCCCAAGTCCCATCCCACCTCTAATGACCTCGCTGTCGACGAGGCGTAACGCCCAGGCAAAAAAAAAAAAAAAAAAAAAGAAATTACATAATCTGTTAAAATCAACTATATCGAAGTGCACCACGAACTGGAGAAAAGCAATAGGTATAAGAGAAAGATTATCCATTTGTATGATGTAAGTTCTGTTCATTTAATATATATTCTTAAAAACAAAACAGGATCAATGACGTTGCCCAAATCCCTGAAGCGATTTACAATGTTATCACTTCCACCTTGGAGGCAGCTGTCACATTTGCGTGGCGGTCAATATTAAGAAATACTCCTGAAACCATGCATATCATCACAAAGTGAAATATTCACAATAAAAAATACAATTTATTATTGACAATTTATTTCACAATCAAAAGAAATAAAAATAGCTCAAATACAAGTATTAACTATTTTAAATAATTACAGTGTAAACAACCAAACAGAAAGTGAGAAACTAACAAGAAAAAATTCAATTCTGAAAGCGAAAAATAATTTTTTATGAGCTTGAAAATTTTTCTTCATTGGCCACGTCGCTGTGTCGCGCGACAATTCTGTAATTTTGTACAACTGTGTCGCTCGTCGCCGCGACTAAGACTGCGGCCCGGCGATGAATCGCTTTGTGTGTGACCTTCCTAATTAAAAACTGTGAATTACAACAATAGCGACGTCGCGCCGCGACACAATATCGCGTGTCGCTGTCGCTTGTCGCGTTCTATGTGCCCAGGCCTTCAGCATAGGTGGGCACAGTTAACCAAAAAGTTAACTTCGTTAATCGTTAATCCGCTACTCAAAAAATTAACTTCGATAATCGTTAAAGCGTTACATGGTGGCAAGTTTAACGCAAGTTAAAGTTAACCGTTAAAAGTTAACCATCCAAAAGTGGAGCTGATGTTTATATTTTGCAATAAGTATTACTGCAAGCAGTACCAAGGTGTTATGCACCGTGATGTGAATCAATAATACGTCTACCAAATGTCGTTTTGGAAATTGAGTTTTTCTTCAGTGTTTTACCAGTTTCTTAAACGTATCGGATTCTTCAACATGCAGCAGAAACATGTTGGCAACGAAAACGTTTATGATACATAGGTCCACACCAGGCTGAAATATGACGGTGCCCGTAACTAAGATGCCAAAAATTTTATTGACGTAAACTTTTATTAGCAGATGGAGGTGAAATCAAATCAATTCTGCTGCTATCTACATCAGAAGAAGCTACCGCATTTGAAGAAGGCTTTGAATAATTTTTCTTTTTTCCGACAAGTTGGCCCTGCTTTTACTTTTTCTTCAAATTGTTCATGTTTGAATATATGCATCCTCTTCATATGTTGTTTAAGATTATTAAGGATATACACGTGAGATTTGACTGTAGAAAGTTTAGGTAAATACAGTTTGCATTCATATATCAATTGTTCTCCCAGTCTTTATTTAAACGCAACATAATCGCATAAATGTGGCCAAGGATTTTTAATCTTCTCGTTATTATTGTTAGTGTTGTTGCTTTCACTAACGGATTCAAGAGTTCAGTTTTCATGACGTAATCATATAACGAATGTCAGATTAATTTATTTCATTAACGAACACCAAACCAGTAGCAACTAAAAAGTGACATTTTCCTGGCAGCAAAGAAAGTTAGATTATAAAAATAACAAAATCAATCACCGATCGAATTAGAAACGAGTAGTAAGCTCCGGTTTGCAGACGTAAAATAGAAACGCACCAAAACTCTAGCTTTCCTGCTCACACGCACGCCATGCCTTACTATAACAGTTGTATATGCACCACACTCGCACTTCTTATTACCTAATTCGTTCGCCATCCGACTCGCCGAACGGTCGAGCGAGGCGTGGCGCGCAATTCAAATAAACGAAATACACCAACTAGCGATGTAACGGACAAAAGTTAACAGTAGTTCAATTTAACGGAAGTTAAGAATACCGTTAACGATTTTTTAGGTTAACTTAAAAGTTAAATTTTTACAATTTTGTTAACTTCGTTAATTAACGATTAACGGATTAACGGTTTTCTACCCAGCTGTGGCCTTCAGTATATGTATTTCCATACCTTCCTTGACTATTCGTATAAATCGATGCCACAACTCTTCAACGGAGTCCTTTGTTGACTTGAAGTTATGGTAATTATTCCTCAGGTAGGTTCTAAAACACTCCTTTGAGGCCTTACTGAATCTGTATATACAATCCGCCCTTTTCTCCTTTTTTGCTTGGTCATTAGTTTCATAGTCGCAATTACCGCTTTGTGATCGCTTATTCCTGTGGTCGTTGAAATGTCGGTGAATAATTCGGGCCTTTTGGTAACCAGCAGATTTAAAATATTTTCGCTACCATTATGACACCGCACAGGTTCATTAACTAGCCTCTCGAGATGATTATCTCACAACAAATCGAGAATTACTTCAGAAGCTGTCTTCCTCAGCAACGGCTCAACTGTAACCAGACTTGTAAACATTAATTTCATTCCTGATAAAATATTTCGTAGCTATTGTACTTTAGCAATAAAAAATTATTTTCTATGCAATACTAATAATGTTTGTGACTCTCAAAGTTTTAAAGCTGAAATGACTTTGATCTTGCTTCTAATTTTCTGCTCTTTCATTTGAAATCAAGATCGCATTATTTAACATTCTCTAACAGATTGAACCAAATTTTTTATACAAATTTTAATTTCGAAAATGATATCTCCTGAAATATCTAACTTACAGCTCTGAAATATACTTTAATTGATTCTACATCCCATTTTCTATTAGAAATCCTTACTCTCTAACTATAGTAGCAGCTCTTTAATAGCTTTCTCATTACTTCAACAAATTTTAAAATTTTATTTATATTCAAATTCTTATGTTACAGTTACCAGAAGAAGACATATTAACTAGTTTTTCCATAATTTTCTTTCTTAGATATTAGCCAAAATATTGTATCAACTCAAAAACCATAGCAATTTTATGTCTAGAAAAAATTCTTCTTTTAACTTGAACATGGTGCCTCTTCTGACTCTTGTGATTATGGGTTTACACCTTGTTGAAGTCAAGGTCGTTAGAGGGGGAAAAGGCCTGGGTACAAGGAATGGGAAGTAATTTGGCAATGGCCTTTTGAAGGATGCATCCCGGTTATTCACCTGGAGGGATTTGGAAAACCCAAATCTGGATGCCCGGACCGGGATGCCCGGATCGGGATGCCCGGCTCAGGATTTGAAACGGCGTCATCCAGCATGAGAGGTCAGAGCATTAACTACTCACCCATCATGTTCGGTGATATGGTAACAAGAACTTGTCTGTTAATATGAAGAAATTTACCTTTTAGCCTACCTTTTTTCATATTTGAATTATTGTGGGATGAGAGAGTCTGGTAGCACATTCTATTCAGTTTTAAACTTATTAAAATTGGTAATTTTATTACTTCTTAAAGTTTTCTAACAATACCAGATTTTAAATTTTTTAATATTTTTAATTACTGTTCAAAATAACCTTTTGTATTGCTTAGTTTTAGCTTTCTTACACTGTCCATATTTTAAAATCTATCTATATTTTTCTACTCCATTGTACTTCCCACACATGAAGTGCTATGAAGTCAGTCCTCAGATTACAGCTCAATGATAATTATTAAAGGTACAATTTATCAGTTTGTGGTCTAATTTCTGCTATTAAGACCCCTATCAGAGTTTTAAAGTATACATTTACCTTCACTTTTGTATATTATCTGGGGAACAGAATCCCCGTATACGTCTGAATCATATACAGTAAAAAACCAAAGTTATATTTATCCATTGTATACAATTTATAGTCAAGTTTGAACCAGCCAGATCAATTAGAAAAATTTGATTGAAAGCCACATGAAGACCAGAATGATTAGCAACTAATAGATCAGAAGTCAATACGTGACAATGTGGGAAGCTGTAGAGCAGGATCTTAAACAGTTAATTATAGCTGGGCACAGTTAATCCAAAAGTTAACTTCATTAATTATTAATCAGCTACTTAAAAAGTTAACTTTAATAATCATTAAAGTGTTAAATTTTTGCAAATTTAATACAAGTTACAGTTATCCATTTAAAGTTAACCACCAACATCCCATGTCCCTCAGGAAACAGAATTCTTACAGGGATTTAACATTTTAATCAGCTTTAAAAATTACGAGTCATCACGGCGCTGGCATTTGGATGGTTGAGGTAGCGCAGGGGTCGTGGCCAGGGCCCCAAAAGCCCTTGCGGGAACCGTGGCAGACTAGGTACAAGATTTTGTTATACTAGTTAATTAGTATTTACAAACCTACACTTAATCTAATAGCCTGGCTTAATCTCTGTGGATATGAGGTTATCTGACATGAACAGGTCCCTGACCTCACTAAATCCTTAGCTAACAAGCCCTAACACTGTGCCTATTGCACAGTATGTAACCTACCAGACAGAATAGGCTGTTGACAAATATTTGCTTTCATTTGTGGCAAGCCACAAATTGACAAATTTGCTAACAGATCTCTTGGACTTTAGATTTTTCTGTAAAACATCAAAACTGGATCTCATTATGACAAAACAAAGATTTCTAAGCATTTCTTTTATCTTTAAACTTATGCAGATCTATAAAAAGCCACATTGCAATGATTATTCCACCGAGGAGGATCAGAGGAATCACAAAAATGTTGAAAAAGTGCCATGTGTAGAAAAAATCATCCTTCCAGATGGTGTAAGATCTCGAGCTTGATATCTCCATAACACGAAGGTGGTGCTCTGTATGTTGGGGGTGTAGCAGCTGCAAACAATGACACATATTGGCTAATCTCCCCTCCAATGAAGAGAAGACTCATAAAATACAAAATTGAACATTAGCGCAGAAATAGAAACAGTGCATGGAAGGAGAGGGGTGACCATGACCAAAAGCTTGCACTCAATTTCATGCATAAGGAAGTGGGAAAATTTTCTTTTGTTGGTGAGGGTGTCAGGAATTTGAACAAATTACCAGGTGTAGTGATGAATAAGTTTCCAAAAACGCTTAAGAAATTTAGAATTAAAATTTGTAAATCAGAATAGTAAATGGGAGAGGAATTTAACATTTCAATTATAAAAGAAAATTTAAAAAATATGTGTATGAAAAGGGGTAAATGGATGACTTGGGGAATATCCACCAGAGTGTTAGCTCCATTGCAATTAAATCAATTTAAAAAAAAAATGATTTAAATAGCATTTGTTGAGTTAAGCATGAGAAACATAAAACACTAGGAACAAAAGATATTTTGTAAAACTCAAATGGACAAAATCATGGGCGCCGGCAGGATTGCTTCTAGGGGGGTGCACCAGGGCTGCATTGGTGTCCCCCCCCCCCCTATCGGCCCAAAAATTTCCGGGCGACCTTTAGCTCTACTACTGCCCACACGGCGACCCGGGATGCGGGATGTAGGGGGGTGCACCCGGGATGCAGGGGGGTGCACCAGGGCTGTAATTGGTACTCCCCACCCCCTATCGGCACAAATTTACGGGCGACCCGGGATGTCAGGGGGGTGCAAGTGCACCCCCTTGCACCCCCCTCCCGGCGCCCATGGACAAAATAATCATGTATGTGCATCACTTATGACATATATAAATTTTCTAAACATCTAAGGTGTTACAGAATAATAAATTAGATCTTCCAATTTTACTAGTCTTCATTAATTTTTTCCAACCTACAACATTTTTGAAGATGTTTCTGAAAGTATTAAATATAATTGGAAAGTGGGAAAGTTAAAGAGGATGGTAAGATGATAAATACAACAGAGTTAAGAGTGAGGCAAAAGAGAATACCTGAACCTTCTAAAGGAATTAAAATAAGAAAAATGAAAATCTAAAAATGTGTTAAATATTATGAACTGAGGGAGACCACTATATGATTTAACTAGAAATTTCTATGGAAATGCTGATAAAATAAAAGATATTCAGATTTTTTGAGAAAGGAGTTGTAGTTTCTGAGGTTATAAAAAAGGCAGAGATATTGTGCAAATGGTTTATTGAGACTTAACCATGGAGGAAAGAAAATCCTCCATGGCCTTAAGGTCAGTTCACACCAGATATCAAGGTTTTTTTTGGGAGGGGGGGAAAGAGGAAATCATGAGATTTTTCACTAAAGTAGAAATTAGGAGACTAAAAATGAGAACTCTTTCCTGGAAATATGAGGGGTCTAGGAATATATGTATGGAGTAACCAGGAAATAATAGGTTCTAAGTAGCGAATAGGAATTACAAAATAGGATAGCGAAATGAACCACCTCTTACCTTACATGATGGTTGCATTGCGTGAACACACACACAAATAAATCCACAAGAACAGGAATAATTTATATTTTGGTTCTTGATCCTTTGTCAACTGGATATCATTATGGAAGGTGGGTGTTATAAGAGACTGTCTCACAGAATGACTATTGGTTAGGAACATCGCGGAGGTAAATTCAAACAGAGGACAGGACAGTGAATTGGAGCTAGTACAAGAGCAATGCAAACTGTTGTGAATAGATAGAAATAATACAGTAAAATCTTCACAACATAAATCTGAGTAAACAAAAATAAATAAATAAACAAAAATAAATAAGTAAACAAAATAAAATACGGAAAAAAACATCTATGCAGTTAGATATCACCTCAGGTATATGGTGATTCAATTTAGACAGTGAAGATGGAAACAAAGAGAGGATATAGGGAAGGAAAATTATTAACTGGATATTATCTCAGATTGAGACCAGGAGGTTGCTTTGTGCCCAGTTTGTATTGGTAGGCAAGCTCTCTCCTCCTGAGTTCAGAGGAGCTGCTGCTGTTTGGGAGGAATCGGATAGCATGGAACAAGAATTGAAATTATTGTTTTCATGGGAGATGGTGTGGACAGCTGCTGGACATTTTGGATTTCGAATGAATACTGTCTGTCGGTGGCCATTCATAATTATGGTTAACAGATTTGTAGTCAAACCTATATAGGAAGCCAGGTAGTGTTTGCAGGTTAGCTGTTATATTACTTGGTAGGTTTCACAAGTGGTGTGTCTTATGATAAGAAAGCCCTTGTCAGTGAAGGTTCTGGAGGCATGGTGTATGACACAACGTGGCAATTGCATGGAAAAGGGCTTTGAAACTGTCTGATTGGACAAAGAAGGCTATGTTTGTGGCCTAAGTTGGCTGAGGTTGGGAGGTCAGCTGAAACAAGTTCTGAAGGGACATAGGAGGGTTTTTAGAATTTCTAGGCAGGTTAGAAGCAAATCATTTCCCTGTTGAAAGGTTCTGTTGATGGATTCGAGGAAGGGAAGTATTGTGTAACCATGACTGGACAATGGTTGGTGTTTTGGGGTTTGGTGTAGTCAATAGGCTGAGCAGGTTGTAAAATAGCTTGTGAAAGTTGCTTGTGAATCAAAGCTGGAGGATAGTTGTGGGATACTAATGCTTGTGAGATGTTTGAACTCTACATTAAGGATTTATGGTTGGAGCTTATACGACTGCTTCAAATGCCAAGACCGTAGGGGAGGGAACTTTTGGTATGATATGGATGGCAACTATTAAAATGGAGTTACTGCTGCAAGTTGGTTGGTTTGGTGTTGACCGAGGAGCTTAGGTGTCCATTGAAGAGGGACAGATCCACATCCAAGTCTGTGGCCTGCGTGTGGGAGTAGGTCTATGTGAAATTCGGCCAGTTATTATACATATATATAATTACAATAATGAACAGGAAAATGCTTTAAGGCAATAAAACTAAAAAATATGCAGAAATACACCCCAACACATACTAAAGATGAAGGTGGCTGGGAATGATTAACATAAAAAAGAACAAACACAAGGAGTGCATGATATTTCGGTGGTTAGCCTTATTCTTGCTAAAAGTGAGACACCAGCTGAAGGTAGATGTGTGCACGATGATGGCCATCTGGTTAATGGAGATTGCATGACTTGGCCAGCATAGATGGTAGTCAGTGGCGTAGCTAGGCCATCAAGGGCCCCCTAGTGAAAAAAAAAAAAAAAAAAAAAAAAAAAAAAAAAAAAAAAAATTATTTTGATCAGTAGCCTATCTAGGTTCACAAGGCTCTCAGAGCTAAAAGAAAAAAAGGTCACCCATTTACCCTGAGCGGCATTTGGGGCGTGAGGGCCCCTGGCAAAGGCATATCTAGGATCAGAACTAGAGGGGGCAAATTTGACCTGGGGGGGGGGGGGGCGCAACTCATATTGGTTTATAAGGAAGTATGGTGGGGGACTGAAAAATGATGATTTCTTACAGAATAAAACTCAACTCAAACCCATTGATGACATTGAGGAATATAGTAATCCAACCACTTAATCTAAGGACGTACCATGTAGATAGTTAAGATCGTAACAGTTATAGTTTTTATGTAAACATTAATCGTCTCAGATTCTTAGAAAATTTTTCAATAACTTTGTTTCTCAATATCTCATGGTGATCTTACATGAAATTTCGATACACGCTCATCAGGCATAATGCAGTCAACCTTTGCTCTCAGAAAGTGTTCCTGAGCCAGTTCTTCACTCGCCGAAGAGTACTGAAGGCAACTTTATTTTTTTTCTAGGGGGGGGGGCAGCAGCCCCCTCCTGCCCCTCTCTGGATACGCCCATGTCTATAGGTGTTTTATTTTCTTCCTAGTGGTCGTTGTTAGGTTGAAATATGCCTGGACCAGAAGAAACGCCACCAAAAACACAATCAACTTTACCTATAACTGATTTTTGATGTGCTATATCTCAAAAACCAAGCGAGATGTCATAAAAAAAAATTCTTCATTTTCGATTTGTTTTGCCGAGTTCTATAAGAATCCATCATCAGATTGTGGCAGCACGGTAATGATCGAACTGCCTTAAAAAATCTTGCGAGTGATCTTAGTACATTCGTTACTGCAATACTATCGTTGGTAGCATAGATAGTTGAGAATTAACGGCCATTACTATTGCAGACAGTAACTTTTGTTTAGCGTAATATCTAAGGTAAATTCTTTTTGTTATAACACGCACTTTATATTGAAAGATATATCCTCAGGAAATTTCTGACCTGAAGGAAGGAATATTGATTCTCGGTACGTCCTTACTGGAATGTTAGTGATAATGTTTAACATAGCATAGTTTCTTATATTTCATATATTATACTGTGTTAAAGCCATACAAAAAAAAAAAAAAACCTTTTGAACATCAGTATAAAAACCGCATCTAAGATAATAACTAAAAGGAAATTTTTAAA
The DNA here is from genome assembly GCA_031002005.1 of Vandiemenella viatica. NCBI lineage: Eukaryota > Metazoa > Arthropoda > Insecta > Orthoptera > Morabidae > Vandiemenella > Vandiemenella viatica. The sequence goes on from JARYHS010013631.1 coordinate 30,295,638, forward strand.
AATGAAATCAATATATTTTGCTTCTCTGCATTAATATTTGACACTAAAATAAAAAGGGTAAAACATATCTTTTTGGGGGGGGGGGGAGGCTTCCTACTACTGGTACTAACCATTTGAAATTTGGATTACCTGCTTCGTTGTAATATTCTCTTCACGTTTTGCACTCTCCTTTTTCGGAAAAGTTACCACAAATTAAATTAAAAATGCCAAAATATGAGAGAGACGTCCAGTTATTAGATGGCACTGCAAAATTAATGAAAATCTGTTGAAATGTTGAAGTGAGGAATGTTCTACTCAGGATTAAAAGTATCTTGTATACCGATCAGATGTAAGCTGTCCCTATGTGAAGATCAGTCGAAATCAATTCATTAGTTTCTGCGTGATGCTCGAACAATGAGAAAAATATCTAAATTTACAGTTTTGGACTCTGCATCATCGGGAATTTGTAACGTATCGAGATGAAAAATATTCTATATCCTAACTGAAGACATAATCTATCACTAAGAGCTGTTATAATCCGTCAATTTCCGCATGGAACGCAGTTAGAGACAAATATAAATTCAACAGTTTTGACATCTATTAGTAATTTACATTGCAGTTACTTTTTTGAGATAAATGTAATGTTTAGACAACCTTTATACAATTTTATTATATAGTATATATTATGCTATCATTGAATTCACACTGTAAACTATAACCTTCTGAACGCTATATTTAAGATCTCTTCCAAGTGGATGGAACGGGTCTCTTATTGCATCAGAAAACTCTTTCCGACAGGATTTTACATGATCATAAGCTTTCTGGAGATAATGTACTACGAATGTGGGCGTGGTGGTGTAACGGTTAGCGTTCTGGCTTCGCATTCGGGAGGACGGCGGTTCGAATCCCCATCCGGGCATTCCGATTTGGGTTTTCCATGGTTTCCCAAATCACTCCAGGCAAATGCCGCCATGCTTCCTTCAAAATGCCATGGCTAAATTCCTTCCCATTCCTTGTCCCCCATCCTTTCCCGTCTTTAAAGACCTCGCTGTTAAGAGACGTTAAGCAGTTAAAAAAAAAAAAAAAAAAAAAAAACTAATGTCAGCGCACGTTTTAAGGTAGGAGTTGGTTTCCATTACGAAACTACGATATTTTGAAAATATTGGATCCTGTTATCATGGTTGAAAGACGCTGCTCTCGAGATAAAAATTTCCACTTCTGGGTAATTATTCATTAATTGCGATGGATTTCTCCCCGGTGGGAATCTAACTACACAAATACGATTCATATATATTTTTACATTAAAATACATATATATTTTTATTACCTCCTTTGGTAATTTGTTCCTGTCTCTTACTCCCCTACCTATAAATGAAAATTTTCCTTCGCCCTTATGCCTAAAATCATTTGGTAACTATCACCATGGTCATTCTAGCAACTAAATCTTCCCCCGATATTCAACAAGGCATCCTCGACGGTATATACCTCGCCGCTTTCTGTCCTGCAGTGATTAAAAAACAACTCTTGTTCCAGTTCTTGAGTACATCCCTTGGTAATTTCCACGAACAAATCCAGCAACCCTCCTTGCACCATTTCTATCTCCTGCACTTGATATCCATAATATGGGTCCCATATCATCCCACAATACTCTAGCAAGGGCCTGATGAAAGTTTTGTAATCCATCTCTTACTTCTCTGGTACGTGTCATTTTAATCTCTCCAACAGGTGAAATACTCTGAACTCTTTCCTTACAACATCCACAATGTGCAATGCCCAGATTAGTTTTCTGTTAAGTTCCTTCAAAAAGCAATTAACCTTCGTTTGAATAATCATACAAAGCCTATTTTTCAATTATATTTTACATCATAAGCTTATTCCTCCATGAATTTATCTTTATTTCATAGCTGTCAGCCAACTAAATATCCTATCTAGATCCCTTCGTATTTGCACACATTTCTCTTTCGATGTAATCCTTTTATGCAACATTATGTCATCTGTAAAAAGCCTAAACTCTGAATGTATATCAACAACAGATTCATTAGAATACTGGACAGTAACGACCCCTCTACACTATCCTGTAGCACGGTTGCTCTTATTTCCTTTTTTCCATGACGTTGTTACTTGTTCTTTTTACCTCAGCTTGACAGTGTATTCATGTTCCTCCTGCAGACACATCCTGTTGATAATAGCTAACAACTGATTTTTTAGAGGTAGTTTAAGGAAAACACCGCAGTTAATAACTTTCAGCAAAATACTTCCATTACAGTTGGAATAACGCATTTCCAGACTTCATGCAGAAATAAACTAACAACAGCAGAACTTTGAATATACATCATATGTTATTCTACACGGCACAAAACTACGTGTACATCAGAAACAAATTTCTGCACAAGTTCTGCAGTCTACTTTGCGAATATTATCCGATCGTGTAGTCACAAAAGAAATAAACAGCGTGTTGTTAATATTCTGTTTACACCAAAAATTTGTGAACAATGTTAATTTCAGTAATGATATCCACAATTTGTTTTTACATAGATTTTAGCACCCATTTTGCTCACTTTTGCCTGGCTTCGATTTACTAAAATGCTGCAGTATTTCAATGAGCTAGAAGGGCCGAACCAAGAAATGTTACAGGCAGGAGGATATAATATGTGAATACTGTAAAACCAAATAAACTAGCGTTTAGTGAACACAATATCCTAGGTATTAAGGTATCCATTGTATGTAGAAAGGAATAGTAACGATAGATATTCCTGAAATCGCACTTTACGTAATGAGGTGGTACGAATATAATTTCTGTATGTAAATAAATAAAACAAACGCTTTTTACGACATGCTACCACCATGCTGTGAGGTACTATTGCACAGTTGTCTGTTTGAAAACTTGCTGTTTATTCATCTCAATTTACGCCTCTACAGCTGCAACACTCCCGTGGCTTCGTCGTCGTCATTAACGAGCAAAGTTTCGTTTTGCAATACTCTAAGCGGTCGTAAATCTTCGAGAGAAGTTTCGCGTTTCATCGATCACTTAACTATCACCTACCCTTACTGATGAAGACTTGAAGCAACTATTGAATCCTCAATTTAACTGAAATTAGAAAATCGCAGCATCCTATTGAAAATAATAATAGCGGAGTGGACTACGAGTATATATTCTACACGGTCGTAAGTTTTGACATGAATACGCTTTCTATTCTCTTCTGTTGTGACAGTTGACAATTTAAGTTACATCGCAAACTGAATTATTTTTTGATCATGTATAGCACATGCTGCGGAGTTAAAACCTCGACAAATATCATTGTTGTCTTGTGCAAACTAACCGAGATATGTAGTCTAATCTTCAGTGTGATTTTAGATCGTTACTTGCGTTGTTCATTAGTTGGAGAAATGTATATGAATGAAATATTGATCTAGTTGCTAACCTTCGATTGTGTCGTCGCTTTGAGATTGCACCCTCAATGCATTCGTTCACTTTCACCATTACCCTATATACGGTAGATTTGATTAATACATACCAGCAATTTGCATCTCTCTTGCTTCAGCATGCATAGAAGGAAATCGATCATCTTATGAACGCCCGCGGGTGCTTCGCTTATTTGACTAACTATGATTTCGTGGCATAAACGGCAAGTGTGTTTATACAGTAACCACTGAGATATCAAATTTTCATCGAATTAATCTAACATAACCAATATTATCATTTCTTTGCTTCTCGCTTTATGCCTCGTCGACGTCGGTGTAATTAGAAAGGGGAAAGGACAGGCATTAGCATGGAGTGATTTGCGAATACAATGGAAAACCCAAATCTGGATGGCAAGATGGGGATTCGAACACACGTCCTCCCGAATGAGAGGTCAACATTGAAGGTACTTATGGATAAGAGGAATAGTTGGTCCTGAGAACTTGGTCAGACTTAACAGACTGTGTGTTGTACATACACAGAATTTGATTAAAGAGATGAAGTAAATCCATTTGCCATTTGGTCGCCTTGGTGAGATCTCTGCAAAACATGAAGGGTAACAAATACAACACTGCATTCATGGGAAAAGTAATGGTTATGGAATATGAAGTGCGTCTTGATAGTGATCCATAGTTCAAGCCTTGGGAAGCCATACCTCATGAGCCTGAACTGAGATCAGTTTGTCGATTTACATCTGTGTCAGCAGATTGCATCCAGCAATAATCCGCTGGCATGTGGCGTATGTTCAGCCTTTCGACCGGTCTCTTAAGGCCTTAGACTTTTTTACTCAAGTTGGTCTATTGGCCGTTCAGGTGACGCCGTTTGTGTAAAAGGCTAACGTATCGGCCGTGATGCCGACATTCTTAAAGAACGGATGCGTCCTTCTTCCTGAACCGAAGGGCGGAGTTTTGTCCAGAGAGAACGCCACAACATGACGGCCGAAATGTTGGCCTCTTCCACCCAATAAAAATAAAATCAATATTTACGAAGCGTAAATAGACGTGTGAGAACACGAGAACTCTGACCACAATGTGTGAGATGCGAGTAGAGGTATCAAATGACGGTTCTAGAATAGGCAGTTACCAGTTATTGTTATTACTATTATTAAGGGTTCGTGGTTAGTCTCTTGAGGGCTCCGCCGTTGAGAAACGTTGGGAAAGGGTCACCCGCACAGCCAGGAGACTAACTGCGAAAGCATACGATTGCAACAGTAACTGTCTTGATCCTGTATCAAAGCCAAATCACGGACTATTCTTTGAATATTGTGACTAAACATAGCAACATTGTTTTTTTGTTTGTTACTAACTTAATTAAGAAAGAGAAATACTATATTTTTTTGTACAGATTACCACAAACTGCATAAATTCACATTTGGTTTGTTACAATCTGGGGATATGACTAGCCACAAGGAACTTTTGAAGGTGATTGAAAATGCTGATAAAGTCGTTGGTAGAGATTTCCATTGTAACTGGTAAACGCCATTATACTGGTAGTATTTAAACGGTTACTTCTGTTCCATATGTCCGTTACTGTTCCGAAGTTATAACGTTTTCTAGTTTTCCCCATTTTCGTCTAAATCTACTCTCCAAATTGGCATATATATGTATATATATATAATCATTGAGGAAACACTATTATCCATCACAAAACAAATGTTAGAGATAAGAACTTAATGTTTGTAAATGAAAACACTGTCCGTTAACAACTGTTCTTTTCATTATATTATCTCAAAATCGTTTCCCTATTGTGGAATCGATTTCCTTGTTGAATGAACGTTGAAACTTTTATGCGTGCTGAAGACCCAGATTTGATGCTGTGGTTCAACATTGAGTTTAGGTAGGTTTTGTAGAATTGCAGAAAGAGGTGTTCCCTACCAGCATCTTACTTATTCTGCCAAATTCGTAAATATAGAGTATTTTGAAAATCGTTATGTTTACATATAATAGTACAAATTTTCTTAAATTTACCATTTTAAAAAGTCACAGATAATGCCCCGTTCCTAAGGACAAAAAATTACAAAAGATGTTTTCATTTACAAACATTTAAGAAGCAACTGCGGAAGAATGACCAATAACCAGTTTATTATTAAAATTTGAAAGTGAATTTTGTAAAATCATATACAGTTAATTCCTTGGAGTAAATTCCTGGATGAAGTATGATTTGGTACCAAGAAGATTATTTTTTTAATATACATATATCTAACACCTCTAGGAGGTTTGTTAGATGTGTTCCAGAATAATTAATCCCACTTTGAATTAATGATAATGACGTCTGAGATCCATGCAAGTTATTTTTGTATCTTGTATTGCAATTGTGCACCTGAGAAATCGATGAAAACAAATTAAAATGTTCTATGAGAAATTCACATTGTAAGACAAGATTTAACAAAAAACTATTGCAGATCTGATATTTCTCTGCAAGACATCTTAATTTTCTCATGTTATCCTTGGTTATCACTAACTTGATCATATTCCACACGTTTCAGAAGTTCGATTCCCGAGAAAAATATCTCTTGTATTGAAGCGATCATCACATATCGAGCGCAAATAATTTGATTTCAAATTATATCACAATGTTTCATATTTACCTGCCAGATATGGGGGACCACGAGAAATACCATGACTGTTCTAAATTTCAAAACCAGAATTCATTAGATTTATGTTGGAGTTCCTGGAATAGATTTTACCTCGCCTTGCACCCTCACCATCCCCCCTTCCCAACACTCCTATTGTATGCAGGAATAATAATAACTAACGACTGTATGATAGCAGCAAATATCTATAGACATTATTAAATTTTGATTATTAAAAAAACAGATTAAATTCCAGTAAGTATTTTTATTATATCCAACTGTAAAATTGAAGAATGATTTAATAGTAGGTCTAATGACCAACAAACCAGCCATACTCTTTGCGAACACCCTAAATATTAATATATTTAATGAAAATCCAGCCATTTTATCATGATATTTATTCTCTTTTAGTAGGATTTAATGCTATAATTCTGTCTGTACTCACCTTGTCTAGCGATGGATACGGTGATGGCTGGAAGCCGTAGCAGCGGAGAGACCTGACCAGCATGATAAAAAGGGTTTTTGTTACACAATTACTAAACGGCAAAATATGTACCAAAGTAATAGAGAGTTAACCTAGCAAGATGGGGCAATGCTGAGGTTAATAACATCAAGTGCGATTGCGGAGAAGATCAGACTGTTCAACACTTACTCCATTGTCAAACCTGCTGCACGAAAGTTGTGGTATAGGAAAATGCATTTAAAGTGGGTAAGTTTTGGTCCAGTGCAGTGCGGTGTTGTTATTGTGTAAATACGTATGCTTCTGACAAGAAATAAATAAATAAAATCCCAAACTTTCCTGCAGAGCACACGGGGTGAGGTCATAAGATACTTTGAAGGTGATTCACCATCGGATGAGGACGTTATACTTAGGGGACTTTGAGTGTCTTTTGGAAGATTAGGCCTGAATTGGCCTGAGTAGATCAATAACGTGTTTGACGTTCTCCCTTCTTTCACACCCCCCCCCTCCTCCCCAAAAAATCTAAGTATTATCTTGTATGATATTCAGGTGAAAACCAACACTGGGAAACTGTTGTGGACTTAAGTACATGAGATGCTCGCCTTTCAACTTCAAGGTGCGGCAATAAATTATTAGCGCATTTGATTTGTATATATGAAGCACATCAGGATGATCTGTGGTTCTGGTTCCACTTTAAACTCTAGGTTTAGGAGAAAAGGAATTGAGCGTCCTATCTGTGTGTATTGTTTTTGTATGTCTCCTTCTGTAGGATTCAACAAGCTTCCGTTTGTTGGTTAAGTTAACTATTGGATGTGTTGATCATGGTATAAAGTCACATATATTCCACACAAGTGTTACCGTAGTGTAGAAGCTTTGAGATCTTCCACCACCTTGTTGGCAGTAGAGTTTTTACATTCTTCATGTGGAACATATCCGGAGCAAATACTTCATTTGCTAGTCCTTGAGTGTTCCATTCCGATAACGCTTACCAAGCCAAGATTAAGTTGTTTGCATAATGTGTTCTAATTAACATCACAGGATCTAGAGGTAACATAAACAAATATTTTTGGTCCATTAATATAATTGCAAAATTAACAATCAAATAGTTGCGATCTAATTCATTTGTAAAGGAAGAGAGATATGACTATTTTAACCCAAGATAATAGCCTATTTTTTAACATTAGTTTCCCCTGGCCAATTTATACTTGTTGGTGACTTTGAAATTTGCAAGTTGTAGCCAGATTACTGAGTGGATTTAATTCATAAAATGAAAGTAATTAAGTTTTTATGGTTTTCCATTTCACTGCCTAAACTTTTGCGCTTGCCCTTACGTTTGTGCAATTTTATACTTTTCTCTCAGCGGTTTTTAGTCTTTGCGTCTGACTAGATATTAATTAGTCACTACCGTATGAATTTGCTCTGATACTAATCTGCTTGTTTATCTCAGATCTAAGAATTATGTTAAATGTATCTAGATAGGCTACTTATGACCTGCTGAGTCCAAGTAACTGATTCTTATTACATGCAGGCGCTAATGTATTCTTGCTGCGCCACTAAGCAATTATTGCAACAACATAAAAAAATCAATAGTTATTATAAAAGACTTTGTGATCTTCGCAGCAATATAATGTTATCATTACGTTTTTAAGATTTACGCTGCATCAAATCAAACTTCTCTTCTCCCTGCGTTTCGACCAATGTCTATAGTCATTATCAGGGTTCAAGCCACATGCTGAATCTGCCTTCAACGAATGCATATGGTCACATCAGCGGGTCACGTGCTGAGATTGATAGAGACTTAGAAATGTAGTTTGAACATTGAAAAACTGAAAATAGTTCTAGAAACAGGGCAGTGAGAAAACGATGTATGGACAATTGAACATAAGTGATTAGAAGGATACATTTCATTTTCGCAATGAAAGTTGGTGCTACATATTATTCATAATGGAATTATGTAAATTACAAGGGATATAGTGATGAACGTTAAATGAATTTAAAGAATAATTTGTGAAGTTCGTATGTGTTCCAAAGCAATTAAACTAAATGAAAGATAATACAATTAAATGTTAATTTGGCTGCAGATGTAACCATTTATCCTCTCAGTGTAATCGGGAGGTGATTCCGTAAAGCATGACTTCTTGAACTTACTAAAATTTGCATCATTGCAGTGCAGATTAATTTTCTGTGCATTGATGTGAGATACATAAAACATCTTCTTTTGAAGACTGCTTTCATAAGAAGTGTAAGACCTCAATAATGTACTTACTGAGTGGTGCAAAAATTAATGTATTCATTGTATGCTGTGAAAATTCTCTTTTTCCATTTGCTCCCTACCTGATATCTCTCTAACACAAATTAATGCAAATAAATGAAAGCTTAATTCAAACTGAAAAAGTAAGACATATACGACTAGAAAAGAAAGAAACACAATTGAAAATTATGGTTTCACATAATAGAAATTTAATTTATATAGTAAAAATGCTTATTTAAAATAGAATTATCCAAATAAATTTAACTTATGACAGCTTCTGCTGAACATCAAAATTTCTAGATCTTAAGGTAAGATCTATTATGTTCTGATATTGAGAGAGGGTCTGATTATGAAAATAATTTGTACCTAAATCATAACAATTTGATAAACAAGGTGCATGAAACATTGTATGAACAGGATTGCAAAAAACAAACCCTCCTTGTAGCCATGGACACAACAAGTCCATTTGCTGCCACGATTGTCTAAGATTTAACGTAGATTGGAAAATGGGTATTGTGGGTATTGGGCGCATGATAGAGTCAGTAGAAGGTAAATGATCTTGTGATAGAAAATATGTAGTTGGCGATGATGCTGACTGTTCTGGTTTCTCTTCCAATACCTTTCGTTCTAAACAAGACTTCTTACAAGCTGAAACATAAGTAGAATATTAGTTCTTGCATTGTAGTAATATCTATTAATGAATTCTCCAAACAATCATTTAAGTTTTATTAATATGATTTCTTCACTGAGTAGAAGTTTTCTTTGTTGATATTACAACAGAATATTTTAATTTTTTAATTTTATGAATTCGTTCCTGTATAAGTTTTTTTTAAAATTGTATTAAGCAAATATTCAAAAATTCTCTTATCATCAGCATTAAACAAAGTTTAAAATCTATTTGATCTTTCACAGATGTAAAAAATTGTGTCTTACTGTTAGATGTAAGTTTCTTATAATTATAAAATAGTAAGTTATTTCAAGCAAAAATGGCTGAGATCTCAAACATAGTTACCTGCCAATCCTTGAGATTCATTACACCCCCGTTGTCTTCGTGCATTGTTTCTGAATGCCTTTGCAAATGGGTTGCTGTCAATTTTAAGAGCAGCTAATTTATCATTCTGGAATTATAAAACAAATGTTTTACAAATATATATTTAATGCCTGCAAATTATATTTTTGGATATTGGATTCTTGCACATTAATAGATGAAAAACTTTACCATAGTATGAACACTATTACATAAATATCAGGTCTTCCAATTTTATTTTATTCAAGGTAAAGAAACTGAAAAAGTTAAAATATTCTGTGTGAATGTCTGCAAGAAAGTGTTTAAATTTATTTTCATCTTTAGAATTTTGGTTTTCACTTTTACATTCACCATCTTAAAATTAGCTTAAATTTTAGTAAAATGCCTTACACCAACTGAACATCAGGTAGCATAAACACTGTTGTTAAATCTTCACTAACAAAGTATGAGATCAGTGGCCTGGAGACTAAGAATTTAAGGTGTCTGACTAGAGACTGAAAGGTCCCTGGTTTGAATCTCTGTCTTGGTGGTGGTTTTTATAGGCCTTTAACATGACCTTCAGATTTGGCACAGATTGATGTGTAATTTGAAGTATGCTAGATAGTTCAGATTCCATGTTAGGCTGTATGTTTCCATTACCTGGTAGTATTACCATGTAAGATTGGGAAATGAGCTGGCTACTCCACTTCCGATACTACACTAAGTGTGCCTCATCCAGGAAGGTCTAACCAACCTTTGGATAGAATACCAACCTCAGACGGCTAAGATCCAAAAATTAGAATTGTGTTAATGAGTTTTTCTACATACTGTTTGATACATCACTACCAAACAACTGATTCATCACTAACTACTTCAAGTAGTAATAAAGATTATGCCACATTTGTTTTATTCTGTTTTTTTTGTTATTTGCCCAGTGGTCATACCAAGCATTTAGTTCCTTTGTTTTCAGCATCAATTAAAGTATTTAATATGCAGTGCTATCATAAGTGGAGTTAAGATACTAAGTAAGTAAGTTAATCTGCATTGTTATATGATCTGGTTACAGAGTTTCAATTTGTCATACATTCCATCAATGTTGTGAAAACTAAAACAGGAGGTGTCATAGTGTACTCCATATGATTAAGCATAACTCTTAAAAATTTCTGATCACAGCATGATATAAACCTGGTACCACAAATTTTGCTAGCAATCACATTAAGCACTAGGCAAATGTTAAGTTGTGATGTTTCATTAGTCATATCATTAAATATAACACAAATATGTTTGAACTGTTATTTTCTTTGAGCTGACTGGTTGCAGTTATAATTTAATGTAATTTCTTATAGCTTGTCTAAAAATATTAACATAAAGCATATTTATGGTGTAACCATTATATGAGAAAACTGTTTATGGAAGATGATAGGAAAAAAAGTAATTCTAGCACTGAAAAGAGGGCTTTATTAATAGTTACTATAATCAAAGAACTATATTTTGGACCAAATTCAGAATAAAATTCATCTATATTATTTATCATTTTATCTCAGTTTTTAATAGATAGGCTAGTTGTTAATCTTGAAATATTTACTTTATGTACAGAGATTTTTTTAATAGAAACATTTTAGGTTTAAAAAGAAATTGATTAATAAAATTCATTGTAATTGTGTGCAGGTGTTGATAAAAGCAATATGCAGTAAAAACCTAGCAAATATAACTAATAATAAAATTCAGCTGTTTCTAAATTCACAACCATTTAAGTTATTTATCAATACCTACATTGAAAGATATAAAAGTGTATGAAGTAATTATAAAAAACAAAATTTAGAAAATATGCCAATTAAAACAATAATTTGTAATAATTATGGTGGTATATATCATGTAAAACATTTACCTGGTAGGCAGTCACTGCAATGAATTCTGCTTCAGGGAAACAGAAACTTGATTTTGGATAGGTCTTTATCAATTTTAATTCATTGCCTTTGATGATATGTATGACTGGTGCATATTTATGCATTGATGATACAAGTATCTAAAAACGAAATTTGAGTTTTAGAATGAAGTCGGACTAACACAAAAATCTAAAAAAAATAATTGAACTGACAAACACAAACATAGTAAATGTAAGCTAATTTGTGTGTATTGGAGATATTTATGAAGTAATCAATGAAGAAACATGTGTGATAAGTTTGATAAAAAAATGTATCAACTTCAACCTAGTACCTTCCCAAAGAAGTTATTGTTGGAAGTGGAGAATAATTTATCAGAAACAGTGAAATAACTCATTATGAAAATTCATGAAATGGGAATGTAGCATTTTCCTTTCAGTAATAATTTGTTTATATGGTACATTTTCTCAATTACAAGTTGAGCAGTTTGACTACAGTGGTAGGTAAATTAATGGAGAAGTTGATACAAAATCAAACGTCTGTGAGGAAAGAAACTGGTTTATAAACCAACAACATGGTTTTAGGCGAGGATATTCATGTAAATCTCAGTTGTGGGCTGCCTATATGGAAGATATTTCAGCAAAGAAGGCCAAATTTTTAGAGCAGCTCTAGATCTCTCCAAAGTGTTTGACACAGTTAGCCATAAAATGGTGGTAAACAAGGTAAAAACAATTAGAGTTGGTGAGAAAGTGATTTGCTGGGCAGAAGAATTCTTAAAACATAGAAAGCAAAGAGTTAGGGTAGGAAATGCAGCATCCGAAAAAGTGGAAGTGAAAATGGGAGTTCCATAAGGTAGTGTATTGGGACGAGTGCTATTTATTACTCTACATGATGATTGTATCGAAGCTATACGTCTGTTAGAAAAGTATCTGACCTTTGGCCGGGAAAAAAAACTGGCATACCTGGAGCGTTGGAAACCTAATCACCCTCAAAGTAGTCTCCTTGGGACTCCACACACTTGTCCCAGCGGTGCCGCCATTGTTGGAAGCATTCTGAGAAAGTCTCTTTCAGGATGGAGTTTAGCTCTGCTGCCGTTGCAGCCACAATGTCGTCTCTTTTCTAAAATCGCTTTCCTTTCAATTGCCTCTTGAGTTTGGGGAGCAGCCAGTAGTCGCTGGGGACCATATGAGGAGATTATGAAGTCTGTTGAACCACTGGAGTCTTGTTTTTCGCCAAAAAAAGTCTGAATCAAGTGCGAGGAGTGTGCTGGAGCATTATCATGATGGAGGCGCCAATTTCCTGTTGACCACGATTCCTGTCTCTTGCGTCACACAGAGGCACGTAGGCAACGGAGGACTTCGCTGTAGTGCTCTTCGGTGATTGTTTGACCCTGTGGTGCATACTCGTGGTATAACACACTGCGGGAGTCAAAGAAAGCAATCAGCTTCGCTGTGACGTTGCTGCGCACTTGGCGGACCTTCTTTGGTGTTGGTGACGTAGAATGCTTCTACTGTGACGAATGGTTTCCAGGTCGTACCTGTACACCCAGGAATCTTCACCAGTGATGTGTTCATGAAGTCAGGCTAACTGTTTGTTAAGTCCAGCATGTCCTGCAAGACTTCAAAACAAAGTTGCTTTTGCGCTGCCGTCAGCAGCTTCGGCATGAATTTCGCCGACGCTCACTTCATGGCCAAATCTTTGGTCACAATGGAATGTGCGTAAAAGTGCTGATGCCCCAATCTTCCGCAATTTCTCGGACAATCACATGACAGTCCCGCATCATCACAGCGTCCACTTTGGACCTGGTCATTTCGGCATGTTGATGGCCAACTGGAGCTTGGCTCGCTCTCCACCTATGTGCGGCCATCTTTAAACCGGTTGTACCATTCTTTAATCTGTGTGATGCCCATAGCATCGTCACCGAAAGCCATCTAAATCTTCCAAATGGTTTCCACTTGATTGTTGCCCAGTTTTTTGCTAAACTTGATGCAGTAGCGCTGCTCCAGTTGTTCCGTCATTTTCCTTACAATTAAAAACCGACGAGGGCACTACACACAACTTCACTCAAATGCTGCTTACTCGATAAGTCAACATTCGGTGAAGATAAATACATAGAAGAAGAATCAGCTTATAAACTCTTTACCTATACCGTGAACTATTGAAATTCACAGTTGAATAAGGAGAAATAGTGTTAAAGTGCGACTGAAATTAGTTTAAAATCATTCATCCGAACTAAGGCACCAGATCCAGATAAAGGTCACAGAATTTTGAAGTCTTTCTGTAGTTTCATGTAAAGCTAACTGCGTTTACCTGATGCTGTCAATAGTGTATATTGTAATAGAACTCTGTTTATATGCGTGTGGTGCAGGGTTTGATGCAAATTAATAGTAGTATATTGGCTAAATTATAAGTTATATGAACTAAAACTAATGGTGAGAATAATTTGTTTTAAAGTTACTTTTTTAATTTGATTAACTGAAATGTAGCCCACGCCCCGGTGGCAATTTCCCTACACACAAATTTTTTGTACCAACCTACTTTTTCCCTTTACCAAAGTTAATCTAAAATTCTTTCAGCAGTTTTGGTAAATTAATAGCGTTGTCCTTCCACCCTTTTTCATTTAGAGCTGTACTTTCACAATCTTCAGCTACGTGCAAGTCGTTCATCTGAGAATTTTATCCTTTCAGATTTGAAGAGACTTTTCAGGTAATCTTATACAAAGCTATTGTGCTTGGTGCAATAGTTAAATACTTCTCCTAACTTATAACATCCATTATTTGGGATGGCCTACAAAAACGGTTACCTCATTCTTTATTTGATAGTATTCTCCGTTACTCTGGTACAGCGTGCAGGAGTGCTAATCTAATCTATACATTCATGAGTGTAATTCAGCGCTTACCGACTTGCAATAAATTAAATGTAAAAATAGAGAAGAAAAAGTATAGGTTGTGGTACCTGTGAACCATTTGGAGCTCTGGACTGCGGGTCATTGGTAAGTTTAGCGCCGACCATGGAGATGGGTCCCGCCTGCCAGTGAGTCCCCCTGGCCGGCGAGTCGCCGTGCATGAAAAACTTAAGCCTACTGTCCTCAGCCGTACCGGGGTCGGTCTCTTCTCGGCCGCATTCCGTCCAGCGGCCTCTCTGGAAGCGCAGCCGGCTTCTGGTTACCGGACGTGCCTCCAGGGCCACGAAGTATAGCTCCTCTGGCTGCAGGCCATCCACAGAGAACCGCAAGACAGGGAAGATACGTCTGTGGAGATAAATGAAACTCATAGGAAAGGTATCACAGTCTCGCAGGGAGTAACATAATTATTAAAAATAAAAAAGCTTTCCGTCGGAAAATAACTGAAACTTGATAGACGTTGAAACTCCTTAATCTAGTCTAAGTAGCTCCCACTGACTTGCCGTACCGTGTTAAGTAAATTGTATGGCGTTATTACCCTGGAGGGTAGCTCGGGCGCTGAGTGACACAGTTTCTATCTGCCGAGCCTGTATTTCTAACTTAGTGATCCTACACTGCAAAGGGAATCGACAGTTTTACGTGGAATCCAAATCACGAAACGCCCTAACATACTTACTAGAACAAAACAGATCTTTTCCAGTTGTGGATGTCAGTTTTAAGGAGCATAAAAATTCCAGGCCGTGATCTACAGTGAAATGCCTTAAGCAACGCAGCCAAACAACAATCGCTACCTCCATCGCGTGGATACAGTTGTCATCGGCCACCGACTTATATAAATCGGGAGGCGTAACACTTTTGGGTTTCGGTTGAAGGACGGTCCCAGTAGCGACACAGCATAAACGTGTCATTGTGGAGTTCCGTCGAAGAGAAAGCATCTGTTCATGTGTAAAATATTTATTTCTTCCATTACAATAAAAAAATGATCACCAGATCAGGCAACTACATGGTTTGTTAATATTGTTATTTACACTGTCAGCGATATAGCGAAGGAGGAGGACACTGGAAAGATGTTACAACTCACCATCAATCTTAAGTAGTAGCTGAGGATAATTAGGACAACAAAGACACTGTCCAAATTGAACTTAAAAATTATTTAAAAAACGAACATGTAATTTCATCTGAAATTAAACTTTCTCGAGATCTGGGAAACAGTACAGCCTCTGGTCGATTGCCTAATTGGCTTAAGATTACTCAACAAAAACTGGACACTTTCACAAGACTTAGTATTCTTCAGTGTAATATATCCGAATAATAGTAAATAAACAGTGATAGAGTTTTTCATTCTGGTGTCTCTAAACCATCTTTGAACTTTTTTTATATTTAAATTCCTATCTTGGTCGGACTTTTTCGTGACCTTAAACTGATCCTCAGTTCTGGCAACGAAAAATTTTATTCCGTTCATTTGAAGGATGATAAAGCGCTCGATGGTTCGGATTTTTTAATTATTATTTCATATAACTTAGGGCTTTCCGCTTTGCCGGCGTCGAGGCCATTAGAAGCAGGAAAGGACTGGGTACAAACGGATAGGAATTCGGCCATGGCCTTTAGAAGGACCCATCCCGGCATTCCCTTGAAGTGATTTCAAGAGACCATGGAAAGCCAAAATATGGATGGTGGGACGGGGTTCAAACCTTTGTCTTCCCAAATGCGAGGCGGGAGAGTTACCGCACACCCGACACTATAGATCGTTCAGATTACAAATAAACTGAATGCCCTGTTAACCCACTAGGATTTCTATTTTAACTATTTTGGGCACGGCTAAGTTCAATTTCGCGGTAATTTGAAATGCTATCACATAGAGTTTGGATGTCATATGATGTTTATTTTCCTTGTAACCAGTAATTCATGCTTTCTTCACCAGCAAATATGTAGATGATTCAAGAGAATCAGGGACAAGAAAAAGTTTGCATTTCATCACAGATGTCACGTAGTTCATTATAAGAATCATACAAGGCATCGTTAGTTTGAACGTGAACTGATGCTAGTGTGGGAAATAATACCCAATAATACCCAAACAAACGGTGATTGCTGATGCCAAAACTAAAGTTCACGAGGACGCTTCATCGTTTGGATTCCTCGTTCAATGAATGTGGTGAAACTTATAACTCCGTTACTATTTCATTGAGGCCACTCTAAACCTGGTCAATCTGAAAATTGTATTAGTTAATTCTGCAGGAGAACTTGAGTTCGTTGCCCCTTGCAAAAATCTATAGTAGGTTTCTGAACAAAAGCTTGTGAAGAGGTACAATCTGTTTTTATATGGTTGATACACATTCTGAGACTACGCGAATAGTTCAGTAGGTTTCGTGACCTAATTATGAACATAAATTAATAAGAATTGGGTGGTTACTGCTTACGTCTTCAGGCCGGGAGAAATCTATGAAACTATAGTCAATGAGGTATTGCCGCTCGTCATAGGAAAATATTACGTATCTGATCAATACATACGAGTATGTCTCTCTGTATTGCGAACATGTAGTACGATCACTGAAAATAAAAAATAAAATATGAACGCCTAGAAACCTATGTTTTATTTTCTATAGTCGACCGGTAAAATCATCATTCACCATCTTCCACAGTTGCCAGCCACTGGTCGGTTCTCTTCTGTATACAAGCCTATCCAGTTTCTCTCCGTTACCACCTTGGTAAAGTCCTCTCCTCTCTTTAGCACACATTCCTCTAACCGCCTATCTATTGGTCTTCCACTGAGCCGTTTTAATTGTGTTTACATGTCATGTATTATACTTGATATTCTATGCGCATCCATTTTCTTAATCGTGAAACAAGTTCCTTTACACAGAAGAGTAGACATGGGACTGCATTTGCGGTTGAGTGAGACTCTCAGCTGGATTACTCTCACCTGCCGGCCTTTGTGATGACCATCTCCGTGCCAACAGCCGCGAACTTTCGCCAGATCTCTCTGTCAAGAAGAGTCACCTCTACGCCTTCCAGTTGCTTGCCGTTCGACAAACAATCTGGCACCGTATCTAAAACGAAAAAAACTTCTTATTTTAAATTGAAAAACTGAAAAGCCAGGTCTATTGTTAGGGACAATTATCAGGATTAATATAAATTCAGTCTCAGTAAAGATAATTAAGTGCTCCGTTCATTTTACAGTTTTATATAGTATTTTTAGAATGTTGTGAAGTTTTGAATAGTGGATATGGAACGCTTTTTAGTGCTGTGCGATCTGTCTTATCTTGTTCATTTGAAAGTGAAATTAAACTCAATATATGATCGTATATCCAATGCCTCATGCCTCAACTTACCACCTCTGAGTTGTGGAATGTAAAAGAAGTCTTTTAAAATACAATATTACATAGCAATTGAGAATATTGGTCAAGGAGGAGGCGGGGGAGGAAGGGTTCCCTGGAAGACTACGCTGGGCTACGTAGGGGGGGGGGGGGGGTTCAAAGGAGGCCAAAATGGAGCAACGTGGTTTATGCACGCTCCCTTACAGGAATTTTTGCTTTAAAATCTTTCAGTGTTCAGCATATCCCGCGATAATTTATCCTTTCTTTAATCTCTTATCATCATTATCGTCATTATCATTATTATCATTATCCTTATTCATCATCTCACACCAAACAGGTGGATGTAGCCCTCAATAACGCCTATACACTAGTGACAGGCTGCCTAAGGCCAGCCCAGTTGACATGCTTTACCAGCTTTCGGGGATTGCACCACCCAGTATCCGGAGAAAAGTGGTTGCGAAAAAGGAGAGGAAAAAAGTATAACGGGAAAGCGCTCATCCACTGCACGGCCTACACCACCAGCCCAGAGACTCAAGTACAGGAAAAGCTTCCTGAAAACATCGCTGGAACTAATTGGGTCACCTGAAAAGCCAGAAGTACAAATCCCTAACAACTCGGGACCACTGACAGTTGCAGAGCACTTGCCACATGGTCATGCAGAGGACTGGCGGTCCTTTAGTCGATTGCGAACTGGAGAGGGCAGGTCCAAGGAAAATCTAGTGAAATGGTGTTATACTGATGCTACCAGTATTAAGTGCGAATGTGGTAAGGACCAAACAATGAATAATTTGCTCGAGTGCCGTATGTGCCAATATCCTGCAACAAAGATGAACTGTTTAGAATAACACCGAATACAATTTAGCTTGCGAAGTACTGGGCGAAATGTGTTTAAAGCTGCTAATTTGTACAATGTTTTAACTGTGTATTTGATGTGTATGATTCAAAAATAATAAAATCCTTTACTGAGAATTGAAAGCTTACCCACTCTCGTTTTCTTGAAATCAACAGCTATATTATGGTTGTAGTCATAAATATATCAGTAATCGATTGTGTTCTTCAGTAATTTTCACACACAAATATAACTGTCCGCCTTTGGATCCACTCCAACTACTGTATGTGACACCCCTTTCATACTCGAGCAATGGTCTTGCTAATGGTATCTGCTGCGATTCCCTAATATCTCTGGAACGTTACACTCAGATGTAAGTGGATGCTAAAAACAGCGATCTTTCAAGTTTGTTTATTATAATGAAGTAAACGGCAGTATTAAGGCATATGGTAATACAGAAAATTTGAATTAAGACAGTAAACTCAGAATGAGTAAGGACTGGAAAAAATAGAAATTGGAAATAAATAATTCATATAAAAAATCAAGCTAAGAATAAGACCCTAAGCTAAGCGTAAAATAGCTGAAAGTATCCGTTTGAGAAACTTTATTGTACTAAAACGCTAACCACATCTCTGGAGGACCTGTGTGAAGATTCATAAGACAAAGATATTGACTGAAGTGAAGTTGAAGATGATCCAAAGTTACACGACACTGTACATGCGAGATTCTACAATCACACTCTTGCTTCATACACTCTACGTGCTGCATGTCAACGTGTTCGATCTACAATATACAAGCGGTCCCAGGGTCTCCATGGAACCTATGTTATAGGTAATAGCAAGCAATCCTGAACTACTATTACCGTCGTTTCCAAGAGCCTGTATAAATTTGAACAAATAAACCATAGTATAACAATTCTCTACGGGACGGTTCCGTGTAGAATCCAGATTACCCCTCGCCCTCTGCAACGACTTACTGCAGCCGTGGTTACGAACGCTCGGCTCTTTGCAAAGCATCAGTTACGTGCAACAGTGTCAAATGCTACTTAGGAATCCAAGAAGACAGCGTCACACAGTAATCTCCGTCAGGACTCGTCAAAATCAACATCTTCCTATGAAGTAATGTGCTGCAGGCGAATTTTTTGATTCCTGAAATGAAAATAATAGTAGAACCTTAGGCAAAATTTTTCAGTTCTAATGTTGGCCTTACGTTACAATTGGAGAGAGCAATAAATGACTATGGAAAAGATAAGTCACTTTCGGAAATCATGGTTTTCGACCGAAAGTCATAAAAAAAGTCATGTAAGCGAGATGAGTATACATTAAATTAATATCTTCTAATTCATAGGAACTTGACTGAAAACTATATCGGTACCAATAGTTCGTTCGACATTATAATGAGTACGCTAAGTCTGTTTAAATGGAAATAATGAACATTCAGCTATAACCAATCTGTTTGCTTCAATCATAGATTGAAACATTTCGGCATTAGCTATTCCTCGATAATAAAATGTAAGATTATTAGCTGTAAAAATTGTCCTCAACAATTTAAAAGGGATATTTAGTTCACGTATTGTTCACAAGCTTGATGGATGAGCGGTAACGCTCGGGTGCAGAATTCGGGAGGATTCGGGTTTGATCGTGATTTCGCTTTCCACAGTTTCCCGAAATCGCCGCAGATAAGTGTTGTTATAACGGGCATTGACCATTATCTCCTTATTTTTTTTTTTTTTTTTTTTGTGCCCAAAATCCTCTCCTACCTATATTGACAGCATTGCCGACGAGCTGCAAAGCCCTAAAAATGAATCATCCACAGTGAATTTAAAATTTTGTTCATATTTCGCGTGCCAATATTTCAGGATCAGATAGTCAGGATACTAAGGAATGTATTCACAAACTGATGAGCGGATTGTCAGAGTCGTTTGTAAATTCTCATTGCGAAGGATAGATTTCAACATCCATAAACTGTAACAGTAAATGTAAACATGATATGGTCCGAGTGAGGCCTCATCCGTGAGCTGAGAGAACTCCGTTTGCCCAATAGATGCAATACTCGGCATTTGGTTTATGAAACATCGCTCCACAGCAGAAAGCAGACAGTTGACGTCTGCAGGAGAAGATCTTTAAAAAGATCTATAACAGATGCCATGTAATACTTCATCCATTAATGACAAGTTATCTCTGACACGAAGCGATAAGATGCGTAACAGATCAGCGTTGAACAGGTAATATTTTCATTTTTCACTCATCATTGAGTGTTAAATGAATCAATTATATGGATGTGGTATTCAGGCGTATGTTGTTACTCAGCAAATTGATAGCAACATTTATTCAGCCTTCATTAGTTTTTTAGTAGGTAAAGATTTTCTTCTTCATCCTTCACTAACATTAGTTTATGCCTCTTGCTTACTAGTTCAGCAGTTTAAAATCAATATTATTAAAATTTTTAGTTGTTAACTTAATTCAAACAATCTTTTCAATAAGTTTTGCATACTGTTAATTATTGCAAAGTGTTTATTATGGTCTATAATCACGTTGTGTGACTTAATAGAGGGCTCCACACATCTAATCTTGCCAGGCTAAATTAACATCTAAATAAGTAAGTCAATAAACGAGAAACTCGGAAGGAGTGGTAATATCATGGAGGCTGCTTCAGTCCCATTTTCCACACTCCAAAATCGACTGTCGAGAAAATAATTCACGAAAATTTATGCCTTCCTAATAACCACACTAAACAAATTTCTACAATCTTGTAGTACTTGTTTATATTTCATTGCTATGGTAATATCAGAAATAACTTCTAAATTGGACCAAGAGTGTAACGGCTTTGTGAAGATTTTTCCGACTATGTTAATACACTTCTAGGGCATCTCGAGTACATTAGTATCACAAGGCCCGCAGTGAAGTGTTAATAATATTGTATGCTAGAGACCTATCTATACAAGAGTGTTTCCCCCATTTCTCTTCTCGCTTACTCACCACCAAGTAGGAACTTTGAGAAGACGGACCGATGTGGTTTCAAACCATGGCAACGGAGTATGGTTCATCTTTATTACTGTTTCCAGGCAGTTTGTCGTGACTCCTAGTAGAATGCTGAGATGGTAACTCCTTTCATACTCTAATAGAAGTTACATTTATGAAATTTTATTTCTCTGGCTCCCCTTCATGCAAACATTTAAAACTGCCTTTTTTATGAGATAAGTGATAAGTGATGAAGAGCTCATAATGATCGTTGTATTTCCACACACACACACACACACACACACACACACACACACACACTCACACACACACACACACATATATATATATATATCTTTTATTTTAAAAAATTTGTGCTTTGTTTTTGTATGTGTAAATAGGAGTTCTCTTTAGCTGTCCCACCTTGTTATTAAAAAAAAGGATGTTTCGACCTGTGACTGATCAAATATGAGAGGAAGTGTCATTGGACTAGCAGTTGTAATGGAAGCGTGACGCTCAGAGGACAATGGAGGGGGCGTTATGGAGTGTAGGGTGTGAGAAGCCGCTGCGGCGGCCCAGCGGAAGGCACCACAAAGGCGTCAGCGTCGGGTTACTACGGTGCGAGACGCACATTAGCTCGGCTCGGGTCGCTGTTTTGATCGCCTCAGAGTCGCTCCATTGTCTTTGCTCCCCGACAGCCACCAGGTGTCTCCCGCGGCTCTTCGCGAGATGTCTTCAATGTCCGTGTCAGCTTGCATTTAGAAGACGTCCGAGCGGTTAGGGAGAGCGTGGAAACAAGGACAACTTTCATTCAAGCAAGCTCGATTATGTTTTTTTTTTAATATTCATAAACGTACGTGAACTACTACAGATATATTTCAGCAGCCAATAGTAGTCAGCATAGAATCTTACAGTAGATGCTGGATAGTGCCATCATAGTTTAATCTGCCTTCTAAACGAGACCATGGAACATCAGGTTGTTCATATGGAGATTAACTTGTTCAAATATCTTTAACTACGTGTAAGAGGGGTATATTTCATTGTTATTTTCCTTCCATGACAGCATGGACGAAAAATCTTTAGTGTGAACCCCTCAGAACTGCTACAGATGCTGTCAACTTGATAATATATGGCCTTCGCCTCTGCACTTACCCTGATCCTCTAATTCATGAATATTCACTATACTCATTATTTCGTAAACATTTATTTTTCGTGAACCACTCCGTACGTAAACGGATCCAAGATAGTTCAGA
This sequence comes from Vandiemenella viatica, assembly GCA_031002005.1. Taxonomy (NCBI): domain Eukaryota; kingdom Metazoa; phylum Arthropoda; class Insecta; order Orthoptera; family Morabidae; genus Vandiemenella; species Vandiemenella viatica. The sequence continues at coordinate 30,318,507 of JARYHS010013631.1, forward strand.
TAGCTTATCCATTACGCTTCTCTTAAATAATATAAGAAAATTATACTCATGTCAGTAATAAACCTGTATGGTTTCGAAACAATTCTCAGAGTTACTAAACATATAACAAAATCTGGTAACACCTGAAGTGTGAATTACTAAACGCAATAATCTTCACTTGTTAGGATTGATTAATGTATAGAAAGCAAACATGAGTTTTTGATAAACTCCTAAGGCTGTTGATATATTTGTTTTTCCGCTTAATATCGCCATCAACTGTCATAAACGTAAAACAAATAATTAATTAATAAATAAATAATAAGCAGTTTTTCCCATAAGGAATAGCAGAAAATATTCCATAATTATATTAGCTGCTAACCGAATTACTAAATTTCCTGGATGAATAATATTACTAATTGTTTAAATTCCTTTTCAAAAATATGTGATTTCTATTTTTTACCAATCCAAAGATTATAAATAATGAAAGAATGTTCGTAGTAGTAAAGAAATTGAAACTGTGGAACTCTCTTCAGAAACGCACCAAAATACGTTTTGGAAAAACAGGATATAGCTCAATGTAGACAAATAAGATTATGCCTGGGAGCCATGATGTCTAGTCCCACCATCTAGATGTTTCTCTTAATACGTAGGGAAATACTCACAAATAAATATCTCATTCGCATTGTTTCTTTATAAAAGAAGCTGTCTCTTGAGAACAGAAGACTTATAGAGCATAGACCACTGTCAGCAAAGAAAGTGTTCCTACTATTAAATAGATACAAGGAATATGAAATGATCAGTCCACTCATCTTAAAAAGCTGTACATTTTCAGGCTTTCAGTGTATTTGTGACTTAAATCTATTGGAACTCCATGTGTAGGCTTATTATTTGCCAGAATATATCGCCCGGAACAATAATTTGAACACACCAATCACAAATTTAATGAACAGCACTTGTCATAGCTACACTCATACACTGACGGAAGTGGAAAGTGTTACACCCAGACAGAAATGGTCGAATTTTAGGAACATCCAGGGTCATACCAAGAAGAAATGATAATAAATTGAACTAGATCAGGCCAAGTTTATTACCTTTAAATACATGTGTCTAAGAATTGCGCCCCCCAAGAGTGTCTATATATTCGTGGATACTTGACGATATTGGATCAATAAGTATTTAGATGTCTTCTTGGAGAATTGTCCAAGCCTGTAAGTCTTGTGTATTCAGTTGGTATATAGTTTGTGCTGTGTGAACCAAGCCATCCCAGACACGCTCCTATTGGGGACAAATATGGGGACGGTGCAGTCCAATCCATGATCGTAATCCCTCGCAAGGCTTGTGTTGTGATGGCTGCTGTATGAGAACGGTCGTTATCATATTGGAAGATACTATTTGGATGGTGGACCTGAAGGGTATGACAACAGGCTGTAGCAACCTATCCACATACTGGCGGACTGCATATTGCCTTTGACAATAATAACCAACTCAGTCCTACGGTCGTAACTGATTGCATTCTTAATGATGACACTAAGCTTTGGACCAGTGTGACGTTCTGAAATAACAGCAGTGTGTGCCGTTTCTACACTACTCCTCCGTATATCTTGTTGATTATCACTTTGTCATACACAGATTCGAGACTTGTCACTAAATACATTTGTATGCCATTCGTGTGTCCAGTTGCGTTTTGTGGTATACCAGGTTAGACGATGCTGGCAGTGAAATCAGGTTAAAGGAATACACTGTATAGGAGTCCCAGAGTGTAACACAACTTCAAGCAATTGTTTTACAAATGTTCGTGGGGTGACTCTCCGTATCCACTAGGCAGAAGTCACCCGTCAGTCAGTAACAGCTACCTGCACAATTTTGCCATCTTCGCGTGCTATTGTCCTTCTGTAAGGTCCTGGGCCAGCTCTAAGAGAACTAGTCTACTTTCGTTAACAGTGTTACAAGTCAGTGCTTATATTACAGTACACCATGGGATATTTCACGATATTATACACCCATTTGAAGCATGTCAACTATCCGACCTCTCAATGTTAGACATTTGTGTGTAGAGGATCATTACTTATTGCCCTGGCATACTTGGTCACCAAGAACTTGTGGACCAAAAAGCGTCATGTTACACCATACTGTTCACCACTTATACGCTAAACAACAGAGAAATTTTACATAACAAATAACACTGAAATTCTCATACTATTACAGTTAAAACTTTAAATTTTTAATAATTTAATACTCTTAATATGGGGCTACATGGGGCCAAATTTCATATAATTTCACAACTACGACTGGGTGTAACACTTCCTATTTCCACGATTTTACATACAACGCCGGCTCTAAAACCATGGGAGGAGATGGATACGCTTACTTTTGCCCACACAATATATGAGCTCGGACCTGCAGAATCATCCATTTATACTGCGGAAACATTAGTTATTCGAGCAGCCATCAAATACGGGTTAGATAAACATCTGCACAACATCTTTTTCCTTACTGATGCTAAAAGTTATATTCTGCTACAACAGCATCCATTGTGGAGTAACAAGAGACACCAGTACTTTTATGATACTATAATACTGAAGTAAAAAGCTTCCTCAGAGGGCAACACAAGTTCTCTTCTTCTGGATTAAAGACCACAAGGGAATAATACATAATGAAATTGTCGATCAGCTGGCGAAACGGAATATCAGCAAAGGATTTTCACAGATACCCAGCTACCGTGAAGTGTTTTTATCCCATTTGTTAACAGAAAGGTTCACCTTACGTAGATGGAAGACTGGTATCAGATGCAGCTATAAAGCGGACATAATTACGCAAAAAACAGCGAACTATACCTAGGAGAGCATGGTTTACTGAACATCACACAGCAAGAGGGCATTTAACAATTATCATCAGCATGACATTTGGGCATGGCTGGTATCCACATTGCTTTCGTATAATAGTCACACCAATCTGCACATTCGATCGAGAGATTTCCGACCTCAATCATGTCAAGTTCGCTTTAAAGGAATCTAGAAGAGCAGTACCCTTCTGCAAACTCAAGATGTAAAGTTTTTCGAAGCAATCTTTCCTGCAAGACACGGAAGCATCGGATCCGCATGAAGCCCACGTCGGACTTAAGAAAGGAGGAATAAAAACCAACAAGTGACGCTGCTAAATTGGTGGCTGCCTAAGTGGTCCAAGACCGAAGCCATTTATTAAAATAACAATAACTAACTGAATCTGTCAGAGATATGTTTCTATTTATTACTATTATTTTATTATTATTTTTATGTGGCCTCATGCGCCAAATGGCACTATACAGCCATCTGGTATTTATACAGATAATCAGGACGAATAAGTAACGCATTGTACAGATAAACTAGTAATTCCACAAATAAACAATTCATTGAACGGGATAATTGTGTATAAATCAAGAATCTTATATCAAGTCGACTTTTTCTTAAATGGATACACATCTATATATCTATAAATGAGAAAATGAGAAAAATCGGATGTGTGTTTGGATGTACTTCTGGAATCAATCACGCCTTAAAAACTCAACATATTTAAATGAAATTTGGCATGAAGTCATTTAATTGCGTGCGAAGTGACATAGGATAGATTTTATCCCCCAAAAACGCATAGTTCTTTTAGAAATTGCCATTAATAGCAATTCGCAAACAACAAAGAATTTATAAATGAATGTAATTTTTCTACTTCGTAGATAGCCGTGCCGCGTTTACTCTTTGTTTTTTACGTAAATCGCAAACACTACTTTTCAGAAATAAAATCAAAAACCTTCTTACATATGCAAATTTGTGTTTAGTTTAAAAGCCATAAAACCGACGCACTTGACAAATAATAGTTTTGAAGCAGCAAATAAATATCTGTACTTAACCTTAAATTAAAAAAAAGAAAGGTAGGTACTGTTGTCAAGTTCGCGAAGAGGTTTTCATTTGCGTACATAAAATAGTATGACATATCAAATATTTAACGGGAACTGCACCACTTTCGGTACCTGCCACAAACTGGTACTAACCTGTTGAAATTTACATCAGTCGCTTCGTCAACATATTCTCTTCATGTTTTTCGATCATACATTCCGAAAAAGTTGCGAGGAATTTAATTAGAAATGCCGAAATATGACATGACGTACAGCAGTTACATGCCACCAACATTGAAAATACCAGACGAAGCGACTGATGTAAATTTCAACAGGTTAGAACCAGTTTGTGGCAGGTACCGAAATTGGTGCAGTTCCCTTATGGTTAAATAGGGAACTGCACGCGTCATAATAAATGTGAAAAATCAAAGCTTGGAAAAAAACAACGTAAAATGATATGAGTATACCAGCACAAAAGTGGGTTCACTAAAAGTTCGTGCCCGAAATGTCGTATTTATAAAAATGTAAAATTCCATCTCGGTTTAATTTAATTCCTGTTTCTTTTTTGTAACTATACAGTCTCTGTATTACAAATTATTTTTACCAAAATTTAAAACTTAACTAACCTTTTTTGTTCAAAATTTTTGTATAAAACGGCAAAAAGTAGTAAATAATCGACTATGTATGATTCACTAAACAGTGCTTTTTACTTATTGTGAAATATTCTGCAAATATGTATAGAATCCTACACTTAAAACGAATGTATTCAATGGGCCAATTATTGTTTCAAACTTATTTTTTCATGAAGCAACACTGGAAGTCGTTTATAACACAATACACCTCATTTACACGGAGCTTACGAAAGCTGATTATTGTTTACTAATAATAACTAAATTCATTCTGCCTTATGCTGTAACAAATACATTCTGGTCCAGGTAGCATTTCAACCAAACCGCTATCTCTGCTTATATTACTGCTGCAAAATCAAACGAGACGGGCACACCTTAACACATTTAATGCATCGGAACTACATTTCGAGTAGTGACAGGTTTGTCTATGTCAAGATTCCTAATTAGTATAGCATAAATTAATTTCATTATAAACGTTACTAAATCACGAGCAGTAACAGTCACTTTATCGCGATGTAAACTTGACCAACAATATGGCAATATTAACGAAAGTTGTCTTAGAGTTGTAGAGAATTATGGACTTACCATTGAACACTGTAAGTTATAAGCATTTTAGTACAAATTTTTTAATTGCGTTACTTCAATAAATGTCTTCATGCTGACGAGATAGTTGATGCGGTTGAATGAAGTTTCAGATGTATTCAGTATTTAATTTACTGCGCTTTCACGAGCACCACTTTGCCGACGTCATTATTTGGGTTCATTTACTATCGCGATCTGAAATGAGTCAAGTTTATTTTACCATTCATAACGTCACTAACATGCAATAGTGAATATATTAATGCGCGAGTGATAGAAACTTTGATTTTCTAGCTGTAATATTAAAAGAGTTGTGCAGCCTGGGCCAGAATAACTGAAACATTATTAGTTATTTCATGTGCGCTATTTTAGTGACGTCGTGTATTGATTTGTACCGATATTGTATCAAAAGATTTATGATAAGCTTATATGATTTAGCAGAACACGCGGCGTTGTCGGAAGTAAGTTTTTGAAATGTTTTATTCAGGTAGTGGAGTGGCAGATAAGCGGAGTGGTAATTTGCCGGTAGACATCTAATTCTGTTGGCAGATTGAGAAACCAATTATGACGAAAGAATCAACTACTACATTAACATTGAAATTTATATTTTAACGCAGAATTAATGGATCGAAACGAACGAACTATTCAACTGTTTCCACAGACAGAGAAACCAACATTACCACGGATCATTATGGATAAAAGAATCAATTACTACTATAATATGTAAATTTATGTTTTAAAGCAGAATTAATTGATGGAACCAATTTATCCTCAAAACAAAATCAATATTAAGAAAGATAAATTGAGTTCTCTTTTTTTCAGATTTTCAGTGCAAATCAAAATATTCATTTCTGGTGTCGCAATTTTTTTTAACGGAAATGAACGTCCGTGGGCAACTTAAGTATTTATTTGCTGTTTGGATGTTAGTATTTTTTTGTTGTTGATATTTAGTCGATTCCCTCAATGTATTGCTAATATTTTGACGTTTTGAGCTTCCTATAATTAAATCTATATTAATTTTTATTCGCGAGACTTGAAATTAGTAATTATAAGAGGTGCCGGCTAAACGAAATTCAAATCTTTCAAAGAAATGTAAGAAAACTAGGGCTATGAAAACAGCAAAAACCAAGGAGACAAATCCTCAGTATTGTATATACCGATATATTAAATTGAAAATACTCCTAACAAACAGAATGAAGTAGTTGTGAAACATAAATATTTTATTTTATTTTATTGCAACATTTATTACTACTATAATACTAAAAAAAATAGCTCTAAAATAAATTGTATGGTTGTGTTGACCTGGTGACAAGGCTTTTTTACGCATCCGCAATCAGCCCCTTTCATAGCCGCTTAACCTAAACCAGTAATCCTACCGGACATAGAGGACCCAAAGTTCAACACGGAATCAGAACCAAGTGAGCACTCTGGCGTACTTCACATCACACAACAAGCTGTGCCAAAGGTGAAGGTCGAGCTAAGGACCTATGAAAATCCTCGCCGAGACTGGGATTCAAGCTGGAGACTTTTCCATCTCCAGTCGGACGCCCTAACAACTGAGCAACCATACCTCTCAAGAAAATCTTGTATTACAACACTATTCAACGCGGACGAAGTCGCGGGTAACGGCTAGTATGTTTATAAATTCAAGTATTAAGATGACAAATAAATAGAGTATCATGTACCGGTAGTAGGGAATACGAGACTCTTCATACACATATACAAATTACGACATAATTAAAATGTAAAGAACATATTTATATATACCTTATTATTACTTTCTTTTTAGAAGTAGTTATTTATAAACACATTCACAAATTAAAACATGATTAAAAACTTATTTGTCCAAATCTTAATATTAGTTGTTTTTATAACTCTCACTAAAAATTTATATATAATCTCATTGTTACCGTACAGCAGATAACAAATACTTGTCGGGAAAGGTATTCCGAAGCTGTTTAGATGTCTTACGAATTTAGGCCTGTGAGCTTTGTACGTGGGACATGAGAAAACAATATGGTTTATGCCACCTATTTCGGATCTGCTTCATTCACAGATATCTGAATTTATGATGTTTCAGCGATGTAGATGCTGTGGGAATATGCCGTTCGATTAAAACACAATGAATTTACCCGACAGCCAATTTCTTCTGAAATGCAAAGGCATCTCTCGGACCTCCACCAATAAAGCATTGGTGGGAGTAGATCTCATGCCACCAAGACATATACGAATACAGCTATACTGGAGCTTGTCTATCTTGAAAAGGATTTCTAAGCTTGCGCGGCTATACAGAATACATCCATAGTCAATTTCGGATCTAATTAGCTCTCTGTATATCATTAAGATGATACTGAGATTTGTACCCCACCAAACGCTTGTCATAGATCTAATAATATTCTGAGCTTGATTACGGGAGTTAATTATTCGATCAATGTGAGACATCCAACTGAGTTTGGAGTCCATCAACAATTCCAGGAATCATATACTAGAATTTACCAAAAAGGAGAATCTTCCTAACCTGACTATTTAAACCACATTGAATTAATAAAGATATATGGAAATAATCACAGAAAATTTAAATAAGATTATAATAAATATAGAAATAAATATAATTTTTATTTATATACTTCTTATTAAAATAATAAATTTGTAATATTAATTGAAGGCTCAAATGTTGATAATGAGATAATTATCTTTTATTTGTTGAAAAATACTTTTTAATTAATGGTTAGATATCGATGTATCAATATATCGATATTTTTTCTAAATATAATCTATATTTATCACCGATATTTTTATTTTCGATATATTGATATTGTATTTGGTGTATCGATTTTAAGCACCAATTCGATATTTTTTTCTACATACGGAATTCAGTATCCAATTTAATCGTTACGTGTATATAGGATAAATATACTTATATATCCAATCTTCTGAAAGTGTCTTAAAAAGTGAATTCGTCGAAATATAACAGCTTCATCAGCGGTTGAGAGGTTAAAAAAAGCTGTTAAATGTTAACAACTTTACGTTAACATCATTTTTATGTTAGCATGTAAGCGGTTATTTTATATTTGTAATTGAAATATTCTCATTTCAACTGTTTTTTTATTTACGAATAACAATTAATGGATTGATGATCCACAAGTCATTATGAATGACCGTTAATTCATTTAAATGTCTACAATCTAGTCTACAGTCAAAACTCTTTAATCCAAAGGAATACGTTCCGTAAATATGCTGCAAATACGAAAATACTGAATACTAAAATCTTGAATACGGAAATCTTGAATACGGAAACCTTGAACACGGAATGGTAGTTTTTATAGTATTATAGGGAATACGTTCCAAGTATACAGAATATTTTTTATGTAATGGAGTGATTGCTGCACTTTGAACTTAATAAACCAATTCTGGATTGCTTTAAATCCAACTGTTCATTGTAATGCTCTTCAAAATATGCATAAAGACATATAGCTTTCTCGTGAATTACAGCCCCACTAAAGAATACTTTCTTGTGATTGCTGTCTTCGATTGATGTGAGTGAGAGCAATTTTTAGTTATTCAATCACTGTGACACCATAGTTTTTACTGATAGTAAGATTCTCTTCGGACGCCTCTCCCGTGTCCGGTCGTAGGCGATTACCATGAGTGGTGTATATCCCTCCCAGGAAAGTCCTAGGAAGATGAACTGGGGTGGTTTCCCCTTTCTCCGAGCTTGGTGGTGTAACGGTTAGCGTTCTGGCCTTGCATTCGGGAAGAGAGCGGGCATCCAGATTTGGGTTTTCCATGGTTTCCAAAATCACTCCAGGCAAATTCCGGGATGCTTCCATCAAAAATCCTTCCCATTCCTTGCCCCCCATCCATTCCCGTCTCTAAAGACCTCGCTGTTAAGACACGTTAAGAAGTTAAAAAAAAAAATCCCCGTTTCCTTCCTCAGTGTGACAGTGTTCCTAAGTGTGTATGACAGTGACACTGAGTGGTTCAGTATAGAGTGTTGTGGATGAGAGATGAAAGAAGGGAGAGGATGGAAGCCGGTGACGGCATGTTCAGGCCTACTTTTGCGAAACATTCTAAAGGGGGCGCCAAGCTTAACATTCCCATCCGACGGATGAATCACCATTAACAAAATCGTATGCCCTCGCACCATACGCACCTTACTGGTCAAGCCCTTATGATGAAAATTTCTCCCACCGCCAGGAATCGAACCAGCTAACCCAGTGCAATGCCGGGTACCATCACAGAGAGCGCTAACAGCGAGTTGAAGCCATAGAATTAGTTTTCTCCTGATTTGTTGATATCAAAAGAAATGACTGCACCAAGATGTAAACGGTCAAGCGTTTCTATTTTTATTGAAAATGGAGAAATGATCTTTTTCGAAGCGTAAAATAACTTAATTTCGTTTTATTGCAGTCGATAATAAATTGCGAACAGGACGAGAAATTGAAAGAACATGTTCTATTAATTCAAAAATATTTTAGTATTGTAAGGAATGCCTAAATTGCGGTATGAAGTCAACGTGAGGTGAGGTGTGATACGGATGCCAGGGCGTCGCGTGTAGCTCGCCGCCATTCGTCAAAGAACAACTGTTTCAAACGTATTGTGTCGGTAATAAGTCAAAGATTATGGTATCCCATTCAGATAGCTAGTAAATAAATAGACATGAAAATCATGAAATTGCAGTATCGTTAGTTACTGATCTGCGAATAATAAAATTTTCAGCCGAGAATACAGAAAGTTGTAACAATTATTTTGTCTGTTTATAAACGTTTCTCGGGAAACAAACCGAGTAATATTATTATTAATATACAATATTTCAGTGACTTTATTCTCCGTCGAAGTCGCCATCTTCAATTACAAAGCATAGACCACTGGTGTTTGTGTGTGGTATCGTGTCTCCTATCGTGTACTATGGTGGTTAGATGTCGGTAGCAATGGGGGTGTGGGAGATATGGTGGTTGAAAGTGGTCAACCTGCGGCACTTTCATATTTCTACCAAAAACGTATGTGTCTGGTGTATCACTTTTCAGCCAAAACTATCAAGCGCAAATCACTGGTGTTTGTGTGTGGTAGTAGCACAGATTCATCCGTCGATAACAACGTTGGCCGAATTTCAGTAACTGTGGTAGTGTGGTAAATATGGTGGTTGAAAGTGACCGATCAAGGATATTTTCGTATTTCGACCAAAGACATGTGTCTCCGTATATGTCATTCTGTTGCCACAACTACAAAGCATAGACCATTGGTGTTTGTGTGTGGTAGTGGTATCGTGTCTCCTATCGTGTACTGTGGTGGTTTGATGTCGGTAGCTATGGGGGTGTGGGAAATATGGTGGTTGAAAGTGGCCGCCAAGGATATTTTCGTATTTCGACCAAGGACATGTGTCTCCGCATATGTCACTTTTCTGCCACAACTACATAGCATAGACCATTGGTGTTTGTGTGAGGTAGTAGAATCGTGTCTCCTGTCGTGTACTATGGTTGTTAGATGCTAGTAGCTATGGCGATGTGGGAGGTATTGGGGTTGAAAGTAGTTGACCTGCGGCAATTTCATATTTCTGCCAAAGATGCATGTGGCTTGGTGTATCACTTTTCAGCGAAAACTATCTATCGCAGATCACTGGCGTTTGTGTTTGGTAGTAACACAGAGTCACCTTTCGATCACAACGTTGGTCGGATGTCAGTTACTGTGGGAGTGTGGGAGATATGGTGGTTGAAATTGTCCGCTCAAGGATGTTGTGTGTGGCAGTAGAATCGTGTCTCCAATCATGCACTATGGTGATTAGATGTCGGTTAGTGTCAATCCAAATTCTTTACAAACACGAAGTCGTGGGTACCAGCTAATGTGTAATAATTAGCACATAATCTGTCAGGAGAGCTACTGGTTTCTGATTTTTTTTATTAACAAGAGTGTTGATTGTTATGATACAATTTGGTGATACAATTATTTGTTGATAAGGATTGAATCTACAAGTACACCTGCGACAGCCACATTATTACAACTGTAAATGTCAACGCCACAAGTCAACGGTAATGAAGTGGACTAAGCATATGATGAAATTGAATAATTGATACAATTTGTGAAGGAGAAAAATGTATTAATCATAGGTATTTGAAATAGGGTCGTTGAGAAATGAAACTCGATTAAACTGTAGGAAGTTTTGGTTTTGGAAAAGAAATGAACAAGCGATCAATTTGTTTAAATTTTTTGAAAACTCTAAACTGATCATAGCGAACACACTCTTAAAAAAACATACACGAAGGATATTTACCTGAAAACGGCCAAGGGATAAGTTAGACATCAACCGGTTAATATCATGCTTAAATAGAGATTCAGAAATCAGTTTCGGCACTTGTGTAGGTTGAAATTCAAGCAAATAAAGAAGCAACATAGGCAAAACAGACTTGAAGTGAAAATACTGAAAGAATTTTACTTGAGAGAAAAATTCGCAACGATTGTAGACCCGGGTCTGAGAAATGACTCTGAAGGAAATTGAACAGAAGAAGGATGAAGGCACTGAAGAGAGTGATATTCAAAGTTGGTGGAGACACATTAAGCATCAAAAACACAAACAAAAGAAAATTTGCATTTTATGAATTAAAGGAGAAGGCACTTAGGCAGTACTAAGCAAGAAGAAAGAAGTAAAGATATTTTATGAATCAAATAAACATAAAATACAAGAAAAAAAAGAAACTTGACTGCAAGAAAAGTACTAAAAATTGGAAAAGGAGATAAGCATAGGTAAAATTGTTGCCACCTTTGGGAGCACCAAACGGAACTTTGGAGACCAGAAGAAATGTTTTTTAACAGTGATGGTGCTAATGGTAACCCCTTGTTAAACTCATAATATAGAGCTAACTGAAGGAAGAAGTGATTTGCACAGCATTATGTTGGAAAGAGAAGACTATGTCGGCGTTCATGATTTTTATCCTGATTTAAAGACAGAATTTGACAGAGCTTTTAAAGATTTAAACTCAGATAAGACATTTGGAATTGATGAAGTTTGGGCAGAACTTAAAAAATTTAAATATTTTTCAAAATGATGTCAAAAATTTAGGAAACAGGAGAAACTTCATCTGGTTTCAATAAAAATACCATCTTTATACTCCAAAAGAAAGATCAAGCTACAAATGTGAAAATGATCACACCGTAAGTCTAACATTAAATGGTTTCGACAAACTGTATATATATTTTAAAAAATGGGAAGGATAGTAAGAGAGATATTAACAATGATCTATTAGAGTTTAAACCGAGGTGAAAGAGAAGTAATTCTTGCTTTAAGATTAGTATTACATGGGTGGACGAGAAAAAAACAAAGATATTTTTATTCAAAATCCTTTTATAATATCAAATGAGACAACATATTATAAATTTTATAGACCTCGGGATTAAAATAACTAGACAGAAGTTTACCAACTACCTATATGACAATAAGGTGGTTATAATAAAAATAATCACAAGAAACATGCGTTAATTGAAAAGGTTGTGTGACATGATTGTAGTTTATCCGCATTATTACTCAACTTGTATGTAGTAAAATCAATAAAGGAAATAAAGTTTTTAAAGTGGTTTAAGTGTTCAAGGAGAAACTCTCAGTATGCTGTAATTTGACGATGACATTGTGCCGTTGGCAGAACAATGTGAGGATAACGAGTACTGAACAGCATGAACAAAATCCTGAGGGGTGGAAATTTTAGTGGGTTGGTGGCAGAAAAAATCGCGTTTAAGTGGCAGAAAATTCGTGTGGCGGTGACTTTTTTTCTTAAAAAAGAGGTACTCCATATTTTTCTGCTGTACATATTTCAAATTTTCTTTTTGGCCTTATTAATGCAATTAACGGCTTGTCCTTAATGTTTGATAAAAATTAAAAAATGCAGTCACCACGACACACAGATTTACACTAGACATACCGCGCATATAAAATTTGCCGGCAAGTCCATTCAAAAGACGGAGTGTTTAAAATTTATAGGTTTGTATGTTGGTCCTAATGTAACTTGAAGGGTACATGTGTTTGACTAAACGAATAGGTGAAGCAGCATTTGCAATTCGTACAATTTCAGCCTTATGTGACCGCAGTATGAAGAAAGAAGTTTAATTTGCTTTCTTTCACTGCTTAGTGTCATATTACAATAATCTTCTGAGGCAGTTCCACTTCAGAGCTCATAATAGGCCTAAGAATTAGGTGTGTGTGGCCCAGCATTGATTTATTCAAGAATTTAAATTTTTTTACATTGGTAACTGAGTATTTATACACATTAATCTTCTTTGTAATCACAAATTATACGCTTAGACAAATAGTAAAATATACACCTATAGCATAAGGTTTACAAAGTCTTTGTCATTAAAAAAAAAAATGGTTAGAATTTCAAGTGTAGTAATCAACTTTCATCACGTCTTTAACACTCAAAGTATATAAGATAATAATAATAAAAAATAATAAGATAGGGATAGTTAGATGAGGGACGTAGCTACTATAGGGCTAGGCGGTGCAGTGCACAGGGGCCCTCACACCCAAGCGCAGCTCAGAGGGCCCAGGGGCTTTCAGGATAAATAGCTTTTTTGTGAATCTACTAGATACGCTACTGCTCAGGGGTCCCCAAGCTCAGCTCAGGGAGCCCCTACCAGCAACTTGGCAGAGCTAAAAAAATTAAAAAAAAAAATCGCCCATCTAGCCTAAGGACCCAAGATTATTATTATTTTTATTTTTTTTCACAGGGGCCCTTGTTAACCTAGCTAGCCACTGAGTTAGATGAGTAGGAAAATTTCCACCGCAGCATGCGCTCCATCGCAATTAAATTAAATCTTAAATATCTGGCAGCGAATAAAATTACATTCAGAGAAAAATTAAAAGAACTTTTAATCGGCAACCCTTTCTACTTCATGAAAGACTTTCATTCAACTACATCTCCGAAATAATTACCAGTATATTATATAAATATAGTTGATATGAGTTATGTACGTAATATTCTATGACAGTGAATATTCTGACGTTTACTTCTATTTTGGTATGAAATTATTTTGCTTTAAATCGACTCCTTTCCGCATCCTACAGAATCAGTCTCTTATATTGGGATCTATACGAAATTAATCTATTGTATAGTATTGTTACGGCGCATGAACAGCAATTGCCTAATTCTACTCGCTGGGAAATAATAAAAATTTATTTTAAAACATCTGGACTTCATCTGTGCGGTCAACATTTGATGATGATAAATATAAATAATAGCTTATTATGTACACAGATAAAAAAACTAACGATTAATTTTGATTATAAGGTGGGTAATGAATTGCTTGTTAAAGACTTGAAATGTAAATATCTTGGGATCACGTTTGATAACAAACTCAACCCGGCAGGATACTGTGGGAAAAGGTTTCAAAATCCTTGTCGGAGAAATTGATGAGGGGATATGCTACAGAAGTTAGGTAATTGGTTTAAAAAACGTTGGTCAGACCGTTGCTTGAATATCGTAGTATAGTATGGGACCCACATTTTTTGTATCAAACACAGGAGTTGGAGTGGGTGCAAAGAAAGGCTGCTAGATTTGTCTCTGGACACTATCACAGAACATGACATGATAAAGGAGCTGGAATAGTATTCATTGGAAGACTGGAGGAGGGTGAAGAGAGTCATGGGAGTGTACACGGCGTATATTGGTGATGAGACGTGTAAAGATAATGGCGGTAGAATTAAGAGAGGTACAGGGAAGGGAAAAGATGATCTTGACCACAAGCTGACTCTCGATTTTAGGCATAAGATTTTCTTTCGTAGTTTAGGGGTTCAAGGACTGGAATAAATTACTAAGAGAAATGATTAGTAATTTACCTAAATCACTAAATGAATTCGAAGTTGAAATAAATAGCGGCCATAAATAGCCTGGAAAAGGAAATGAAAAAAAAAAAAATAATAATAATGGGTGTGCAGGGAAATCGCCAATATAACAGGCTCCCCATTGCAATTAAAGCTTAAATTAAAATTAAATAAAGTTTGTGTTTCACTAAATTTGTTACATTGTGCCAAATTAACTAACACAATTTATTTGTTGTATGGAATGATGATTGCTACTGTTCGAATATGAAGTAATGATAATGTAACATCCATCGAATATCTTATAGAACCAAGGGAGAGATGAAACATATTACTGTACTTTAAACTTAACATTAATAGTTTCATTACAATATTCATACATACACACAAAAATGATGGTAATTTATTAAAAAAATATCGTGCATTATGTTTACGAGCTGATAGTAAGAAACTAATTCCTACACCATGTGGTTGATGTGAGGAACTGGTGAGTAAGCATACTTTTCTGTAGATTTTAAATGGCGTAGCTAAACTGTCCAATTAACAATTTAACAAATCGTTTCATCGGAGCTGATGATACAGACATCTGTAGAAATATTTCCATGGGATTTCAGTAGAATATTGGTCGAGTCATAAACATTACTTACTATCAGAGTTTAAAAATAATTTTCAACAACTGTAAAGGTAAAAGGCACAGGGGATGAATAACAATCATAGAATCTTCTACAAACGATTGCAAGTACAATTTGATATTACATCTAGTGACTTTAGAATAACTGGAGGATAGTATGTTCTAGTTGTTCAGATGCGAGGGTAGCTAAGTCTACCTCCTACAGGTTTCAGAAAAGCGCTCAATTTTTAAACTGCTAGCCCAGTAATTAAACAATTCTAAAAGACTACCAAAAAACCCTAGACGTATATACAAACTTTCATTGCATACTTGGATATCAAAATTGAAAGAGATCTGGCAAACTGGCAAATCTTATGTGTGATGTCTGGATCGTGGTATATAAAAAATAATGCCTTGAGCAAATGTTGATTTTTTTTTTAACCGTCTCATATGCTAGGAAATGCAGTGCTTATGCCGATTTTTTGTGACGTACGGAAGGACTAATGCTATGTGAATAGTCTATGAAGAATCAGTGTTAATTACGTACTGATGAATCTAGATATATAACATTGCTGAATAATGCAAATAAAATGCTCGAGAGTAAAATGTCAAAATACGAGTTTTAGCTATTAACTGTCCATTAATTTTTAATATACCTACAGAAAATATGAACTGAATTTAATAGTTGTCATGGTGGTATCATAATAAAATAGAAGTAAAGAGAGCGTACATTTTTAGGGGCCATTGTTACTACTACTGCTGAAATTGACGGAATCTTCCATCATATAGCAGATTTTTCACTTAATGCAACTTGTGTGAGAGAATTCTAGATTGATCACCTGTATTAAACAAAAAATACGTATTGCGACATTATTGTTGCATTACCTGCATCCCGCTGGTCCGCCATCTCCTGCTGCCGTGGGCGTACTGCTTACTCCAAGAGCCCTCAAGAAGGGGTCTCCTCTCCAGCTGCCAATTGGCCAGACTGCAAAGGCTTTTGTTCCCTTCGGACGTTACCGTTCTGCTCAATAGCGATCATGTTTCGTTGTATTTCATGAAGAGAAGATAGTGAAGTTAAACGAAGGAACACTGATAGTGAACCAGCTGAACTATGTAACAGACTGCTATTGTAATCCACGAAAAGCTGTTAAACAACAGCTTGGGGTAGAATTACGTTAATTCAACAAGGCGAGAGCAATAAGAATCTAGATAGATATAAAAGATAAACTCGAAAAAATTTGAAATAATTATTGGGAATTCAGATTTACTAAAATTCTGTAAGAACGGAGCTGTGTATGACTGACTAATTCTAAGCAGTAATTTTTGTGTGTGTATTGAAAAAGTCTCTCCAAGTATATTAATTCATTTTTATTCCTTAGCTACTAAAATTGACACAAGTAAAAAATAAGAACCGAAATTATTAACAAAATAGAATGACAGACATGAAAAGTCTACAAATCTTATTTATATTGATGTGGTCTCGTTGCACAACCCATGACAATATAAGTAAATTGGGTTAACGAAATTAAGAAATATAAAAATCGCTAATTTAATTGCTCCCTAATAGAATTTATCTGTTTGGTAGCGTTTACAGTAATGTGTTAACAAGTATGAAACTTTTTATTCAGACCAATACAATATTTCATCCTTGATACTCAGATCGAAATCTCAGACTGAATTTGGGAAGTTTTGTATTTGTGTGGAAGGCTCAAGCAAAGCCAACTATTTCAACGAAATTACACATAGTGATAGCTTATGTCACATTAGTGATAGCTTACGGTAAGTTTAGACGTGACAGGCACAATCTGAGTAATGCAAAAAAAGTCCGCTAATTTTGCTGTTCGGGTATAAGAATATCCATTTGATATGGTTCAGACCTTCTCCCAGCAGAAATGTTTACCACAAAGATCCCTACGATGCGATGATGATGTGTTTAAATCTTACGAACCTTGTGATTCAATTAGATTTATTACATCGTAGTTTACATACAGAAAAATAAAGCAATCTGTTCGAGCACACGCCAAATAACAACTTTTCAAATAGTGCTTACAGTAGCAACATGCAAGTATGCTCGTGAGTCATTCACCACTGTAAAACGTTAGCAGTTAATGGCATTTTCAGCGAATGTTAGAAATAAATGAGGGCACCAACGTATTGAAAACGTTGAATACAACCTAACGTTAGAAAAGGAGGATGAAATCAAAGAAAATGAAAAATAAACTACATTACTGTTCCTCAACTTTTTCCTATCCAGTCATCATTTGTGTGCTAGTTTATCTCTAGTTTATCTCAAATTCCGCTGGCGTAGTTAGTATTATCAAATATAATTTTGTAAAGAGAAAGCTTGGATGAATGTTTGCTATTCAATCACCCCGCAACGACTTAACTCATTTGAAGAAATTTGGTACAAAGTTAGGATAAGTTTTGCTTAATCTCCACAACAATTGCTGTATTGCTTCTGTTCGTCTCATTGAGACGGTAACAGTAAGTAATTAAAAAATATACGTGAAAATAATAACTAATAATTAACTTTAAATGTCTCCAAGTTTATAAAATATCTTTAAAAATATTCAAGAGCATTTAAACTGCTGAATATTTAAATCCAAAATTTATATCTTTTCAACGTTGCTCCACCAAACTGGATGTAACAGTTGTGTTCATTTTTGAAATTACAGGCGTTCAATTAATAGCACCAAGTTCATATTTACCTAATTCGAATAAATTATTGTTTTATTTTTTGTCACAAAATAATTGGAAAATTAAGAGTGCGAATATTAGGAAATAAAAATGGAAAAGGAAGTTTATTCTGATAGCTAAGCACAACTATTCTTTTGCTGCAGCTCACTTTTTAAAAGTGTAAATACAATTGTATACAGTATTAAAACAGAAATATTTTGCCTTGTTACCAATTTCTAGCAAGGAAAACGCTATTAGCAAAACCAGCTGAAACTAGGCGAAAATTTCGCGAATAAAATACGATGAATAGCTAGGAGGTGGTTTGAAGTAGCAATATCTTTCTGATTTCACCTGATGTATGCTATCCTACAGCCCTCTACCTTGGCGTAAACATCTGAAGTCATACCTTCTTAGAAACCAATGTGTCATACACCTCACCGGAATTCAACACGGTATATCTATCTATGACTCTGGGAGATGTGGTGCTGCTATTTGGCGATAACACAATCAATCGTTATGGACGCCAGCGAAGCATATTGGATTGGCTTTGAACTGTCTCATAACGTGACCTTCATGGTTATTATTTTTGACCTTCGAGTGTCAAATTTAGAAAATTTATTTTCTTAAAAAATGATATTACCCAAGCGAAGGCCTTAATATTTAAAATGATATCTCATTTATTGATTTCGGTTAGGTATCAAGTGATGTAGATCGCTCGTCGCAAAAAACACGTTTTAAAAATAATGATAATACTGCCCTTTAAGTGTCAAATTCCGAAAAATTCCTTTCTTAAAAAACGATGTTACAAAAGCAGAACCTTAATCTTCAAATTTATTCCTCGTGTTTAAGACGAGAGCCAAGTGAGACCATCTTTAGAATACTTATTTTTCCTTTTGTTCGAAAAAGCAGTGTTGCGCCCATGATGATTTGTATTCAACCTCTTTACTTTATATAGTTCAGTCTCTATGAATCAGCGATACTTCGCTTTTATGCGAACTAAATTTTAATTTATTTTATTGCTATATTCATTTATTGTTTCATTCTGCACATTCGGGAAAGATAAACAATGAAACGTAGAAGGGTGAGGAAAGTAGTATCAACTCGCGTTGCTCTAAAACTATTTTTAATCAATCGCGTATAGATATAATACGAAAAAATATTTATGCTCGATCATTTTTGTGGGTAGATAGTAGACTGGATTATCAACTCTAGAACGAGTTGAGAGAAAAACGTTAACTTTGGAGCTTTAGAAATTCAGTTAATGATAATCTCTGGGTTTCGATAAGCGTATTACTTTCTGCTCACGATCTGCCTCTTGATACTTTCCTGGATACTTTCAAAGCGATTTTGTAGAGGTAATTGGATAAAAAACTGTTATAACAGTGATTTCCTAATACTTGTGCAATGAAAATGTTTTCATCCTTTGGGAAAATATCCTTTATTTTCGTTTTAATTTGTTACGGAGAACGAAATACAGCGTTAGTATATCAACAAGTAACTGTGGTGTTTTATTTCAGATCACGATACAGTTTGAATAACTGACATGTGTTTGAAGTAATGCCGTTGGTGATATGACGACAAAAGTATGTAAATTTAAAATAAACCTAGAAACGTTAGACACAAGAATAAGTACCTATGAATTGGGGCTTTTTTTGGTAGCATTGGAAAGCAGAAAACACGCCGAGAAATATGTATTTTTATTTTGTGCGAACCTTTCATTAAGTGAAGCAGCAGAAGTAATTTTCGTTTGTACTATTAACGGGTCGCAGTCCTATTCGCGCGTAATGGTCGATTGCGATTGATTGGCGATCGACCTTTAGGTATTAGCACCATTTGCTTATTGGCTACACATAATCGTAGACATGCTGATGTAACTGGTAACAGGCCAAATCCCAGACACGTCACATACTGAAAAAACTGACCTTGCAATAGAAGAGTGAAATGAATAAGAAGTAGAATTTAAGTCTTGTGTTATATTTACACGTTGTACTTCATAAAGGTACAAGTAGACAATGTATTACTCACGACAATTTTTTTACCTTTTACTGTATTATATTGCCTGTGCCCTATTTTCATTTCCTGCCTGAATTTTTTCGAAATAGGTTCAGTGCTGAGCACGGAGTGTGTAATTAATTTTTCACTACTGATTTGACACTGTTTTTTATACGACATTGTAGTTAATTTTGGGCTAATGGCGCAGGTCTTTCACTCATTGATACCGTTCTGTGAAGACCTGGTGTCAGCCCTGGACTATTAGTGTCAAGTTGAATAAATCGTCATGTAGTGTGTTGTATCAGTCCCGGATAAATTGTGCATAAATAAATATATTGTAATTTGAGAACTGGTGTCAGCTCTGTAGTAATTACGCAAAAAAACACATAGCCAGTAAGCGGTAGGCATTAATACGTTACAGCCGATCTTTAATCAATGGCAAACGACCAATATTAGCGATTAGTATCCCCAAAATTACTTCTGTTTCTTCGGTTTATGGATCACATTAAAAAAAAAAAATCAGTGTAACGTCTGCTTTCCATTGTTACCAAAACAAAGCGTTAAAATGTGGTCACTTATTCCTCTGCATAACCTGGGAATTTATTTTTGCGTCAGAAGTAAAAGTTTAAAAATAAAATAATATCGTGCGATAATATTAGTGGAAGTTGTGCTCAGATTTTTTGCTCCCTGGACCAAAATAACAGCTAATACACCGTGGAACAACGTAAGCGATAATGACTGTAGTATTTATTTCTGAACTGAATTGCCTTCATGAACGCCATAGCATACGTTTTATGGATGGATGTAGTTCTATAAGTTTCGCTATTACGCATCCTGGACATTATTGTAAACTGACATTCGCGGTAAAGCATGAGGATGATGATTTTAGTATAAAATTTACCTTGCCTTCATAAGTATCGTATTTAATTTAATTTACTTGTGTTTTAGCGCATGCTCCGAAGGCAGTATTCCTACACACTACTTTTTTGTTAATTTTTATCTTAAATTCTTCGACCGTAGTTTCCCACGCATCTACTTTTGCGCTTTACAGATTTTAATTTTAAATTTATTTTTGGTAAATACTCAGCACTTCTACTGGTATATATTCCAATCTCTCATTCATTTATCTACAAAGAAAATTTCTCTATTCTATGATACATGCACTCGAACTTCAGATTGTGTTCTTGGTAATCTCGTCCCTTCCATGCTTTACTCATGTTGTATAGGGGGAGAAGGAGTGGTATTTAGATTTTTTTGGCGAGAAACCCTCACCACTAAAAAAATACATGTCTTTATTAACTTTTATTGTGATCGGTAATATAGTGTCGACTATAGCTTTGTATAAAGAATGTTATTAAAAATTAAGACTGTGGAAAGGGGCTGTGTTTTTGCAAATGTTGACAGTGTTTTTCCATTTATATTAAAGTATACGTGTGCAAAGTTTGATAGAAATCAGATAATTAATCAAGGTTTGTATAAAAATCTAGCGTAAAAAAGGGAGAGAGGGGATGGTTTTTAGATTCTTTTGGTGAGAAATCTTCTCCATTAAACAATACATGTCTGTGCTAACTTTTATTGTGATCGTTAAAATGGCGTCAACTATTGCTTTGTATAAAGATGCCCACGACTTCGTTTGTGTTTGTAGAGAATTTTGACTGACAGCTACCGTCATGTAACCACCACAGTGCACTATGGAAGACTCGGGTCAATACCACACACCATCAACATTGGTCTGCGCTATGTAGTTGTGGAAACAAAGTGAAATATACGGACACTCATGTCCTTGGTCGAAATACAAAATATCCTTGATCGGCCATTTTCAAACACCATATCTCCTAAACCCCCACAGCTACCGAAATTCGGACAACGTTCTCATCGATGGGTGACTCTTTGCTACTACCAAACACAAACAACAGTGATCCGCGCTAGATAGTTTTGGCTGAAAAGTGATACACCGGGGCACATACGTCTTTGGCAGGAATATGAAAGTGCCGCAGGTCGATCACTTTCAACCACCACATCTCCCACACCTCCATAGCTACCGTCATCTAATCACCATAGTGAACGATGGGAGATTCTATGCTACTAACAAACACAAACACCAATGGTCTATACTATATAGGTGTGGCAGGAAAGGGAAGTATAAGGAGACACAAGTCTTTGGTCGAAATATGAAAATGCATCGCCTCGACCAATTTTAACCATCATATCTGCTTCACCACCCCAGCTATCGGCATTCGGCCAACGTTGTGCACGATAGGAAACTCCGTGCTGCTCCCACACAAAAACTGAAGTGATCTTGGTAGTGGAGTGAAAAGTGAAATATAGGGAAACACACGTCTATTTTCATATATAAGATTGGCAAAAATTAAGTGGCTGGTAAGTGGGAGAGGGGATGTGTTTTTGCAAACCAAATGTTGACAATATTTTTCTCTTTAAAGTATACGTGTGCAAAGTTACATCGAAATCGGATAAAAAATGTGGTTTTGTACAAAAATTAAGGTCTGTAAAGGGAGTGATGGGGTGGGTTTGGATTTTTCTGGCTTTGCACCTTTTCCATGAAAATATACATGAGTTTGCCAATTTTTATAGTAATCGGTCGAATGGTGTCTATTAATTTCGGATATACCAACATCTACTTTGTATTATAAGATTTACAAGATTTGGTATTAGAACAAAACACCCCAAGGTCCACGCGCGCGAAACAGCGGGCAAATGTACTAACTTGACTATTTACCCGAGAAGATTTTATTCATATTCAACGCCGAGAGAACCTCCTGTCTTTCAAAAAAAGAATATTATTTAAACCCAATTACATTCAGCTAATGTAATTTCATTAATGTAATGAAAAGAGGTGAATGAATGGACAAATTTTGTAGATTATTTTCGTAGAGCGTATCTTTGGTTCTACAGTTACTTTGGATTACTATGCAAAACTCCCTCGTTTCGAATAAAGTAGAAATATGGGTGTAGTACATCCATGTACGTTAAGAACAAACTTTACGTTCCTAAACGCTTTAGTCTTTGACAGTGCTGACAACTTGACTACACTGCTCAAAATTAAAGCAAAACCCACAGTAATTTAAAATATTTCTCATATTGTAGAGCGTTTATAACATTTTTATGATTATTTTTAATTGGAAAATTTGCAGTAATCTTGCAAATTAGTCGTGCATTCAATGAATATCTGCTGTAACTATGTAAATTCTGCAAAAAACCAGCCACGAGTTCACCATCAAAAAATGTGTGTTAGCCCTGTGTAGTTACTCACATATATTCTGTTTTAGATGCTGGCTGAGTTTTGGATTTTTTTGCGTTAATACTGTATTTATATGCCTACAGGTACGAAGATAGTTTTATTTTGGAACTGAGATACCATGAGTGGAGAGCTGACAGTGAAGAGTCAGTACCAGGTTGGAGTACGTGTGCTGGAATGCAAGCACCTCACCTGGTTGAACATGGACCCGTTGGTATGCGTAGCCATCAATGGGGATAGACAGTGCACCAGAGTGGCAGAGTCCACAGACAATCCTTACTACAATGAGGTCAGTTGTCTTAAATAAACTAACTACTAAGTGGTAATGAAATCATCACACATGAACCGCTAGATTGTGCTGTAAAAAGAGTATACAGTATATGGAAGGTCGGATATCTCTGCTTTCTTCTTATGGTAGGCCTATACATTTATCTGTACTGGTTGACGGACCAACAGCTTTTGAACAAACTATTTTTTCCCCTGCCTAAGGACAGGGGGGGGGGGCTGTTGGAGCTGTAGGAGATATTCCTGGCTGGAAAGGAATGGTCAGGAACCTTCGTCTCTGGAAGTTGTCCTGTGGAAAGTTTTTGTCATATAGTTCGTTTTCAGGAAAGGCATTCACTGTCAAATGTTAATTTGAAACCATCAACATCCTGTAGATTGTCGATTACTAAAGTTGTTCTAGCCTATTTATGTCCCGTTTTTGTCTTGAATATACTGTAAAAATTTTGTCCTCTCCTGTTAACTGTCTCATTCAGTCTGTCTGTGTTCTATTATTCGCCTTGCTTGATCTATTCCACACTCATCTGAGGTTATTGTAGCCTGTATTTTCATTACTTTGCAAACCTCTGTCCTTTTTTCTAATTAATGTCAGTACTGATATTGTGTTGTTGGTTTCATTTTTTTAATAGACTGGTCACTTACATTTCCCATGTCTTGGTTGTCAGCGATTACAGTGAGGCCTTCACCATCAACATCCTGTAGATTGTCGATTACTAAAGTTGTTCTAGCCTATTTATGTCCCGTTTTTGTCTTGAATTTACTGCAAAAATTTTGTCCTCTCCTGTTAACTGTCTCATTCAGTCTGTCTGTGTTCTATTATTCGCCTTGCTTGATCTATTCCACACTCATCTGAGGTTATTGTAGCCTGTATTTTCATTACTTTGCAAACCTCTGTCTTTTTTTCTAATTAATGTCAGTACTGATATTGTGTTGTTGGTTTCAGTTTTTTAATAGACTGGTCACTTACATTTCCCATGTCTTGGTTGTCAGCGATTACAGTGAGGCCTTCATTGTTATGCCTTTATATTTTGTTCACTCAGGAGTCTGATGTATTTGATTTGATAAGGGGCTAGGATCTGCTTTTGTGGAGAAAATTATCGGAATTTGGTCACTCGCAATGCTTTCTTTTAGCCTGTCAAATTATATTTTGTTAGTTGGACAGTTGCTGTATGAAATGTAATCAGGTATTGAGTACCATTGATGTCCTACGAATTTTGATCCTGCCGTTATCAGACTGCGTATACTTTCCGTAATACGGAGTCAATTCCAGTGCCCTATCCCTCCTCATAGCGTCAGCTCCCCAGTCGCTGCCCTTCGGATGGCTATCTCCTTCATTATACCACTCACGCTATTCTGTCATCACTCTCGCCCAAGCTTCTCGCCGACTGCATAAACATTCCAGCGCATATGCTGAAATATTCCCAGTACCTGCACAATATACATGAAATCCGAACGTATTTAAATGTTTTGATTTAAATTTGCTTATTATTAATTACCACGCTCTTAAATTACTTATTTATGTAATTACACAGACGGAAAAAAAAATCCCAACACCAAGAAAAAATTATTGTAGAGTAATGAAATTTGGACAATGCATTTGTCAAGTTAACATGTTTAATTGATTAAATTTTCAAGATCACAGGTTAATTTAAGCTCAAGAAAATGCATTTCAAATGTGAAATACTGTTAAATTAATAGCCGGTGTAACCTCCAGAATTTTGAATGCAAGCCTGCAAACGTGAATGCATTGTGTCATACAGGTTTCGAATGTCACTTTGTGGTATGGAGTTCCATGCTTGTTGTACTTGTGCTGTCAATACTGGGACGGTCAGTGCTGGCTGTGGATGATGCTGGAGTTGTCGTCCAATGATATCCCATACGTGTTCAATTGGAGACAGATCTGGTGATCTCGCAGGCCAAGGTAACATGTCGACACTCTGTAGAGCACGTTGCGAGACAACAGCGGTATGAGGGCGAGCGTTATCCTGTTGAAAAACTCCCCCTTGAATGCTGTTCATGAATGGCAGCACTACAGGTTGAATTACCAGACTGACGTACAAATTTGCAGTCAGTGTGTTTGGTATAACCACAAGAGTGCTCCTGCTGTCATAGGAAATTGCTCCCCAGACCATGACTCCAGGTGTAGGTCCAGTGTGTCTAGGCCGCAGACAGTTTGGTTGCAGGCGTTCCCCTGGCCTCCTTCTGACCAACACTCGGCCATCACTGGCACCAAGGCAGAACCTGCTTTCATCAGAAAACACAACAGATCTCCAGTGTTGGTCAGAAGGAGGCCAGGGGAACGCCTGCAACCAAACTGTCTGCGGCCTAGACACACTGGACCTACACCTGGAGTCATGGTCTGGGGAGCAATTTCCTATGACAGCAGGAGCACTCTTGTGGTTATACCAAACACACTGACTGCAAATTTGTACGTCAGTCTGGTAATTCAACCTGTAGTGCTGCCATTCATGAACAGCATTCAAGGGGGAGTTTTTCAACAGGATAACGCTCGCCCTCATACCGCTGTTGTCTCGCAACGTGCTCTACAGAGTGTCGACATGTTACCTTGGCCTGCGAGATCACCAGATCTGTCTCCAATTGAACACGTATGGGATATCATTGGACGACAACTCCAGCATCATCCACAGCCAGCACTGACCGTCCCAGTATTGACAGCACAAGTACAACAAGCATGGAACTCCATACCACAAAGTGACATTCGAAACCTGTATGACACAATGCATTCACGTTTGCAGGCTTGCATTCAAAATTCTGGAGGTTACACCGGCTATTAATTTAACAGTATTTCACATTTGAAATGCATTTTCTTGAGCTTAAATTAACCTGTGATCTTGAAAATTTAATCAATTAAACATGTTAACTTGACAAATGCATTGTCCAAATTTCATTACTCTACAATAATTTTTTCTTGGTGTTGGGATTTTTTTTTCCGTCTGTGTATATAAATTTAGCTCACAAGCTATTTTAATATTTAACATTTACATTGACACTTCATAACTTGGAATGTGCCTGATCGGATCGGCATAATACCTTGACAGAAAATATCGTCAAATTGACGAAGCAGAATTAGCGCGTCATTTTAATTTTCTGTGGTTTTTAACTTGTTGATTAAAAGATACAGTTTTAATTCGATTACGTTCTGTACTGAATTATCTATGTATAGTTTTTGAACATTATTAAATATGAACTAAATAATTTTGTAATATTTCTGTTCCAGTTTTTCCTCTTCTCCTATCATGCAACACTTTCTGATGTAATGGACAAGGCAATTACGATTTCGGTAAGTCTGCGCAGCTATAAACATGATCACATAGTAATAGAAGAAATATAGGCTATGATTATTAAGTAAAGTGCGGTAAGAGGCAAGAAATATTTGTCACTCTGACGCAGTGTTCTGAAATAATAAGTGGCATCCAAATACTATATAGACCGACATCTTCCTGACACTAACAACATAATTGTTTCAGCCTTGTTTTCAATCAGAGGAATTAAATTCATCAGTAACACTGAAAACAATGAGGCAGATACTTTTGAGGGAAAATATTGTTGTGTATGTTACATGATTTTACCCCCATTATTTATAAAAGTGAAGTACAATAAAATTATTATATGAGATATAAACTCTAAAGGTGGGTTGTTACTCTTGATGAATGAATGGGCCATCATTAGGGTTCGGCTCTTTATAACACGTCATATTTTTTTACTGCCTTCTTTTCGAACTTTATTGATGAATTACACACAAATTGAACGTTTCTGATTGTATTTAAATGTATTTTATATAGCATGTAAATGCATATTTAGGCAATTTTCTAATTTTGGTCATATTACGAGAATATTTATGGCCATATGGACATATTTTAAGGAAAAATTTGATATCTTTTTTTATACGACTGGGAATTCACTAGAAGTTGAGAAGAAATTAAGATAATAACTCACAGAAATATACACCTGTTATACATTAGAGGAAAAAACAAAACTAATACTGGTCAGAGATTCATCGGGTTTCAAGCAAAATCCACTCCATTGTCATAGGAGTAAAACTTTGATGTGACTTGGAAAAAAGTATCCTCAAATTAGTACTCATTTAACGCACAGTTGACATATATGCGGGGATATCTTTTCTTCAGGCTTTAGATCATTAGAGGCGAAAAAGGACTGAATATAAGGAACGGAAAGAATTCGGCCATGACCTTTCGAATGCATTTACTTGGAGTGGTTTGGGGAAACCATAGAAAATATAAATCTGGATGCCCGGGCGGGTAGTCAAACCGGCGTCCTCCCTAATGCAAGGTCAGAGCGTTACCATACACCCATCACGATTGGTTTTATCTAGTAGGATTGCCAGAATAGTTTAAACGGCTACCACGGTGGTAGATGATCAGAATTGGCTAAAGGGCGTTATTAGGTTCATTGTTAATCTAAGTGCTGAGGAAAATACGTTAAATTACATACATGTACTGCGAGGAGTGTGTCAAATAAAGAAATAACACTGAAGCCATTACACAGTTGTTTATGAACTTCTATCTTACATGCAGGTAATTTACAAGTTGACAGAGAGCGAATTATGCAGTGAAAAAATCCATTACGATGAAATGTTTAGATTAAAGATGTTGAACTCTTAAGAGTCTCTTAGCTACTAGCGACATATGAGCTCCCCGTTGCGGCAGGAGATGCTCTTATTCTTCTTTACGTGAACAGAATGGGAATGAAATATTTTGTCTTATTATTTTTCCGTATTAAATTTACTCTAACATATTTACCTTTTTAAACCTGTTTAATGCCATCAGATAAACTAACAAATAAAACGAATTATTTGTGCGTACGGTGATATTTAGAACCTGCTTCGAGGGAAACTGAGTTATCATGTGAGATAGAAACTCCAATACTTCATTTTACCTATTGATACCTTAAAACACACTAGATCTGTACAATTGTTTACTGGATCAAATTACGAATAAAAAACAAATACAAAACTATTTTTTATATAGTGTGATGTTTTAAGTCAGTGAAAGGAAGATATACTGAAATAATTACCGATTTTACTGCGGACAATGAGACAAATATTCAAGAATTGCACTCAGTTAAAATTTAAACTTGACGTTAGTCCGGGATCTTATCTTTAGTCCAGTAATCATAGACAGTACCATTTGACTCAAATGATTATCTACTATAAGAGGTGCCATAACTCGTTCAATGCTAAGACCAATAATGAACACAGCACATAAACATAACCCGTGAGTAAGAATTAGATGTGGCGTAATAATATTACATTGAAGTTATTCTCCTTACGTCAATGAAATGTCACGGCTAGCTAAGCACAAGCAACGCGCGATACGTGACACTCATGCATCAGAAATGTCGGAGAGAACTCGAGAACGTTAAGCGTTGAACATGTGAATGGACTCGGGGCCTCTTTTTGTGCGTCGAGACGTGATCGCAGTGGTCGCGGAATTAAAACGTTTACGTTTGTTGCGAAGCGACGGCGTAGGTCTGACGTCCTGGCTCGACCCGCAAGATGCGGCGTGGACGACACGCAAAAGTACTAGACTATAAATCTCTAAAACCACTGCCAGAGATAGGCGCCATACAAATCAGACTGCCATAAAACTGTGGTGGGCTGCACTGGAGCAGTCATTGTAGCTCGTGGGGAAACGGTGGTAGCGGATGATAAGCCCGAAACAGGCTCTCGTGTCCCGGCGGCAGGTTCCCCGGGGCGGCGGAAATTCCTGGACTAAATCTTGTAATCACCGGCAGGGATCACCAGAAACACATGTCTATGCGATTTGTGTTGAGAAACTTTCACCCATTGGCCGTTCATTCAAGCCAACAAACGCGCGCTCCTTAGGGGGCATCCACAAATTACGTGAGGTGTTTTTCCGGATTTCTGGACCCCCCCCCTCCCCCTTGGTGAGATTTCGTGAGATCTGGCCGGACCCCCCCCCCCCCCTCTGTCTGGTGAGATCAGGTCCGTGAGAACCCCCCCTAGAAATCACACTCGAAACTTTTGTAGACCTTTTTTTTTTTTTTTTTTTAGGTCACACCCTAACTTTTCCACGAAATACCCTCCTAAAATCGACTTAGGCGCAAATTGTAGACCTTTTTTTTGGCTCTACTATCCCCAAATTTTTCGCAAAATATCACGTGAGATTTCCGTAGACCCCCCCCTCCCCCCTGGTGAGATTTCGCCGGACCCCCCCCCCCCCTATTTCACCTCACGTAATTTATGGACGCCCCCTTACAGGCTAGGATATGACGGAAGTGTACTTTTCAGCGGCTTCTTCCTCACCGTCTCCATTTTTTTATGTATTTACAGAGAATACTGTTCATGCCTCTGGTACGTGAAATTGTGTTTGAGGGCTACTCACCACAATAGCCTCTACTGTTAGGTTGTGTTTTTTTCCCATCCCTTCGGAAGTTTTAAAATTCATTTTTATTAAAAGTTTTTTGTTTAAGTATGTAATCAATTGCACAAATCTACCTCTTCGTCATTTCATTTTTTTACCTAAACGTTAGTTTTTAGTAGCCCAAATAAATAATAGTGCCATGTTGACAAAACTGGACTGTAGGGTGGATGAGCCAGATCTGTCCAGCGTAGTGCAAACGAAAACAGCGAGATGGGCATCTCTAGACTTGTCCAACAGTTCATAGATGTATGGAGCAGCACTGATTGAGCATCATCAGTATATTGAGCTATTAACGCCTTCTGACTTGCATCAATATTTTAAATACAAAGAGAGCTAAAGATTTTCATTCCTTGCTTGGAATTCTAATAGGTGAAATCTTTCACACCGACAACTTTACATGGCTGCAGATAAACTTATGCCGTGATGCTTACAGAAAAGAAATATGTGGCAACAGTGGTTACCTTAGGTGAAAGTGCAACAGACCGATTAAACAATTTCATTATTATTATTGTTATCATATAGCCACTTGAATGTTGAAATTATTGAAACAGTTTTTCTATTTTATTGCTATTAATTGAGTAAAAGTACTGGAATAGTTCAAAGAGAATTTATAAGGGTTCACCGAATAGAAACGTGTCAAAAAGTGTTGTAAAATCTCACTCTCCATAAATTGACATTACTATTTTTGCATACAGTAGTTATTTCACTGCATCTCTTTTTATAAGACTATGGTTTACTCATCCGTTCATTGTTTCTTTCTGTGTTTTCTTCCGTTTCCAATTTGTTCCTCAAATACTCTTCTAATTACCTCTCTAAAGCCTAGTCATACATGCAGACTTCTTTGAATTTGTAGCAGTAAATTAAGTTCCTTAAGTTGGTGAAGGTATGTTAGGAGTTTTATCTTTAATGTTTAATTTAACTTTTTAGAATTTATTAACCTAATTATTAAGCTTTGTGTCAAAGTTTTAAATGTTGCCACGAAAACACAAAATAAGAATTTTAATTGTTTTTCACTCTTCGAATGAAAGGGAAACTGTATTGCATTCAAACATTGCTTCGAATAAGAATCTGATCTCGCAAATCTAACTTTGAGAATACATCGCGAAATAATTTTATTTCAAAGGAATTTATCAAAAGATTTTAACACATTGTATAATAGCTAATAGATAATGGTAGTGGTCATGGATGGTTCATGCAATAGGCTTTGTAGCTTCTGCTATTTAAGCCCCCTTCCAATTTATAGATGGAAAACGACGTTATTGTTGTAGTTAAGTATGAAGTACACGGAAATGCAGCGTTCTCATGTTAAACATCGTTATCAACACATGGCAGAGTTTCAAAGTGGTCTCATTACTAGTTTCCATTTGGCCGGCTTGTTGATTCGTACAATATCCAGATTTGTGGAGCATTCAGAGACAGTGGCGCTATGTGTACTGCTTGTGAATGTCAGGGCAGACATACACGTCGTTAATGTTCCTGTTGACAACGTCTCACCACTAGGGATTGCAATCCAGCAAAGCGGGATTCCGCATCTGGCGGATCCCGCACAAAATTATGCGGATCCGCAAAATCCGGCGAAAACGCGTGTCAGTCTGCGTGACTCGCTGCCCCACTCGGTCTCTATCGGATGTTTTGCACTGTTTGCCTGTACCCTTGCAGTTGGCATTTGACTCGTGTGAACAAACGTTTGTTTTTGTCAACCTTCATCATTCGTAAGAAAATAGATACACTTTTACGTATTCATTAAAACTTACGTTTGTTTCGAGTACACATTTCTGTAATTTGAGTTATGTTGCGTATTTAGTACGATTTTCTAAATATGTAATAATTATTTGTTATCTGTCGCACACGTTACCTGAACTACACAGTAAAAGCTTTTTATTCACGGTTTCATTATTCCCATTTTCTGTATTTGCAGATAAAGTAATTGTGACAATTTCCTTATTTGCGGCTGAAAATTTGATTATTCGTTGATACGAAACTGATGTTATCGTAATTTTAACGATCGCATACCTATTTATTTAGCAGCTATCAAAAGGCAATTGTATATCCTTCGACTTATTGTTGTTATGGTCGCTGCCTCAATGCGTTTCTTTGAAGAAAGCCGCCTGCTTAAATGTGCCGCTCAGGCTTTCCATTAATCCTTCTTCTCCTTGTTATTATTTCGACTAAAGGCAAAAAAAGTTATAATGATGTTTTCACGGGTGTATCGATGAATTGTGTTGTAGGGACACCATACTTGGACGGCTGCCTCCGCCGTCTTCCTCACGTGTGAAATTTCGTGTTTTTACAATGAAATCCGGAGATACAACCGTGAGGACTTCACTGCAATCATTCGGCGAGAAAGCCTCCTTTCTTACTAAAAAGTAATAATTTCCACTCTAAAAACGTCGTTACGCCACATAAGTAAATCTGAAATACTTGACAGGTTACGTGTTGGTGAGTAGTTTGTTTTAATAACATTGAATCAACTGTAAGATCAATCAAGGAATCAGGTGTTATAAGAATGAATCCCACAAAAATAATTCTTGTAAAAAAAAAAAATAAAAAAAATAAAAGTACAAGTCTCTGGAATGCTTTCTCTCGGTGTTATGGAACGTTTGTTTAGAATTAAAAATTAAAAAAACTCTGTAACTTGGCCACTAAGCAAACCATGTTTTTAAATTTATGTGTGGTACAGTAAGGCTCATAATATGACCTAACACTGAATATTTTCCATTTTTTATTATTTATTTAAAAATTAGTTTAGATTAAAAAACAAAAATGTAAAACCTCGAAATATACTTAAGACATGCTAAAAAGTTTTAATGTCATTTTACCAATTAAAATATTGTTAACTGTCAATTTTTATCATTTAATATTAAAATTTATTTATTAGTATAACTATTATTTAATTTATTAACGTTTTAAGTATTTATGTTTTAAATATATGCGTTAAAAAACTGTTTGTGTCAATCCCACACGGATTTCGCGGGATCCCGCGGGATTGGCGCAAATCCCGCAAAAATCCCGTGGGTTTGAAAACACTGCGGTATTGCAATCCTTAACCACATCACAAAGACTGAGTATGGAGTGTTGCCGTGACCATGTATGACGTCGCATTGTGTTCAGTGATCATTCGCGGTTGTGCACCACCTCGGATCACCATCGGTGGTGTATATGGCAGCGATCTGGTGAGTGGTCCCATACTTTTAATGTTATGGAACGTCATGGTATGACCAGGTAACGGCTGGTAGTGATTGAAGGAACTCACGCGGCGCAGTGATCTCTCACGAATATCCTGCCTCTTCATCTGTCACCTCTCATGTGACAGTAGAGTGATAGCATTTTGTAATCGTTCAATGCTCGTCCATACACGACACACGTCTCTATGAACTGTACGCGTTATGTGCAGGTACTCCTAAGGTCAGGAAGATCGTCAGATCTGTCCCCGATAAAACATCTGTTGGACCAGCTCGGAAGTCAACTACGGCGGGTGCCAGTATCCAGGATATCAACGACCAGTTACAACATTTGTGGGACAGCATGCTACAGGATGAGACACGACAGAATTATGACAACCTTCCCAACAAAATCAGTGCATGCGTCATTTTCAGAGGACGTGCAAAGTCATAGTGATAAGTGGGCTCACACTACCAAATTCTTTGTAAAATTGACTCAAAGAAACTTTCTCCTTGCCTTGAAAGTGCTTCACTTTTTTGCCAGGCAGTGTATATTAGTAAACACTCTATTGTAATTTATGTTCGAAGCTGGAGTAATAACCGAATGATTTAAAAGAACTTTACATGATTTTTGCGTAGTCATGAAAATTAAGCTTTTAAAAAAATCTTAGAACCATAAAATTATTAATTTCTTATTCTTTCAGTTGATGCTTGGCATTTACTTAAGTTTTAAGAAATCGACTGCAGTTACTTACGTACTTTTTTCTTTTCCAAAAAAGTGAAACGTTGCTTTTTGGACCACGCTGCTTCTAATATACTCATTTTCTCACAGGTTTACGCAGACCGAGGCCGATTGAGGAAACGGAAGCTGCTGGCTAATGCTAAACTTGATGTCGCTACTGTATGGAGGCAACCTGGTACGTTGCTTTATTATAAATATGACGCATAATGAGGAAAGATTGAAGAAAATGAAAATATATCTTCATGAGTTGTAAATTAAACGAATGCATATCGTACGTAACTGGTAACTTGAATAATCTTCAATATCATTTGAGCCTAAAACTATTCTAATTTGAGAACCGCATTGTTCTTTTTTTGGTAATGTTTCAAATTAATTCTTTTTGACCTCTTGTTTGTTAATCTCATTAAAAATGAAAACTGTTTCTATATATAGAAACATGTTTTTTTTTTGCAAATATTACCAGATCTGAAATATAGCTCGTTCGTTATTACTCTTTTGAAGTCATTTCTAGTGTCGAATTTTACGTTCTCCCCTTGGAAAGTACTTGCAATAATTTGTACAAATGTTATAACTGACGAAATCATACTTTGAGATTTTCTGAACTCCTTGGTGATTTCTTCAAAGCCTTAATATTTTAATTTATTTTTTGGCGTTTAGTCAATCATCTTGTAAGGTACCAGTCTCGGCCAGTCTGCACGACTTGTGCAGTGACGCGTCGCAAATTCCTTGAATACTTGAATGACTCAAGGGATTTCTCGGAATGGTGTTTGGTGAGTACATGAGTCTGGCTGGCAGGTAGCTATAAGGTGGCTTTCTACGGCCCGTGGTTTTGTAGGCCACCCCATATCAGCACGTACCACAGGTGAACCCTCTTCAACTCGCCACATCCTCTTCACCACGTTTCCTAGTGCCTAGTGTACAGCAAGAGAGTAGGGATAGCACTACTGCTGCAAACAGACACAGCCTTTCTGTTACCGACATGCCGTAGTCCGGACTCATACCAGCAATCCCAGGTATGTGAAGCCAACTCGCTAGCACCGTGCTTACAAGGCTAGCAAGTATAGTAGAATTAAAGAAAAATAACCGTAGCCTAACATTTAGGAAAGACCTAGCCTAGTGATCAAACTGAAATATGGTCTGGTCACACCCAAACCTTTCTGGAGCAATCAGCTGCAGAAAAACAGACCCCCATATTGCTCTTTCCTCTTTTTCTTACAATTTCTCTTCAAAGTTCTCCCTTCCTAAAGAAAATAGCAATATCATGAGATCTTTCTAGTAAATTAGAAAATAATTTTTATTCTAACCGCTTTATGGGGTATCCTCAATGTAATCATTTCGAAGTCCATATTAATGGCATTTCCATGCTGATTGTTTGCCTTCCATACCGCATGATCTCCGTCAAATTTCACAAAACACATATAGTATAACCTAAGCCTTAGTATCAGTAGGTACAAACAAATTAATTATTGCATTAATCGTAGTGCTCGACTCCATGTAAAAAACATTATACATTAAAGAAACCTCACTTTAATATAATACA
This sequence comes from Vandiemenella viatica, assembly GCA_031002005.1. NCBI lineage: Eukaryota > Metazoa > Arthropoda > Insecta > Orthoptera > Morabidae > Vandiemenella > Vandiemenella viatica. Next base: position 30,354,045 of record JARYHS010013631.1, read on the forward strand.
GTGATTAGGAACTCGGAATGTTATTTCCAGAAATAATTGATTTTAATTATTTCATGAATAGTCACATTATGAAATATAATTTCCCTGACAGGTGTACGGATATGATTGCCAGTCGTGAGAAAACCTGTCATCTAATTAGTTCCATTTCATGGAACATTGTAACTGATACCCTCCCTCTTCTCCTCTCCCTCAACTCCCCTTCCTTCACCACTCCCGTATCTCCTTTAACCTTGAAATTGCTACCCCATCCTGGCAACGATAGCCCTAGATTTCGTTTACCAGGTTCAAGCTTCAATGAACGCTGTAACTGATAAGTGCAGGAGTTCTCTACGGTTATAATTGATATATGCAGGTGTGCGTCAGCAGGTTTTTTTACGCTTCAAAAATCAAGATGCTATTTCATCATGCAGGATATTGACTGTGAAGCCAATTATTTACACTTCACGAATCGGTATTTGTTTTAGCCTTCTCGCAAAACAAAATGGAATTTTTGCTAATGCAAATAAGTGATATGTTGAAATAGTCCAGAGAGTATTTTTCTTCTTCAAACGAAGTTAAATTATTATTACGAGAAATGCCTTTGTTTTTATAATCGTTCTAACTGTTCAAGAATATAAGATGAAACTGTTGCTTCACAAAGTCTTTAAGGTTGTTACTTTGTTGTCAGACCACCAGGTGTTCCACAAGTGGTTGGCGCTGGAGGATCCTTCGGATCCTAGTTTAGGCAGTCGCGGCTTCGTCAGACTGGATGTCAACGTGGATACCGCGGGCCATTACGCACCCCCGCCTCGTGCGGAGCCTGAAGACGACGATATAGAAGGGTGAGACAGACAAACTTTTGTCCTTGATATGTACACTCTTGCTGCAAAGACCCAATGTCGTGTAACACTGATTACCCGATGGCGATAGAAAGTTACAGTGGGGGACGCATAGTAACATTAGATCGTAAGAATAACCAGTAGATCACAGTTCTCTACAATTGGCATTCTCTTAGCATTGCTACAACAGACTGTCCAACAGTTTTTCATCTTCCTAGTGACATTGCACCTGGATGGACCAAAGGGTCGTTTGAACTGAAGGCTGCGGGTTGTTTTTTGTGTAGATGTGGTAGTTTAGGTGATCGTTTTTTGGAACGATAGTGTATAATTTCATTGAAACCAACACAAAGTTGCGATAATTCTTTGCCTGCCTCTGACAATGTTCCTGTGTAACAACAATAGAAGGAACTAGGAAAAAAATTGTTTCTGGTCAAACCTAATTTTTTGTTCCAGAAAAACCTGTATTAGCTTACCTGGGTCTAGTTTTGTTCTTTACATGTCTCAGTCTCGCCAGATTCTGAGACGAACTTCTCTGTATAGCCATTGCAACTTACATCTTCCATTATCTGCTTCAAAATTATCCCATGGAATGCTTACTAGCTGGTCTGTCTGCTCTCTAAACTGATAATGGAGGCATAATCGAATGGATAGACACACTCGACATTATTCTATAGTTTTATAATTCTACTACCAGAGTTCCCGGCGTTGCCTGGTATGATATAGGTTGATTTGCACACACAGTAAATATTGAAACTCAAAAAAGGGATGTTTTTTCACTTATGTATTAAATTTCATGCCAGTTGCTCCATTCTTCTGTACGTATTTAAACGGCTAACCCCCGGTGTAGCAGAAAACAGATGGGGTGGGGTTGATTTATTCCTGCAATAGTTTTAGCCATGATATCTGGAACATGTGTACTAAGTTTCATCACAATAACCACAGTGATTCGTGCAGCAATAGAAACAATGGGTTTTTTTTTAAAAAGAAATGTAGTAAAGACAGAGTCGCTCATCATTAAATTACAAAAAAGAGTAATAATAATAACACTATGTCAACAGTAAAGGTTTTAAACAGTTCAATTTCGTATTCAAAGCTATCAGATATGCATTACTTACTATTAACAGCGATTTTAATTCACTTCCAAACATCAGAGATTCTAGCTGTGCGGCCTGAGACCGTATATTCAAAAAGCAACAAATTTCTCAGAAGGTTCTACACTAAAGGTTTAAAACGGCACACTTTCATATTCAAACCATTCAAATTTGCATTACTAAATGTCAACAGCGAATATAATTTCACAAACATCACTGAGTATAGCAGTACGGCCTCAGAAACAAAGAAGATATCGAAAGATTTTTTATTACATTATTAAAATTAATATTTTCCACTTTACATAGTTTCCTCTTTGTATTCGATATGTAAATGTATGGGGTTTTACGACTAAAAACAAATATTTAAGAAAGTAAAAGTTATATGCTATAATACGGCTACTATTTTTTACGATGTATGACGTATGGAACGTATTTATTTTTTTGTATTTTAGTTTCAGACTGTACGTTCAGATTTTCATTTACCGCTCCGGCGTTATGTTACGTTGGAACATAAGACATAACAAACAATTCAATTGAGATTCTAATCTTTAAAACGGTGAAAATCACATTGAAATCTGAGCAGTAGTTTTTGAGTTTTTATGGCACAAATATACCCGGTTTTCGTTTTATGCATATAGATTTGTAGTTCAAGTATTAGTTGTTAATCATAATCTTTGTTTTCGTCTACAATTCTTACCCTCGACTATTTAACAGATTAATCAATCCCATGTATCTAAACTTTGACCACAATTTCTGTACCTTCCAAAAAATAAAAAAAAAACCCTCACCGTTCATTTACCAGATATGTTTATTTTGTACCCCAACTGTTCACTTAATTTTCAACACCGTTCCACAAAACCATACTTGAAATGATTTAATTTTTATTCTTGATTATTTCATACAATTTTGTTCTCCATGAGTTTTATAAGTTATTTACTGATTCCAAGGTCAATATTTGAGACTATAAAGATCTATTTTATATTTAGTCGACTGTAATTTCATCATTTTTCGCAACCTTTTTGATTTTTCATATTTAGTCCAAATTCTTCTCTAAATATTTGATTCATACCATTAAGTGATTTGTTATTAACATGAATGTGCTCACAGTACAGTAAAGTCAGCCAGTCGAAACATATTGATTGTTTCGCTTTCAATTGTACTACAAAATTTCAATTTTCTTTCACTTCTATTATTGTTTCCTTTGAATACAATTTTAGTATTAACGGGGATAAACTGAAACCTGGAGCCATCTTTTTAACTGCGACTTGTCTCTAGTAATTCTTTGCTTATGTTATATCGACCAGGTGCTTATGCAAATTACACAATGTCTGACAAAAGTAGTAAAACACCCAGAAAGGGAGACGGAAACGAAATGAAACTTCACAGGTTGAGAGGATATGTGATGTTATCTCAGTGATTACAAAATCGAGTAAAATTTACAATGAACTTGGCAGCATGAGTCCACTTATCAGTTTGACGTGGCATCCCTCTTGCCAGGATGCATGCTCTGGTTCGTTGAGGAAGGGTATCACAAAGCTTTTGTATCCTCTCCTGAGGCAAGGTGGCTCACAATTTTTGTAACCGGCCCATGATATTCTGGATGCTGGCATTGGGATGGAATTGACATATGAGATGGTCCCACACATCTTCTATCAGTGAAAGATCACCGAGCGTGGTGGCTGAACGGTTAACGTTCTGGGTTCGCATTCGGGAGGACGCCGGTTCAAATCCCCGTCCGGGCATCCAGATTTGGGTTTTCCGTGGTTTCCCCAAATCACTCCAGGTGAATGCCGGGATGCTTCCTTCAAAATGGTCGTGGCCGAATTCATTCCCGTTCCATGTACCCAGTCCCATCCCTCCTCTAATGACCTTAGTCGTCGACGAAGGGTAAAGCTATAAATAAAAAAATAAAAAGTGTGAAAGATCCGAGGATCTTGCTGGTCACGGAAATATTTTAACATCACGCAGACAATCTATAGAGTCGCGTGACGTGTGAGAAACTGCTCTATGATACGGTCAAATGAGAGGTAACACACGAGAATGTTCGTCACGAATCTTTTGTTTCTGAACTTAATGCGATGCCATTCATCAGCAGTCCGTTTATGCACTAACTTTTTTTTTCTTCTTCTTTTTGTGTCTCTGCCTCAACGGCGTGTTTGTCAAAAGTTCCGATACCATGGCAGCTCTACTTTGAATGTCTCTGAATAGGATGGGTTAGTTTTGGGGATTCCTTTTTTGCTCTTTGAGGGAACTCTGACTACAAAACATTAATGCCATAGACATATTGCATCCTCATGTGTCATCTCTCATGCAAAAATTCCTTGGTGCCATTTTTCATCGGGTCACGGCAAATTCATCTATGAACTGTCTGCGTGATGTCGAGGTACTCCCGCGGCCATCAAGATCCCCAGACCTGACCCCGAAAGAACATGTGTGGGACCATCTGGGACGTTAATTCCGTACCAGTACCAGTATTCAAAATATCAAGGACCACTTGCAACAGTTGTCGGTCAGTTGGCCTCGGGAGAGGATACAACGGACTTTTGACACCCTTCCCAACCGAATAAATGCATGCATCCAGGCCAGAGAGGTGCAACATTATACTGACAAGTGGGTTTGCACTGCCATGTTCTAAGTACATTTGACTCGGTTTTTTAATCACTGAAATAACATCGTATATTCACTCAAACTGTGAAATTTCATTTTGTTGCCTTCTTATTTTATTTTTTTCAGACAATATAAATTATCGTTATAATCGTATATAAATCACATGTGATGTGTAATGTTGATCCTACGCCTTCTGTAATTGACGTCGCAAGATAAAAATTTTGAAAGCAGAGAAACTAACACGTCATCTCGCTCACTGAATACCTCGTTAGTTGTATCGAGTATCGTCAACTTATTTAAAAAAAAAAAAAAAAAGCAAACACTGAGATAGTAAATTCCTTATCGCACTCTGTAAGCATTAACACTTTCGGTAGCTGGCACCATAACAGCTAGGGATGGGCAGCGCCATGGAACTTAAAATTTGACCTCTGCCGTCGCCTAGACAAAAGCTCGACGTGCCTTTCTTGACTAGCTTGGAAGTCGTCGCGGGTACTTTCTAGAGCTTCCAACACTACTTACCTCGCTTATGGTGTTTCGAGGTTATCGCCAGGTTGTTAGCAAAATACCATTTCCTACATTACATAATTTTTGTATTTCGGCTGCGTGAGGTTTTTTTTTAATGTTTATAGGCCGTCGTTCTGTCTTTTGTTTGTTTGTTTTTTATCTCATTCCAGACATAAATCGATACATATGGACAATCTGTCGTTTTATGCCACACTGAAAGGTGTTGCTTGATTAGATGTTTTATTTTTGGATTTTGCGCAGCAATCTGCTGCCATGCAGCACCGCGGATCGTGAGTGGGCGCGCTACGAGTTCACAGTGTACAGAGGAGACGACCTGTCACGGCCGATACCAGCCAGCAGGGGGCTAATGACGGGGCAGTCGCCCAGAGACCCGCCATCCACCTGCGTCACCGTATCCTTCGCTTCACTTACGGTGAGTACAGGCCATAAATCATCAAAACTATGCAAAGGGTGAACATCAGTTCTCAAGTCGGTTCTAATTTCGGCCGATGCTGGGAATACACCAGTGCGCAAAATTAAGGACGAAAGTAACGTTCGCATGCCGTGTCACTGCCAAGAAACGTAGATTGATGAAACATGAACCATACGCCATGTTGAACCATGCTGCAAGTACGCTATCTGTCGGAAGAAACGGAAACTTTGCGCGCCCACTCTGAAAACTTCAAAGAATTCATATCTATAGTTTCGCATTCGTACCATAGTTGGGGGGTGAAAAAAAAATGTAATGCACTAGTTTCTGAGTCACTCTCGTACATAGAAAGAACTGCTACAACATTGTATAGTAGACAACTGGAAGAAATACAGCATGAGATGAACAGAAATGTCGCTTAGATACAAAGACAATAAGCTACACTGATGTCACTGCGACTCATTATAGTCCTCTGGAGGTTAAGAAAGGGAGGAACATGGTTCTTAAAACGGAGTGTGATGTCCACGCATACTCTGCAACGTGTTTTCATGCTAGCCACAGCGCTGATAAGGAATATTCAACACCAGCATGGTTGACAACTTATGGATGGTGGTTGCTGAGTGTTGACGTGCTGCAGTACGTCTCCCCAATTCATCCCACACTTGCTCAGCTGGATGTAAGTCACGTTAATGGGTAGGCCAGTCCATTCGCCGAATCTCTTCTCTTCCCAAGGGTTCCTCCACCTGGACTATAGAAACACATTGTTATCTGTAAAAATGAAGTCTTTGCCGAATGGACCACTGATGAAATGCGCATGGAGATGGATTACAGTATCGCAATAACGTTAACCGGTGAGCGTATTGCGTTCAAAGAATTGGAGGTCGATACGCCCATACAACATTATGCCTCCCCACACCATTACACATGGACCACCAAAACGATCTTATTAGTTACCTCTCGCCAGATGAGGATACTTCCAGAATCACTACTCAGACTGAATCTGCACTCATCTAAGAATAGCAGTATACTCCACCCCTCTTGAGTCCAGTCCTGATACCCTTGACACCATCGCAAACGGTAGCGCCAATGTATTGGTGTCAAAAGAATACAACTTAACGGTAGTCGGTTAAGGAGACAGGCACAATACAGTCGTCGTGCCATTATGAAGACTGCGTGTCTTACAGTCCTGTTAAATGTGATTACAATTCAACCTACTGTTTGAAATGGGTCCCTTCTTGCCTGCTGCATGTTGTAGTTTACCGTGGTATACCAACTCTATTGCTTCAGGTAGCAGTGTCTATGCTTCCTAACATTCCCCATGCATGTAAAACATCGCTGTGAGTAATACCAAACTCCTTCGCTACACTCGTCTCTCTTCGTCCTTCTTTCAGTTTCCCGATGATTCTTTCCCTGGTGAAGTCATCAAAATAATGTCTCCGAGCCAAGTTGTAATGAAAAGCACTACCACAGTGAATCGTAACAGCTCGATGATTGATAAACACTATCTTTTCCCGTTCCTTCAAGTGCCTCGTGTTGCGGAGCTATAGTTGCGCTGCCTTCCTGCATGTGACCTCCAGCTTTCTGTGCACCTATCTGAGACATCTGGCAACATGTTCCTGCACTTTCATTCATTTCCACCACGTGGTTAATATGTTACGCTTCCTTAACTATTCCGTCCTTAAGTTTGGACACCAATGTACGTTCATGTAATAATTAAATGTGCGGTCAGTGGTGTGCAAAAGTTAAGGACGAGGTAGTTAAAGTAGTGTAATAATTATTACACTACTTTAAACAATACAACAGTTAACTGCCTGACATGACTAAACAAACATTCAGTGACAGTACATTAAAGGCATGAAGTTTCCAGATAATTGACAGACACGACTGAGCTGACGTCCAAGGGCAGTACACTAGACGATCCTTATACCCATCGCCCCACGAGCGATAGGAGACAGAAGATAGATATGTTGGCTTCAACTCCGAGAGACTGTGTATATTCGTTTGGTGGCAACACCTAATTTGATCCTCATAACGCTTTGAGGAGATTGCTTTCTATCTCTAGGCACAAGACACTAATTAGGCCTAAAGAGGAAATATTTAGATAGTATTTCACAGAAAGAAATCCATAAGTCTAACGAGCACCGGTTACTAGTCAGGTGGTACGAAATATCCGGCAGTCCAGCAGATTGTAATACTATTTGGGTAGAGCAGAAGGTGAAGCAACAAGGTAAGTCTTCTGGGTCCTAAATTCGAGCGATCAGAGTGTTCTGAGCGATATATTATATATATATAAAAATCTCGTGTCACGATGTTTTTCCGAAATGAACTCAGAAACTACTTTGCCGATTTTGATGAAATTTGGCTTAGTCTGTGTAATAATTAGGTCTAACTTAAAAGATAGGATAGTTTTAATCTCGATTATTGACCTTAATATTTATTATTGCGAATTAAATTTCATTAAATGTTTTTCATAGGACAGTGATTTGTAATTATTTGTAAGTTCTGGAAGTTTCTGCGTACTGGTGGTTCAGTGGTTAAGGCGTCTGACTGGAGATCGGAAAGGTCTACCTATAAGAAACACAGCTTGCTGTGTATGTGAAGTACGCCAGAACGCTTCCGTGTTTCGGATTACACGTTAAGCTGTAGGTCCCCTGTATCCGACAGAGTTTCCAGGTTAGGTTAAGGCGACTACGACAAGGGCGGAATTCGCAGCCGATAGAAGCCCTGTCACCAGGTCATTACGATTACACGGAATTATGATTACTATTATTTAATACCAGGAATTTACTTGATTAGAGACATTCCGGTTTCATCACTGATTATAGTGTCTTATTTTATGGCTTTTAGAACGGCACTTTTTGCTGTAATTCAATTATTTTTATTGTTGCAATTATAAATTTCAATGAAATGCCGCCTAAAAATCTAACCTCAACAATGCGTGTAGCAGAGAGGCAAACGTGTTGAGAGGGCTCATCACTCAGCAGAACAAATCGCGGCAAGTAACGAAGCTCAAAGAACCAGGACAGCAGAGCGTCTTATGCAAGAATCTCAAGAACAGCGTGATGAACGTCTGCGAAGAAATATATCGAGAACAAGAGCGGCATGAGAACAGCACATAGCTACATTTAGAGAAAGAGAACGAGAGAGACAGCAAATCAGCCGTGCATTAACACGTGTATCATTTGTTCGTCTTGCGATCGAATATGCACCAGACATTGATTACTCTGCACAATCTAAAATTGCAATCGGTGCATTGGAAAAAGTATGCCAGTAATGTCAGGCGTTTAAATTCCGCAATGAAGCAGTCGGCATGTGTTGTGCATCAGGAAAAGTTGTATTATTACTACTTCCAACTCCGCCAGAACCTTTACAATCACTTCTTGCTGGCGAATCAAACGACTCGGATTGATTTCTGCGCAAGACACGCAAATTCAATTCTTGCTTCCAGACGACGTCTTTTGGGGCAGCTAAAATTTGCGATCACACATCTGATGGACGTCATTTTGAAACTACATTCAAAATACAAGTCTAGGTGTACCATAAGATTGGGTCGTCGATGCCGATGCCTAAAGATGATCCGAAGTTTCTCCAAATTTATTTTATGGGAAGTTGTGAAGAACGCGTAACAACTGGGTGTCATTATAATTTCATCAAACAAACAGAAGAGAGAGTAACTGCGGTAGTGTTGGAAATTTTCTAGAAAAATTGTAATCAACTTATTCAATTGTTTAAAAGATTGGCGCCACAATTAAAAAATGACAACTATCAAATTGTCATCAAAGCTGACAAATTACCATCAGGAGAACACGCACGCAGGTTGGATGCGCCGACCTTAGATGAAGTTGCAGTTATTATAGTTAGTGATTCAGTTGGCAATAGAGCCATTAAAATCATACTTTGAGATAGCAATGTTAGTATAATTTCGGATCTACACCGTTCGTATGACGCACTCCAGTATCCGTTGATATTCTGGCAAGGGCATGATGAATATCACATCAACATCAAACAGTGTGATCCAGTTACTGGTAAATTTGATATTCAAATATTTAATTCCTTATTTTATTAATACAGTAGACCCACGGCATTCCGACCAGGGGCCGGATTATCGCGGGCCCGCTATATTGATTTCTTAGTCTTTTATTTTTTACTATTTAATTTCTTATTTTTTCAGGTACTGAAACAAATAACAAAGTTACTTCAATGAAGTACTACGCCCACCGATTGATGATTAGACGTAATCAGGATAACTATATCCTGTGATATCGTCAACTGTACCATCAATACGTCGTGGATTTGTACGCTAAGACTGAAAACGAACATTTGCCAATTATTCCATACAACCAGGCTAATTTACGATCGGAGGAATACATCCACTTACGAGCTGCTATTATCGGCAATATAGATGAAAATTTAAACGCCAGTGATGTCGGTAATGCGTTTATTTTACCTTCAAGCTACATGAGCAGTCCACGGAACATGCAGGAATATATACAAGATGTGATGACTTACGTACGTCATTATGGTCGTCCAGATTTTCTTATTACATTTACATGTAATCCGAATTGGGAGAAAATACAAACTTTGCTATTACCAGATCAACAATCAATGCATCGTCATGATATCACGACACATGTGTTCAAACAAAAATTAAAATCATTGATTGATTTTATCGTAAAACATTCGTCAGCACACTTCGCTGTCTGTATTCGGCTGAGTGGCAAAAGCGAGGTTTGCCTCATTATCACATTTTGATTTGGTTTGAAGTTAAAGACCTTCCAGAAGAAATTGATCAAATAATTTCAGCCGAAATTCCGGACCCATTACTTGATATTGTTACGAGTTACATGATTCACGGACCGTGCAGTGCTTTTAACATGACATCGCCACGCATGGAAGATGGAAAAATGTAAGAATCGTTTCCCAAAGGAATATACGAATGATACTATTACGGATATCAACGGTGATCCGTTGTATTGCCGCAGAAACGCTAAGAATGGTGGCCACACATTTTCAATGCGAATGTCAAATTCTAGAAACCAAGTTGAAATTGACATTCAGTGGGTGGTACCATACTCGCTATTGCTTTCAAAAACGTATAAGGCTCATATTAATGTCGAGTTTTGCAGTTCTGTAATATCCATTAATTTTATTTGCAACTACGTTAATAAAGGCAGTGATGTGGCCGTATTTGAAGTACAAAATGTAAATAAAAATGACGAAATAGCACGATACCAGACAGGTAGAAACATCAGGAGCTGCGAAGCTATCTGGCATGTTTTTAGTTTTTACATACACAAAAGAGACCCTTCTTCTATCCATCGTCTTGTAATACATCTTGAAAGTGGTCAACGTATATATTTCACCAAAGAAAATATTCTCCAAAGAGCACTTGAGCCACCAATAACGACATTAACTGAATTTTTCACATTGTGTCAAAAATCTGTTGTGTTCGGCCAATTCGCAGAAACATCGTTATATACCGATGTTCCACGCTATTTTAAATGAAACAAATTAGGTTAAAAATGGGAGCCACGCAAACAAGGAGAACCACATCCTTCGATAGCAGGCATATTCAAAACCAAGACATTGGGAAGACTTTACACAGTACATCCAAAACAATGTGAATGCTTCTTTTTGAGTTTGTTGGTGAATGTTCCCGGACCAACTTCTTTCGAATTTTTACGAACTGTTAATGGTCGAGTGTTCAATACATCAAGATGCATGTCGCGAGTTGCAATTGCTGGAAGACTACAATCAATGGGACCTGACATTTGCTATCCACGCCGAATAGTATTCGTCAACTGTTTACAATTATTTTGGCAACGTTATCTAACACAATCCTCGACAAATAAATAAATAAATAATCGAATTTGTGGGGAAAAAATAAAATCAGTATGAATGAAGATATACTACACTGAGTTAAACAAATCTAGATTTCACACCAGAGATGCATAATGAAGCATCAGTGTTAGTCGAAGATTTGTGTATTTTAATTTCAAATTTTCCGCTTAATCATTATGGCATGCCATCACCTGACCGCCCGGCCACCGACTTATTAAACAGTGATTTGCAACGAGAACAACAGTATAACAGTGTTGACTTCGCTACAGTTAGAGCGAATAATGAGCCATTACTGACAGCAGAACAAAAAAATATTTATAATCGGATTATTACGACTGTTGATGCTGAACAATGCGGGTTTTTTTTTCCCTTGGACGCACAAGGTGGAACCGGTACGACATTTTTAATATCGTTTATCCTTGCGAAGGTTTTCATTGGCAGTTACATCGTCAGGCATTGCTGCCACTTTGTTAGAAGGTGGGCAAACCGCACATTCAGCATTTACCGTAAGCTGCCACTAGACGTTCATAACAAACCAAACGCAAGTAACATTAAAAAGAAAAATGGAATCACTGCTGTGTTGCAAAAGAGTTCAATTATAATTTAGGATGAGTGCATTAGGGCTCATAAACATTCACTCGAAGCATTTCACAGAACTATGCAAGATTTGAAGGCAACGATAAACATTTCGGTGATACTGTCCTAATACTGTCTGGTGACTTCTGACAGACATTATCAGTCATTCCACGCTCTACTTTTGCCGATAAGATTAACGCATGTTTAAAACAATCGTTTTTATGGCGGAATGTGTGAACATGAACATGCGAGTAGAATTGCAAAATGATCCATCGGCACAAGTATTTTCTAAGCAAAAGCTGGATTTTGGAAACGGTCAAATAGAACTGGATCGAAATACATAATACATCAAATTGCGAGACAAATTCTATACTGTTGTTCACTCAAAAAATGAACTCATTTAGAGTGTGTTACCAGATATATCAAATAATTACTTAGATCATAATTGGCTCAGTAACCGTGATATTTTGGCAGAAAAAAAATGTTGATCTAGACGAAATTAACTTCAAGATACAACAGTTTTTTTAGGTGATTTGATGTCTTTTAAATCAACAGACACTATTGTAGATGAAAATAAAGCCGTAAATTTTTCAACTGATTTTTTAAATTCTTTTGCTATACCTGGAATGCCACCACACAATCTTCGGTTAAATATTGGTTCACCGATTATTCTTCTTCGTAATTTAAATTCACCTAGATTATGCAACGGTACACGTATGGTCATCAAAAGGATCACGGGAAATGTTGTTGAAGCAACTATTTTGACTGGAAAGTTTAAAGGAGAAATCGTCCGTCCTGTTACCACGTATTTCAATGAATCTCCAATACCATTTAAAAGGCTGTTGTTGTTATTGTTGTTATTATTTGGGCTTTAGGGCGCCTCGACATCTTGGTCATTAGCACCCTTACTAATACCTGATATGACATAATGACTTAAAATGCAAATACGGTCTGCATGGCCGACTGTAAAGGGGTCGGCCACGCAGACAGCACCATAAATTAAAATACTCACATTTTGTTAAAATCCCGTCTGTGACCGACTTTACAGGGGTCGGCCACGGAGATAAGCCAATAAAACAATGGCTTTAGAAGGGCCAAACACAAAACAGAGACAAACATTGGTTGGCTGGCAGTAAAGGGGCCAACCAGCATACACGAGTATTAGAACAAACTAACTGGCTGGCTGTAAATGGGCCGGCCAGATATAAAATACAAGACTTAACGCTCTAACAAATAAAAACATTACATAGATTGGTGGTTGTAAAAATACCACCAAACCGTTGTAAAACCTTGGCCGATCTGCCCAAAATTTTTGGTACCAGACCGGCCTAACAGCAAAATTTTAAAACTTTAGCCATATTGTCACATTCATCATTTAAAATAAAGGAAAGATCGTTGGCTAGGCCAACGTCTGCCCTTAAATCGACAAATAAAAAACAGTCGGTTAAAATGTGTCGCACCGTCAAAGGTACGCCACAAGCATCACATTCCGGAGGGTCCTCTCGGCGGAGAAGGAAACCATGAGTCAGAGGACAGTGCCCTATATGGAGGCGAGTAAGGCGGATCTCATCCCTCCTCGCCCGCTGGAAGGAGCTGCTTCACGGCCGAACGGTCGGTTAGACCAGCCGGAGCTTATTATGCTCTAACTCCAGCCACTTCCTCTGCCAAACGTTGGAAGCAAGTCTTTTCACCGCCGAGGCAAGGTCAGACTTTGGGACCGGATCAAAGTCAATTCTGACCTTGTTGCAGGCTAACTTGGCAGCTTCATCAGCTGCCTCGTTCCCCCTGATTCTCACATGGCCTGGTACCCAACAGAATGATACCTCCTTTCCATGAGATTAAAGAGAGAGGAGGGCGTCCTGGATGTCCTGGACCAAACGGTTTGCTGGATACATGTTAACTAACGTCTGAATACAACGTACTATAACTACTGAATCACAGCAACGCGTGACCGGGTCAGCTAGTAATCTTATATCTTTAAACTAGCAGTTCTTGTATATATATAGGCCTATATCGGATCTCAGACACGGCTATGACGATTTGGATCAAATTTGATTTAGATAACGTTTTGACTTTTAAGATTACCTAAATAGTTGTCTTCCCTACAATAAAGCCAGTTTACAAAATACGAACAATTTTTTAACTTGATATCTCGAAAACGGCACTAGCGCCATCTCGTAGATAATTCAGGTACCAAAGAGCCTACAAATAGCTTCTCATTGATTTCAAAGAATATTTAAACGAACAGTTCTTGTATACTGGCTGACTCGTGGAAATATTAGCACTGCAAGTTTAATTGTAAAACATTTAAAAAGGATGATAATTAAAAATTTATCATTGGTTTTGTCAGAGGTGATACTTTACAGAAACTTCTTTGAAAATAATATTATCGGTACCAGTAATAAAATAATCATCGTTTACTTTTTGACCGTAAAAAGTGGTTTGTCATTAAATACTACCACGCGAGGTATGAGCATAGTCTTATCGGAGTGAATTAATTTTGCAGTCACAATCTGATGATAAATTCTTATAGAACTCCGCGAAGCATGTCAAAAATAAACAATAAATGTTCTTGATATTTTGCTTGGTTATCGAGATATAGTATGTCAAAAATCAGTTATAGTTCCTTGTGCTTTTAGTGACGTTTCTTCTGTTCCAGGCCGTATTTCAACTTAACAACAACCATTAGTAACAAAATTACCACCGTATAGGCATAGTGGTTTTGGTGTTTTTTTTTCTTGTCCAGGCCGGATCTAATACTAACCTCTTCACTTGAGATATGAGAAAAATAAATTACTTTAATTTTCTGTTTGTCTCGACGAGTTTCATACGAATTCGTCATCATAATTGACTATGGCGAAATTTATCCTCTGATCCAGATCGCATTTCAACCAACCACATCAATTTTGAGATACGATATCTCGAGAACTAAGCGATATATATATATATATATATATATATATATATATGTATATATATATATATATATAAAAAAATCACTTTTATTGTTTTTCGTCGAGTTTAACAATCCATCATAAAGGGTTATCGTAGAATCCCCCAAATTACCACAAATCTTGCACCAGTAACTGGCATTAAGATTTATATTTATCATAATAATAGCATTTTTCTTTGAAAGCAATTTATGAAGCGGTGTCGCAAATGGATAAAGCGATTTGGATGAAATTTAATACGTTGATGAAGTTTTGCTTTTCAAGTTTTTAAAAAGATTTTTTTTTAAATAAAAGGAGCGATTTTTGTATTTGGTTTCTTGAAAACGGCTCTAACCTCATTACGTGGAAGATACAGGTACCAGTAAGCATACTGATGCTAATTAAGCTTCTCTTTGGTTAACCATGACACCTCAAAACGCCTAGGAAGCATTCAAGCCTTTTACTTTAATCAAACTTTACTCGAAATCTTGGATATTGAACAGAAATGGAAAAATTCCGAGCGTAGATCGGTCACCCAGGTACTAATAATAATTCCGTGTGGTGGTAATGGTCTAGTGAATGGGTTTCTATTGGCTGCGCGTCCTAAGCGATGGTGCTTCGACACTGGTCTCTATTATACTATTTTGCTGAGCGAGGACGACTTATCCTCACTGAATTGGTCCACTAATCACTCATTGTGATAACGTTGTTCCGTCTTTCGCCGTCGGCTTTCAAAACACAGGTACAGCACAACACATTATACTAATCAATAAGAATATCCTACTGTCTCTCTCCTCTTGTTTTACCAGAGGTTAAATTCCGCTCTTATCTTCGCTATCCAAACGCTGTGTTACAGGCCCGAACGAACGTGTGTAAGAACACGCATGATCCAGAATGGAACGAGTGTCTTGTTTTCTGCGAGCATATTCCGGCGCTGTGGCAACGAGCCCGCCTACAACTGCTACACGGCAAAGTCATCATATCCACCATATACTTCGACCTGTCCAAGATGTCTAACCCGGGATCCTCAGGTACGAGCTTCCAAACGTAGCAGCTCACACGTAGGTTGTGAATATTCTCCCTAGTGCGCGTGTGCAATAAAGGAAAATACATAACGTATAGTCATATACTTCTGGTCTTAAAATCTCTAAGAAATTTATAGTTTTGTGTTTTACGTATCCTAATAAACTAGTTAAGAAGAATATTTACAACAGAGTCTGTAAAAGACACTGAACTTCCAAAAATCATGAGACAGGAAGTTGAAAATATGCAGATAGTTGTAGCACCGTGGAAGAAACTTATAAATGTACCGTGAGGTGTCGGCACTTCTCTGCTCTTTTCTTTTTTCTTTTATAGTTTATCTGTGAAATAACAATACATACCTCAAGGGCACTGCTAAACCGAGCGTGTTGGGTGTGTGATTAACGCTCTGGCTTCGCATTCGGAAAGACGCTGGTTCGAATCCCCGTATGGGCATCCAGATTTAGGTTTTCCATGGTTCATTCCAGGGTAATGCCGGGATGCTTCCTTCGAAAGGTCATGCCCAAATTCCTTCCCGTTCCTCACCCCCTGTACTTTATCAGCTCTAATGACCTCGACGTCAACGAGTCGTAAAACCATAAGCAAAATAGTTACCGCTAGCTAGATACATGATAAAACTGTAGAAAGATCGTGACTTTACGTGAAGGTTCTTTAAAAAAAAAAAATAATAATAAAATAAGATTGCGGTGTACATTACTGATGATAAGGATGCCAAAACCATAAAATTTGGATTTTTTTGTCTTTCCGTATTTATTACATCAATAAAACTAATGGACGGATTTTAGAAGGCGAGTACATAGTGATGGCTTGTCGTGCATCAGGATACAGAATAATTTTTATCCAGATAAGTTACTTTTTTATTTTGCTTGTTGCTTTATGCCTTGTTGATGTCGAGATAATTAGAAGCGGGAAAGGACTGGGAACGAGGAATGGGATGGAAAATACGACCATGGCCTTTTGAAGGAAGCATCCCGTCATTCGCCTGGAGTGATTTGGGGAAACCTTGGAAAACCCAAATCTGGATGCCCGGACGTGAATTCGATAAGTTACTAAGTTCCCGATGATATAGAGTACAAAACAATAAATTTTTAAATTTTTGCCTGTCTATACTCTCATCTCGCAAAAACTAATGAACGCATTTCAACGATATTAGCGCAGTGAAAGCTTATGTCTACAGTGAACGTATTGGATACTTTTTTTTTTTATCCAGATCAGTAACATAATTCTCGACGGCATAAAGCCCAAGATTACAACATTTTGGAGTCTTTGTATGTGTGCACCTCACCCAAAAACTAGCGAATAAGTTTCAGCAAAAATGCATATAGTATTAGCTTGTGTCATCACTTAACCTGGAGGATAAATTTTATTCAGATCAGTACTATATCCCTTTCATTATGTACAGCCCAAAACAGGAATTTTTGTGTATGTGTGCAATGATGAAGGAAAACCGATCATTTCAAAGATACTGTATATTGTGATAACTGATGCCAAGTTAGTGATAGCTTACATTATATTTCGATGTGAAAACGACGCGCTGAAAAATAAAAGGGGAGATATAATTTCATTATTGTGAAACGGAATCTACCCGTTTTATATTGCCTGGCGCAAGCCTTCTCGCTGTCAAGGATTGTCAATAACAATATATATGCGTTGGCGGTGTGTTTGTATGAAATAGATTGTGATAAGTTATTTCTTTAAATCCACTTACTTTGGCATGACTATCACTCTTGCAACGATGTTCTCTACTAGAATTATCTGGGATGTTTAATTTCCAACGTTTCGGCGCCCAACCTAGGGCTTTCATCAGTGCTGTTTTAAGTTGATGTATCCCTTCTTTCGGCTGGTCACGCCAATCCTTCGTTTCCCTTCCTGCTGGGAAATGGCAATTCCGCTTACGGAGGCAAACGACGGAGTGATCAGCCGTTAGAAGTGGTACATTAATCCGAAACAGCCCTGATGAAGATCCCAGGTTGGGCGCCGAAGCGTTGGAAATAAAGCATCGTTGAAAACAGCGCCAATCCCGCAAAAGTAAGTGGAATTTTTTTTTTTACTAATACGATGCCTGCTAAAAGTATAAAATATTATACAACAACAAATTAATTTTGTTATAATTTAGGAATTTTATATCAAAGTTTCAATCTGTTCATACAGAATACATGCAGCACTTCTTCAAATATTTCTAGCAGGGAAGTTATAAAAAATAATACTTAAGTATGACTGTGGGTCAACAAACATAAAATCTTCTGAATTAGAGATAATGTTAAGGGGCGATCGAAACAAATGATTGTCACAAACCCGTTTAAAAGATTTGCATATGACATAAAATATATAGGAGAGGCGGAGAACAAAGAAAGAGAAAAAATCATGGCTGCTCCTGTCTTTTGATACTCAGTAGGCATTTCTTTGATAGCTTATCTGTGAATTAACAGCACAAATCTCAAATTCCGCATGGACGAAGTTGCGGTCACAGATATCTAGTTATGAATACACTAACTTCTCGGCCCGGCTCCACGTGGTTACAATTTGGTATAGTGAAGTAGAACTATATAATTCTCTCTATTTCCAACTTGACGAAAATGTCAACAAAAATAGTATTATCTTAGTTTTGAGTTCCAATTTATGTGAAATTAGGGCATATACCGAGTGTTACAAAAAAATGTATACACACTTTTAAAGGTCATAGAGAGTTCGTTTTCACGCTTGAGAGGATGAAATTTGGTACAAACGTAGTGTGATGTTTGCTCAGTAGGTGGCAGCAAGCTAGGGCCGTGACGCGGGCACATGCGCGGGCAGCGGTGCTTAACTGATATCAACATGGCGGAAGTAAGGTTGAACTTTGAAGAGCGTAAGCAATTGTTGAAGTGGTACTGGAAATTTGAGAATGTGGCTGCTGTCCAGAGACAGTGGAGACGTGAGTTTGGTACAGATCCACCTACACGGTTAACAATTACCCGTATACGTGACAAATTCGAGCTGCATGGAACAGTGTGTGATGTACACAAAGGCCGATCAGGGCGACCTCGCACAGCTACGAGTGACGAGTCCTCGGCTGCGGTGCTGGAACGCTTTCAGCAGTCGCCACAAAAATCTACAAGGCAATGTGCGCGTGAGAGTGGTGTAAGTCATGTCAGCGTGCTACGCATTCTGAAGAAAGGCAAGTTTAAAGTGTACATTCCCAGACTGGTGCAACAGTTAAACGACGACGACTCAGATCGTAGGTTACAATTTTGTGAATGGTTTCGGGACATGGTTAACAATGTTCCGGGATTTGTGGGGAATGTGGTTTGGTCAGATGAAGCACAGTTCAAGCTCAATGGAACTGTCAACAGACACAATTGTGTGTACTGGGCTGACAATAATCCCCACATCACAGTGGAAACGGCTGTGAATTTGCCTGGTGTAAATGTGTGGTGCGGATTGACTCGTAGGGGACTCATTGGTCCTTTCCGTTATGAAGGTACTTTAACCGGTGAACTTTATCTGAGAATGCTTAACGATTCAATGTTACCTGCCATTCGTGAACTGTACGGTAATGAGAGGATTTATTATCAACAAGATGGCGCCCCTGCGCACTACCATAGGAACATACCTTGATCTACATTTTCCAGAGAATTGGATAGGACGCAGGGGTCCAATCGAGTTTCCTGCGCGTTCTCCAGATCTAACACCGTTGGACTTTTACTTATGGGGATCAGTGAAAGACCAGGTGTACAGAAGAAAACCAGATAACCTGAACGAACTTTGGGATGAGACTAGAACAGTGTGCGCAGATATCCCACTGGAAACTTTAGCGGTAGTTACCGATTCAGTCGCAACCCGTGTTCAGAAATGCATTGATGCATCACTTTGAACACTTAACATAAACATTTACCCCAGAAAGTGTATTGGAAACTTCAAACAGACTTATAATCTTACTTTCAGGCTAATAAACATTTTGTATTAAAACGGTTCCATATGTTTTTTCTTCTCCTGAAGTGTGTATACATTTTTCTGTAACATTCGGTATATGATACTTTTAAAGAACCGTTTTTTTTCTTTTAGTTTTAGTACACATTTTAAAATTATTCACATATCTGAGTTAAATAATTTTTCACACATCTTCTCTACATTTTTTATGTGACACTAATATAGAACTTGAATTCATTAGTCTCCTGTTTCTTTTGACACGTCTTTTATTTCGCTGTTTTTCTGTTTAATTTGCTCTTTTTGATCACATAAATACCATTTTCTTCTTTTCTACTAAAGTACCTGGTGTGTCATATGCGACACTAAATTCGTCTTTTGATAGCGAATTTTTACGTAAAATTTTAAATACGTTTCTTTAGTCGTTTGATAGCATGTAGGGAATAAAAAAACAAATATTCTTTTTTTTATAAGAGTAGAGATTAGTTCTTTCGCGTAAAAAAGAGAGTTAATTATTTACAAGATACTAGACGGCCTTGTAAAAATATTTTTCTGCTTAGTCCAATAAGTATATTAGATTTTGGAACGAAAGTATATTAGTACGTCAGTGAATATTTCAACGGTACTTCAACATAGTGTAACGTGACAGTACTTATCAGGTACCCATGTAATAAACTCCATCGCAATTTTTAATAACGAATTTCCAAAAGTGCGTTTTGTTTCAAAAACTTTTCGTTCGAGTTCTGTCGACGTTGTTGAACTGAGGTATGACCGCTGAAAGCTTTGAGGCGTGTGTTCTTTGCTACAGGTTTCCTGCCGACTTTCGGGCCTAGTCACGTGTTCCTTTACGGCCCTGACGCGAGCTACAGAGGCCGCTTGCTGGTGTCTCTGCGCACTGTGGTTGGCGGGAGTGTTGACTTCGGCGGAACCACTGTCGAGCCTGCGGCGCCGATACGAGAAGTCAGTAGGCTTCTGTCACACGGCTCTGTCCTAAGTAATCTATCCACCACATGGCTTTCTACGTTGTAGGCACTAATATTATTTCCGTTGTATTCAGTTCTTCTTGAGAAAGATAAAATTTAAACTGAAGAATTAATTGGTAAAAATAGTAAGCTAGAGTGTCATTCTTAACCTTAAGGCTTTATTCAGGAAAAATATGATATTTTAGTTAATGTAATATTTTCGGGAGTTAGGCACAGAACAGACCAGGCCTCGTTATGCAAAATCAGCGTAAGGTTGTTTGTTCCTCCTCATAATGCTTACTTGCTGACAGAAGGATTCACTTTCAAGTGAATCGTACTGGAATCAGTGGCGTCAAACATGAGGTGGTGTGTGGCCACGGAACAATTTATTCGCCCTCATTTCATAAGGAGCAGTTTAGTTGACAAGAAGGGTTAACTTGTAGCTAAGCCGTCTCACGTCAGCCTAGTCTAGCCAGCAATACATTCCGCTAAGTTCAGTCTGCCATTCTATTAGTCAACATCAGTAGACATCATTTATAGACACTAGTCGGAAATAGCCTTGCAGTAGCGCGCCAACGATTGTAAAATGTACAGTGCAGTGCTATAATAAACAGATTGTTCAGCAGTTAGCGTCATGTCATTCATATAAAGGGTAGATTATCAGCTAGTCATTTCTCAAGTGCTAGCCTTAGTAGCCTCACTGCTGGACGTAAACCAGTTGGTGTCAGTCCTGACGTAATTAAACCATTTATTACTAGCTTCAAGACGCGCAACAAGTGCAGAAGACATCACTTGAAGCAAGAAGACAGCACAAGACGGATTACCAGAGAGTTAGCAAATCCCAAAGGTCAGTCAAATCCAACAAAGTATAGACCACTAGAAATCAGACACCAGAAAATTGTGACAAGGCGTGAAATACACAGTATCTGACACTATCCAAACCAAAAGTCATAATCGACATCAAAATTTCGGCTTGTGCTGTTTAAAACTTTAGTTGTATTAACTGTATTCCTTTTTTGGGGTTCCTCCTGAATCAAAGAGTCACTCATGGAGTCACTAGTCTGTACATCTGTCTGTCAGTCAATCACACCTTGAAGGCATCATCTTAAAAATTCTGCACTGCGTACCACTTCAGTTCTAATAAAAATCTTAATACAATTATAACGTAAAGGTAGAAGAATCATGGGAGTCAGAATAATTGTAGGGTGTTTAGTAATTTAATTTCTCCTTTGTTTCGAAAGCAATTCATTTTGAATTTTTTTTTAAATTTTACAGTGATATGTAGCCTCATACAAATTAATTAAAACTATAGCTAGCTTTCTGAAGTTTATGGTTTTTACAAATTAGCAAAATGAGTATTTTTTTTTTTAAAACTCTGTTATTTCATCAGATAACGTTTTCTCAAAAAAAGTTATATGTATAATTAGATAGAAAATTCCATGAACCTTATAATAATGTGTCATGAACAAACTTATTTTAAAACCTGCTCCCAAACCAGTCGATAACTTCAGATTGAAACGGAATGTTGTGGCAACTCATTCCTTTGCAGTTGCACAGTTAGAATTTTTTTTTATTAAATCCCGCTCATAACGTCGATTTTGCAGTTCGATTTTGCAGTAGCAACTCTGGCCGGATGCGTTATGGACACGATGACCGAAGTAGTATTGTATTCATCATTATCGTTGGGGATCATTTCCAGTTTACCGCGTGTGGTTTACGAGCCTTCCTGTGTTTCCGTGTTGGTGGTTACAGAAGATCGACTTCCACTGTCTCCTGTCTAAAATAGTTTTCTTGTCCATTTTCAGCCTCTTCTCTCTATGTCATCCTTCAGTTGGTCTATCCACCTTCTTCGTGGTCCTTCCACTGGTCTTTTGCGCATCATCCTTTTTTCCAAATAAGCTTTTGGTAGTCTTGTACTCTTCCTTCTTTTAACATCCCGAACCATTTGGTCTAGAATCTAGACCAACAAAAATCACCAAGGATACTGCGTGTTTACTTATTATTGGGAACTATAAATGAATAAGTATTTTGTGGAGGTAAAAATAATAATAATAAAAAAAATCCGTCAGTTTCAGTTTACTCTGATGTTGTGATGGTTCAGGGCACATATTTATTAATTAAACTGAATCAGTTGAAAAATGTAAAAACTATTTAAAAAATACGTGATTGTAATTCAAATAGCGTCTAGAGTCTAGATGACCTAAGTATCTCTTCCATTAAGTCTAGGATTGATCTAATCTCATATTTAATTATATGATCTACTCAATTATTAATAATTTTCAAATTTGTTTTAAACTTTCAGCACAATTTCGTTTCAGCCGATTTTATTTTTGTTTGATTTACAAACGCTATTTCAATTACAATCACGTATTTTTTTAAATAGTTTTTACATTTTTAACTAGAATTCAGTTTAATTAATAAATATGTGCCCTGAACCATCACAACATCAGAGTAAACTGAAACTGACGGATTTTTATTATTATTATTTTTACCTCCACAAAATACTTATTCACTTATAGTTCCCAATAATAAGTAAACACGCAGTATCCTTGGTGATTTTTGAGGAACGCTGTCCGACTGTACAGGTATCGTGAATATTAAATTCAGCTCTCACATTAATATACTACTATCCTGTGTCCACTTTGCAGGAAGACTACTGGAGAACCGAGGAGGTGACGATGTTTGGAGTGGTACTGGCTGCTGGCTGCTTGCCGCGGAGTTTGGCTGGTTCCCAGGTCACGGTGCAGGTCGCGATGGGTAATACCGCAGGTGAAGTGCCACTCGGTGAGTATCAAGTAGCAAAATCTGTGCATGGAAGTGAATCCATAATTTAAATTTGGGGTAAAAGGAATTCGAATAATTATCCCTCGGTAAGACATGACTACCATAACCAATTAAGACTGTCATCGATAAGCGCCAACGAGATTGCCAATGAAGTGCTAGCTTTATTAATAAATCTACTAAATAGTCTACTATTATTAAACTATTACTAACGACAACTGGTGGGCGCTAACACTGTAAAATTCATTTACACTTTAACGATCAAAGTGAGGTGGCAACTTTGGATGTCATCTTCACTTGGTCGCTATGATGCCAGAACAGTACTTACTTGGTTAGGAGGTGACACCTACTGCACTTAAGTGTTTTAAGCAATCTCACGCATATCTGTCTTCGAGTTGAGGTGTACATCTCTTGTAAGAAATAAATTCCCTTTTTGTTTACATAAATTATCAATAAAAATATTATTAATGATTGAAATTGCTGATATGATGAATTAGGATGTTGCTTTACATATTGACAACCCCGTTGTACCTACGATTGACATTAATATACGTTTATTACAAAATTAATCTTCATCAATATTATTAACACTTGAAATCCGACAATGGATTCATTTAACATTAGTTCTCAGGGGTTCTGTATGTCCGTTCATTAAACTCAGTGGATTAATGAGATTTTATCTAGGGCGACTCTTGGTTGATCGATACGATACCGATTTGCGATGATTATCATATCAGTGGAGTTACCATTTACAAGGACGCGTCGAATCTACTCCTCGCAGCCATCCGAGGCAATTATTCCATTTCCTGAGACTCACGTCAACTCGGATAACGACAAGGAACACAAGAACCACCACAGACCGCGCCGACTTTAGTCGCCGTACATCTCCTTCTCTTGCTGGCCACGTACCCACCACACAGCTCGCAATCCACCATAGCGCTACACTTCGTTACTTCACTGATGACTACCCGCCGAAGGTCACATTCCGGATCGCAGCCGCTACCGTTACATTTGTTCGCACCGTGTCTCTGTGCGAGCTAAGGGTCCAGCTTCTCGCAAATATTTTCCATGTACTGTAGTGTAGTGATTTTTATTTAATTCGCGTGAAACCGAACATTTAGTGAATGGAATACAAGAAACCCTAGAAAAATAATCCAAACATAAAAAACCTGCACGTTGTATGTGAAGCTGCGAAATTGCTAGGAATGGAATAGGTTGGATACTGAACACACGTCTTGTAAACACTAATTCAAAAGAATGGCCTCTTAGATTTAGAATCCTTTTATTATTGTGAAGACGATGGAAGTTACAGTTAAAAATTGTTTTTGATACGTATCAAACCGTTTTCAGAAATTGATATGGAAAAAAAAATCCATTAATCAACTGCTGCTGGAAATACATCTCCATCTACATCTATACTCTGCAAATCACAAATACTGTGGGTGGCAGAGGGTGCTAAGCACCAATCCTAATTCAGTGCATTCCAATCCCGAACAGAGCGAGGAAAGAAGGAATACATAAATGTATCAGTGCGGCGTCTTATTTCTCGAATCTTATCCCTCCTGTCATTGCGACCTAAATAGGTTGGCGGAAGAAGTACGTATTTCGTTGCACATGTAAGTTAAAGATTTTCTCCAAAAAATTCAAACGAAAACGACTTCATCTGTCCGCCAAACAATCCCAACCCAACCCACGTATCAGCTCTGTGACACTTACGTAACTGAATCATCAGCAAAAAATCGCATCCTGCAATTAACGTTGTCACCGAGATCGTTTATAAAAATTAAGAAAAGAAGAGAAGTGGTCCTATTACACTTCCTACACGCCCGAAGTAACGTCTAGCTTAGAAGAGGCCTCCTCGTCAACAGCGACATACTGTGATCGACCAGTTAGGAAATCGCGTATCTATTCGCAAATCTGATCAGATATACCGTACGCTCGAATCTTCGCTAATAGTCGGTTGTGTGGTATAGAGTCAAAAGCAGAGTCAGATAGCATCAAATACAATGTAGAAGGCAATAATACTAAAGTATTAAAATGTTCAGGATTCCATAAATTGATAAATGAAAAAAGTGCTTTATCATTCGGTCAGTCCTGACTAATACATGGGCAGAATTACAATACTCTGACAAAGTACTAGGGCATAAGGAAATTACGCGGGGATGAGAGAATTTTGTGAAAATCTGTTACACCCCATATTCCATGTTTATGATCTGCCTTGGCGAAAAGAATTAAGACCAAGCAACTGCGTGTAAAGCCTTGCATATTTAGTGTTCCGTTTTGTAATGCCGTAGTTGCCCTCAGTACTTAAGCGAGGCATTACACTTGATGTTTCTCCGCTATTCCGCCCAACTGCGTTCATCACGGTAGCTACAAACATACGCAACCACTGTAGGACAAGATGAGGAGGGTCTCGTCCGAAACACTACATCTTACTACTCAGCTGACGAATGCAATCTGGTTGTTTCTGGTAAATGGAAAGCGACGTAATGGCATACGTACTACCAATCCATCCCTCAGCAGAGGGCATCGAACCATCCATACAGAAGTGTCCACAACCATTGCAGGTGCTCCAACGTGGGGCCAGCAATGTGGACGAAGTAGTTTTATCGGTTACAGCCAAGACGGCGGTCATCCCGCGCTGTGGTCACATTGTGTAGTCCAGTACTTGCTCATCACTGTGTACGACCCTCTTCTATACAGTGGTTCCACAAACGTATCGCTATCGTAGGAGCGAGTAATACACGTTTTGATATATCACGAAACGATAAACCCATTTCCCAGAGATCAGTCATTGTGCCACGTTCGAGCTCTCTCATTTGCATTTATTACGCAGTTTAACATCGACGATGCTTATCGACACTTTCTTGCACATTTGCACTACGATTCTGCACATATGAGCGTGGTGTGACACTGAACTGTTCGGTCACAACTGCTGGTCCTACGTGCAAGCCAATTTCTATTATTTAAACCCATATACAGTATAAGACTCTAACACTATGTTTGGTATGTTTATCGTATGATTTAGAAAGCATTGCTACGGACCAGGAGGCGACGGGCAGTACTGGTCCTCTGCTCGCGGTATTGCCCACGGACGCTCCCTACTGCTCACTGAGGATACCAGATGACAAGCCATGCGTCGCCGTGCGACGCATGTGGCCGCACACCAAGAGAAGGCTCGCATTCGTCAACCTCCTCGGCAAATTGGTCGAGCAACTCGTGAGTAGTAAACGAGAACAAGCAATTTCAGAAGTTTCAGAATAATTATGAATCCACAGTTCCGTCATGTAATCACCTGTAGTATTTAGCATCGCAGGGTTACAAACGTTTTCTTGATGGTTTACCAGTATTAGAAAACAGGACTAAAGCTGCAGTTCTATCTATTATTTTTCAATCATTTAGGCGTTTCAGATTCATGAACAGATAGATTTACTAACATTTTGAATTGAGAGATACAGTTGGTGGAAATTTGCAATAACTCATTTTTTATACAGAATCATTACAATCCTTCAACAGATTTTTTTCACTTATCTGTACAAAAGAAACAGCTGCAAATATTGCTACTGTTGCTTCGTATTACAGGAAAAGGCCATGCAAAACGTTTTTAGAATTCCATAACCATTTACATGTTTAAAGAGAAGGTATAATAAATTTTAAGAACATCAGACGGGACGCTATGATGCAGTTTTACAAAGTGATGGGTGTACTGTACGTTTTAGAGTCATAGGTATTGACAAAACAACAAATGAAATCGATAGAAGCGGTTAAGAATATATATCTGAGAGCCGTGGTTGAATATACTATACTAGATCAGAAAAAAATTCAAGAATTAAGGGAAGAATTGAACTTTTTTTTAATGAGGTCCTGATTAGATAAAGGAAGAAATAGATGGAAAATGTTTCACGTATGGAAGATACCAGATCTCCTAAGCTGCTGCCGAATTCCAAGCCAATACAAGGAGAAAGGAATATGGATCGACCTAAGGAAAGATGGTTGCAACAAAATATGCGAAGGCGGAGCAAACGATAAATTGTTTAAACCTTGAAGATGATGTGATATAGGTTAGATTGAGATTGAAAATTGGATTTGGTATGTTACATGGAATAACGTGTAAAATTTCTGGTTTTGTGTATATAATGAGCAAAAGACTAGAAAAATGAGTGGGTTGTTCTGAAAAATTTTATGACAGAAAATATTTGGTAAGAGTATAAACTGAACCAGCACCAAACCACATTATCAAGGATGAATATGTTAACTTCGTAAGTAATTCCGAGCGTTATGAGTGAGTGGTTAATTCAAAAGCTTCGCATTTGGGAGGACGCGGGTTAGAATCACCGTCCGGCCATCCAGATTTGGATTTTCCATGGTTTCTCCGAATCACTCCAGGCAAATGCCGGGATGGTTCCTTTAAAAGGCCATGGCCGAATGCCTTCCGTTCCTTGCCCCCAGTTCTTTTCCTCCTATAATGACTTAGATTTCGACGAGGCGTAAAACCACAAGCATGTTTTATTGGTCAGAGAATTAGAAGTAGTGCCTGGAAAGGAATTGACGAATTTAGGCACAACTGGCTCTCGATTTCATGCATAAGGGAGGGGGAAAATTTGTTTTGTGAATAAGGGTGTCAGGGATTGCAATAAATTACCAAGGTAAATAATGAATAATTTTTCAAATATGCTGAAGGAATTTAAGATTAAAATTTGTAAGTGGCATAACTAGATGGGTGGAGGAATTTAACAACCAGAGTACATCTATCTATGCTATTATAAATCTGTAAGAAAGCTGCGTGTGTCTCTTTATTTGAACGGGAGCCCCGCAAAAAAGGGATGGAGGAAATAATTAAATACATTTCTAGTCATCAAAAATTAAGAGATACGAATCACACTGTAATTGAGATGTTCACTCCTTGCACAAAAAACTAAAAAAAAAAAACATAACACTACTTAATTTAGAATTCTGTTTAATATTTTGACTTCGAACATTTAGTTTTCGCTTTTCTTGAATACGGTAAATAAATTTAATATCTGAATCAGATGAAATAATCACTACTAATACTTTATTAACTGTAAAAATGACGCATTTGAAGCTTTTGAGCACAGACGAATACATTGATCTCTGGATTGTTTATATTTTATATTTCTTTGGTTATTTATTCCCGGTTTCATGTATTTTGATAACTATAATTAAAAGGAAATCACTACCCAAACCACCACATAATATTTTATTATTTTTATTATTATTGCAGCTACATCAATCCTTATTTCAGGATGTAGCCTCTTTAAGTCTAATGAGCTATATATTAGAATTTAATTCTAAGTAGTTTTGTTGCAGTTCTCTCCAGGTTGATCGATCTTGAGTTACCCTCTTCCAGTTCACGCCTGAAACTCGACGTATATCCTTATCCCAGCGATCCGGGGGTCTTCCTCTTGCTCTTTTCAGGTTCCTTGGTATCTAATCCAGTATTGCCGTAATCCATCTTCATCTATTTTGCGAGCAATATGACCAACCCATTGCCATTTTTGGGTCTTTAGTTATTGAACGAATGTGTACGGCCCTTTTCCTGTCTCTTCTGGTAAACCCTAGCATTGCTCTTTCCATACTTCGCTGGGCAGATCTCAGTTTTTTGCTTCGTGTGACTATTTAGGCATATGTGAGGACCGATAATACTCATTGTTCAAATACCTGTTTTTTTTTTAAATGTACTGGCATGTTAGATTTAAAAACTATGTAATTTCTTCCGTACGCTCTCCAGCCCAGCTTTATGCATCTGTAGATCTCAGGCTTTGGGTCGCCATTAATGTTGATCAGTTGGCCAAGATAGATGTACTGTACTACGGACTCAATACCAGCATCTTTCGTGTCTGCCTAATCTGTATCTTTTTCTACTCATTTGTTTTGCATGATTTTGCTTTTTATTATACTACACAATATATTAACTCCTAAATACGAGAGTAACAGAAGTATAATATTTATAGTAAAGTAATTTTGTGCTTAATATAGATAGTGCAGGGTTTTCACTATCGCTACAATTTGATAGTGATAAACAGTTATATCGTTTAGCGGTAGTTCTCGAGATATCGCAAGTCAAAATCAGTTATATGTACAGTTCCTTGTGCTTTTGGCGACGTTTTTAATCTGCTCCAGACAGCAATTCAACCTAACCACAAGAATAACCTCTACGTGGCGATACAGCAATGTATTATTCCGCGTGTCTTAGTACTCTTGCATTTTAAACTGAAGTTGTATTTTGAGATTAATTCATATAATTTATGCTGGGCTTATTTTGAATCCCGAAGTCCTGACATTACAAAAAAAGTATTTGCGATGCAATTCATGCGTTTAGATGTATTTGTATCGCTTGATTTTGAAGCGGAAATATCAGTATAGATTGTGGTTAGCTCGAAATGCAGCCTGAACAAGAATGTTCTTGGAACAACAAAAGGCATGAGGCATTCAATTACTGTTAATAATCAATAAGCTGTTTTAATGAATGCAATGTTAGTGATGAAGTGTAGTCACCAAAACAAACCAACCGCTGTGCGTGTCCATACCTATATTTCTGGGTGACAATGGCGGCATAATTTTTGACTTTCCAGGCCGTATTTCAATCTAAAATTCCGATTTTGAGATACGATGAAGAAAGATGGCTAGAAGTTCGGGTGGTTGCGTAGAAGTAAAAAAATACATTTTATCACCTACGGTATGAGAATGTACTATACAATATGGCATACGAAAACTGGCTAGCAATTTTAGATTCGTTGTTGTAAATGTTATCGTTAGCGGCCGTTGAATGTACTGTCAAAACTACCGCAGACGGTAACTTTCGTGTCGCCTTTTTTGTTTTATGCATTTTTAGGCAGTTCCTATCTCAAATTTCTGACCAAGAGGAGAACTGGTTCTCAGTACGTCCTTATTGGACCGTTAGCAATAATGTTTCATGTAGCTCTAATTTCTTATTTTTCATATATTACATTATACAAAAATAATTATAACAAAAGATTTCGAACTATAGTATGAAAATTGTATCTAAGGTAGTAACTAAAAGAGGAAAATCTTTAAATTTTTTTGTCTTCTCCAAGTTAATATTTGATACTAAATTTAAAAATGCTCAGAGTATTTCTACACATGCCAAGACCCGCGTGTGCAAAGCAACGGGTAAATGCTTGTAGGATAATAAAAATAAGGGAGGGCTAATTAGATGTCTAGGGAATTTGCCACCGGGCATGTACTCCATCGCAATTCAGCTCAATTCAAATCAAGCAACAATCGGCTCCTTTGGAGTGAGGTATATGACAGTGTTGATTGGTATTCGTCCGTCGGATGGGCATATGCGTACAAGATAAAATGAAAAAGAAATATTCCGTCGAACTACTGTGGCTAGCATAGCAATTGTTTTAGTGGTGTATTTTTTTAGCCAGCTTTTTTTATGTATCAGACTGTACTGACATACCACGTGATTAATTTTCTTAATATTCTTTTAATTTATACAAGCAGTTTGAAACACGAGAGAGACATAGCGTCAGAAGTATCCTCTACGCAATTTCCTACTGATTCGATACGCAAGTACATTTAAATAAACTCAAATTACTGACATTATTAATTTTACCAAGTTGTTCTTCTTGCAAAGACGTAAGTCACACGTTTACTGTTATCATATATAAAAATCCGGTGCACATTGAAACTAATAGTTTTAGTTTCAGCAAGATGATACATATTACATACTTTATGCTTTAAAACTATGAAAACACAGTCAAAATCTGTTAAATAGTTCTGGAGGGATACAGAAACAAAAAACTTTGATAAACAATTGTTTTACACTCAGGAGCGTTTAGGTAGTGAACTCCAATATTTTCTTTTCCAAAATATGTTTATAATAGTGTAGAATGGTATTTATAATTGATTTACACACACACACAGGTGATTCTTGATAGTTTATCATATGAAGGTACTTACTTTCAAACAAACTGTCCAATTCACTAGCCCCGTCCCCTCGAAACAACGACTCTATTTACCAAGAACGTGTGTTTAAGTCCATTACAAAAGGACGTCGTGCTCCTATAAAAGGAAGAGACAGAAGTCAAAGCTTACACCCGATATTCGTCTATGAAGTTATTAAGATCTTTTCCACTATCATCAGTGATTTGATAATCTGCTGCATATGCTAGTTCACACAATATGTCAAAAGTCAAAACAATTATATATGTCTAGATCGTAAGAAATAATGTGTTTACTGTTAGAGAAGTTTAAAAAGAAATCCTGGCTACACAATTTTTCAATTTTGACAGGAGTCAGGGATGCGAGACTTGGAGAACAATATGAAAGGTGCTCCTGCTGCAATGTCTGAAGGATCAGCTGATACCAGTCAAATGCTGAAGGACTTGGGATGGAAAGCTACTACGTCGATAGAGAAGGCAATGCAGCTTCTGACTGCCCGACCTCCAAACTACACTCCCCTGGACGCCCATTACACCGCCATCAGGAAATCTAAACTGGTAAGCAGCTAAGTAAGTTTGGTTCGAATAACCAGGTGACTGATGAACCAGGAATGGGTGACAGAAAGTTTCTAACGGAACAAAATGATAATATAAAATAGTATGAGATATATAAACAATAGAATAACTAAGTCTTAAGGGTATGGATTCATCCAATAATTCTACCGAACAAAAGCTAGGTCTAATAATTAAAAGTGCTATAATTAGTAGTAAGAAAACGTCAGTTTGGTCACGATTTCTGACACGCTGTGACGTCAGGTTCCCGGCCTTCGTTGCCGGACTAACAGTTGCGAGAGATGTTAATACAAATTCGAGGTTATAAACGATATTTAATAGTAACCATTATATCTAGTTAAGCGACTGCGAAGAGTTGTACTACCCGAACCCTGAAAGAGAAGTATATAATTTGTTTTAAACCAATATTTTAATTATTAGTTACTTTTTGTTTATTATATTTGTTCCATGTAGATGTTTCCGTTATATCTATTTCCATAGATATATAAGATAAAAGCTTTTATTTTCGAGCAACAATGTTAGTGGAGGTTCTGATTAGGTTGATATTTACCCTGCGTCAGAATGACAAATGCCATTCGGCGTTACAGCAGAGGGCTTGAGTATTTTTTTAAAAATTAAAATAATTTAAGTTGCCTTCATGGCCACCCTGTCACTGAAATCATTATTTTATGAGGATGAAAGTAGTTCCACATTTACGGTGATCTATGTGGTGCACAGGGCATATACTGGCGATGAGGCATGGAAAGATATTGCAATAGGTATGAAAAGTAGTAGATGGAAGGGAAAAGATGACCATGACCACAAGCTGGCACTCGATTTCAGGCACAAGGGTGTGGGAAGATTCTCTTTTTTAGGTAAGGGTGTCAGGGATTGGAATGAGTTACCAAGAGAAATGATGAATAATTTACCGAAGACTTTGAAGGAATTTAAAGATAAAATTTGTAGAGGGCAAATGTAGGTAGGTGCAGGATAGGGGGAAGATGGGTGTGTAGGGAAATTGCCACCGAGCCTGTGCTCCATTTCAATTAAAAATAATAATTAAATAGATCAATATAAAACTACTAGCCGGCATAATATAAGTTATTATGATATCATCTTAATTTGATTTTGTTTCACTGACGTCATGTTACTGATGAAATTACGTCAAGTACAGTACATGTGGCAGTTTTTATCATGTGTGATTAAAAGAAAGATATAAGATGATTATAATTTATTTTGTTTTGACGCCATATTTGTGATGTTATTATTTTAGACGCATGTGTTTAGTTCCAACTGTATGTCGAAGTAACCGATATATAATAACAGAGACTTTCCCGGTGTACAGTATGATTGCAATGAAATCTAACGAATATATTCCCGGATTATATTGTAAAATCACGACATTTCGATGACCACCTCCAACATCTGTACAGGCCAGAACTGACGGTTAGCGGACTAATACAGATGATTCCAAACATGAGGAACAGGGTTGAGCTATCCGTTCAAATACCATGTTTTTTATAAAACAATCAAAATACGTAATCAATATCGCCTCTTTTTGCCGTGAGAAGTATTCAAGTTCACGGTGCATTTAGAATGGGGTGCACTTTAATTGTTTTGTATTGTAACGGAATTCATATCACAACTGGCACACAGGTTACCTCTGTAACAGTTTAACATTACAATTGTCAACCAACTATAAAAAAATATGTATTTCTTTTAAAATCTACAACCTAACTACTGACATCTCTAGGTATTCTCTGTCTATAGGTTGGGCTGTTGTAAGAAGCTAATAGTGAAGGTTAGATATTTGTGTTTTTGTAGTAGTTCAATATTTTATTTCCTATAAATTAAAATTTAAAACCATCAATAAGGAAAGATAAGCATTTCATGTAAATCTACATGTTAAGTATGACATTGTGTAATGGAATGAGTGGAACAAAAATATGTGCAACATTACATGTATCGATAATAGGGTTAATCGAAACCTATGTACTACCAGTTATCAAACACATCTTGCCAGAATACTGTGTAATTAGAAAGTGTCGCGTAGATGGTTACAGTGGAGTGGCTATATAAATAAAGTGGAGACTGGTTTACCAATCTATTGATGTCAACCTGCTGAAGATCGGTAATGGGATAAATACATGCATATCAGGATGAGATTTAGTACATCAACATAGGTAGTTGGATCTGTGTACCAACCTTTGTATGTAGCGATTGGCAAACGAGAATTTCCTACTCCACTCATTGTGATGGGAGTCTAAGCCTTACAGCACTACGTGAAGTTGCAGGAGAACAGGACATGTTAATATACTGTTAATACTTGTTAATAACTGACGACAAGAATTTGAAAACTTTAAATTGTGGATCAACTATTAAAATTTTATGACTTGAGAAATTGAAATCAGTACTGGACACCTTGACTGGCGCGACTAAACACTTAAGTTTTAGAGGATCCTTCTATCTGTCATCTCTTGTCAATTTTATGCCTTTCTTTAACTTTTTAACTACCAAACATATTTGCCATTCCCCATACAGGCGAAATATTTGTTGAGCGAACTAGATTCAAAAAGTGATTAACGGCTCTCGAGGAATAACGAAAAATTTCTTCATTGTATGGAAGGATCATCAAGCGCTTTCACCGTGAAAGCGATTCAAAATAATATGTCCTCCTTTGTGCGACGAGAACTGCCACAACAAAACAAAGAAAAGACACTGTACCAGCATAAGAATATTCCCTGGGAGCAGTTATCGGATATACATAGGACCTTGCCAAGATAAGTAAGAAAATCAGGAAGTGTAAAAATGGAAAGGTTTCTGTGTTTCTTTGAACATGAAAACACACCTAACTGTGAAAGGCAGATAATAAATTATTTCAGTCGTTTCGAATTGTGTTACCTTGTTCTCATAAGCAGATTGTAAAAAACTGGCGAACATTTCCAAAAACCATTCGTGAGAGATGAACCACAATCAGATATAAGAACAAGGCGCCTGGGTAGATAACATTCATTATCACATGGTCGAATTCCATCGAACTCAAGATGTAGCCTATCTATTTTTTTTTTTTACTGTAATGAAAAGAGTTGGTTCGCATAGAATAAAACTAAATTCAACGAAAATTATTAGAATCATTACCATTTCAAAGACACACAAAAGCCTGATGCAGATTGAGTCATAGAGGCCACAATCATTTTTGATTCACACAAATACGGAGAGACAAAAAAGATACTATCTCAAGGTATGACAGAAACATAACTGGGCCTAAGTAATAAGAAGTATGTGATAGCACTGCATACTGATGTTAGTAAAATCAGTAACAAACTGGTACTATCAAGAATGAGAATCCAATTTCATTTCAAAGAGAAAGTGAAATCTCCTTGGGAAACCAGAATCTGCAAATAGACCATCAGAATCGTTTCCAGAAAAACCATCAGCGGTTTAAATCAAGGCCGCATTTTCTCTTCATCGTAAAACATTCCTTTGGGGTCAACGTCATTTTGTAAATATTAAAGAAATATGCTTAGTTGAAGGGTAATTGGCGGCGTGATTTTACGGCTTTATGGTCCACATATACTAATGACACTAGAGCCACAGCTCACATGATGACTCAATACGCAAGTTTTTAAACTATTTAATGTGAGCTAAGGGGTTAAGAGCTCCGAATTCCAAGAAGTACGCCATGCGGAAATACATCATACGAAGAGAACACCAACTGAGAACAGATGTATGATATTTCTGCCTTGGGTATGTAGCCCACCTCGTATTGCCGAATCAACAGAATGGTTACACGTTACTTTAAAACCAAACTAAAAAATAAAAAAAAATTCCATTGGTTGTAAATACAGAAATGAGCTAACTATTTTGTGGAACTTAATATTTACGTAGCGTTATGACTGCGTAATAGTGCTAGATAGTATCGGAGAAAGTTAATCAATACAATCTCAGTACCGGTAATGTTAAATTTAAGTGTGTGAAGACTGAAACCCTAACCAAGCCCGTCTGTTAACTCCGTTAACTTCATGATATTATACAGTTGTAAAATATGACGATATTTTGCACAGAGGAACTCTCTTTGACCATGAATATTGATTCATAATTCTGAAAAGTTAATGTAAAGAATGGAGCAAAGGTCTAGAATTTGTATTTACGTGCATCTTGGTCGAAAAGTAAAAGAACAAATAGCTTCAGAAGTCTTCTTTTAATTCTTACTCAATAAGATTCTGACATTGTTTGTTATCAAATGTTTATTTCTGTCGCAGAAATGAACATTTGCAAATACTATACGATTAGTTTACTGCAGCGAATGTAAAATGAGAAAAAAACATTCAAACTCAGTCAACAGTTATCGGACTTCAGTTTAGCATGAGTTGTTTTGAAAGCAACAGTCATGATAGCAAAGATGTAGGATTTCATTTTGCTGTCTTAGAGATAATGTTATAAATATAATGTTCATTGGGTAAAGATCTACCTAGTTGTTCGCTGATATAGCAAAAATTATTTCGACGCAAAAAGTGAAATATTTTACGTCTGCTCAATATTTTAAAAATTCTGATGTAGCGAATTTCAAATATTTTAAGGAATTTTAGAGGTAAAGAAAATAATTTAACTTTTTACCAATCAGAAATGCAGGGTTGTGGGAACTCATAGATCAATGTGTTACCGTCACGATTAAAAATATCACTGTCTCCCGCGCCGTGTGAACGCCAATTCCAATCCAAAGCATCATGAAACCATATTTCTAGCACAATCACGCCAATGGTATTATTCACGTGCACCTCTAGCCACTGAGAGCGTCCAGAACCACTTATTTTCCCCTAAAGAGAAAGCACATTCTCTTGTGGATTCGAGAAATACGTCGCCTACCATGAAGACTTAAACATACAAATGTAGTTACTTTTCTGGTTGTTCACTGCGCCACTATTTTTTTGTCTCGCTGTTGACGTTTGAATCCCAACCTGGTATCTTCTACAAGGTTTTTTCCACATGATGCAAAATGACTTCGTAGTTTGTAAGCAAGAGAGATTGTTTTTCAGCAGAGTGTCTGCTACCTATGGCAAAGAGACTTTATTTCGTTTAAGCATCATATTTATCGACAAGTGTACATTTCAGCATGTGACCCATTCAATAGCCCCCTTGCTTCTTAAAATTTTTTGGGTGTTAAAATATTTCTTAATTTTACCTTCTATGAAGCCCTTTGGATGTGCTGGAATTCTGGTTTTCTCCCAACTAGTGCAACAAAAGGGAAAAAGCATGATAAAGCTAAAAAAAAATTACATCTCTATATGCTGCAAGAAGTATAAAATTTTACAAGAGTTAAACTCCTTTGTGAAGACTTGGTACCGGCCCGTTTTTCCTTAAAACCTGTCGTGTGCTAGGATAGGACTCAAGCCTAGGAAGAGTCTACGATTACGTTATTAACTTATTCATAAAAGCTCACTTTATCAGATTCTCATCCCATTTAAAACAATAAATATAGAATTTCCTTGCCGATAGCATTTCATTTCTAACACTAATTTCTTAAATATCTTTTACTAGCTCTAATTAATAGTGTATAGAACATTTATCGATGTTAATGAAACCAACTGAGATGCAGTCTTGTCGACACAAACCCAAATTTATGAGGCAAATTGTCATTTGAAAGACGCTACAGTGCAAGAATATTCTATAATGTAGGGCTGCAATCAAAACTGTTGTATGAACTTCAGTCTGCACCTGTTATCACTGTTACCAGCTGCTTCCTGTGTGTGACCAGGTGAAGCTGGGAGAGGAGACAGTCTGCTGGGCGAACGGCGTCGACTCCACACACGTGGCTGATGCCTTGAAGCGGGGCAGAGATTTGGTTGCTGAACTGAAGATTTATCTAGACGATGTAAGTAGAACCATGATAACGTATTGAGTTTCGTTGAGGAATACAGATGGTGAGCTTCAATTTCAAGACTTCGTGAAGGGTACTGGAAGTGGAATACGTTTACTGCTTTGAGACTTGATTGGGAATGGTTTGGTTTAAGTGAAATAATTGGATATCTTGTGAAGGAGAAGCCAGTTGTTCATGCGACTTTTCAGAAAATGATTGTAGGAAGCCGTGTCACAGCTAGGGATTGCAGTCCAGCAATGCGGAATCCCGCAATACCGCATCATTAGATAGTTTGTTTTGAGTACATATTTCTATAATTTGATTTATGTCGCGTTTTTTAAATACTATGTAATAAGTATTTTGTGTCGTACACGTCATCCGAACTAAAGATTTTTATCCACGGTTTCATTGTTCCCATTTTCTGTATTTTCAGATAAAGTAATTGTGGCAACTTCCTGTATCTTCGGATGAAAATTTGATTTATCTTTGATACAAAATTAATGTTACCGTAATTTTTATGATCATATATCTATTTAATTAGCAGCTCTCAAAAGGCAATTGTATATATTCTCTTTCATAGGTAAGGGTGTCATGGATTGGAATAAGATACCAAGCGAAATGATGAATAATTTGCCAATAACCTTGAAAGAATTTAAAGTTAAAATTTGTAAAGGGAAAATGTAGGTGAGTGTGTAGTTTCTTTTAATAACAATGAATCAACTATAAGATTAATGAAGATATCAGGAGACATAATAATGAATCACACAAAAACAATTCCTGTAAAATTAGACCAAGTTTCGTACTTGTGCAGTGACAAAAAGTTATGAGATCTTGTTCTGAACCAAGTAAACACTTTACAAACGGATGTGATTTGTTTTAAGGTACATAATATGACGTTAGATTGAATATTTTCCATTTTTGATTATTTATTTAAATACTTGTCTAGATTTAAAAACAAAAATATGAAACCTCGAAAAAAATTTATGTTATTTTGCCAATTAAAATATTGTTAACTGTTAGATTTTATCATTTAACATTGAAATTGATTTATTAATTTAATTACAAACGTTTATTATTTGATTCGTTAACTTTTAAATAACTACGTTTTAAAAATATGAGTTAAAAATGTAATCCTATAGGATTGAAAATCACTGCTTCCATCGTGCATTTTTTTTCTCCTGATGAAATTATGTCTCCTCGAAGTTGAGATGAATGGAGGTAAGGAAGGGGTTATAATACGGCCATGGCAGTTTGAAAGACAATCCTGGCATTCGCCTGGAGTGATTTAGGAAACCACGAAACCCAAGTGTATTCAAAGGAAGGCATTTTCTATGACCCTGAAATAGAAATTGAGTTAGAAATATTGTGTTCATTGTTTAGTTTTGATGCTAGATTGACAAAATCACTTGAAAACTATAGTGTCAATCATCTCAATAGAATGCGAAATTCTACATTTTACCTATACAACGGAAGAGGGATTGTTTGGTTTTGGCAGGAGTAACAGAAATGCCAACACGATCCTCCCCCAGGAGGCATCCTCCTGTAGCAGGTATTAGAGGCCAGCGTTTGTAAGGAATGGAAATGCCCATTTCCTCTCCTGTCTGTCGCTATATGTATACACATGACTGTTTTTAAGCGTGGGGGTTGTATACATGAACACAAAAAAAGGGAGACCGTGAAAGCTGTTGATGGCTCATCACTTCCAACAATGCCGAAAGAAACGAAGGGGATGGCGAGTTTAACTTCCCTCTCCAGTGAGTGAATCTTCTTCGACAGAGTCATATGCCTTGAAATCAATATATTCAGACTTTGGTATACAATTTGGTGATTAGGACATGGGCACCACGATCTCTCCTACCCTGCAGGCTAGGTCGGAAATAAAGGAAACTTCTTCTAATACCAGGTCCCGAATCAGCTAATCCCGAGTCGAGAGCAGACTCTATCATGATGCGCTAGAGACCTGGACATACGAGAAAGGGTAACTATTTTGTGTGTAGTGCGTTTCTGCAAGCTTTAAAAAATCTATCAGCATGTGTGGAAACTATCTTGTGAGATGCGTGGTACCAGAGAACGGAGCCAAAGATTACATACCAGATTTGTCACTGGGGAAGCAACACCGTTTATTGACTATTTCGGGGACCTTTATATATTGTCGGCTGGATGAACGGAAGCCGAGAAGTTAGCTTACATGAAATGTGATTAGATTGACCGGAAACACGAGGAGCGGATTCTGGACGGTAGAAGGCGAAGGCAATCATAGAGTATCGCAGGCTTCTCTTTTGTAAGAGCTCTACTATTTTACTTTTTGTTCTGGATACATAATTGGTGTCCAGTGTATGTATAAATTATCCTCTGTTACAAACGCCCGATGTGGTTTGCCGCGTAGCCCCAGCAGTCGCTACCAGACCCCGTGCTGATGCTGTGCTCAGCGTCGTCCAGGGTGCTGGGCTACTGCCGCCTCAATGTCTGCGACTTAATCTACTCTTCCACTCCAGAGAAGATGGGACGCAAGTGCGGGGTCATCTCCACCGTGAAGCTAAAGGTATGCCAGGTCTATGTTGTAAGCTTTACTGAATGGTCAAAGCTTCTAGAAGACGCGTGCGAAAGGCGACCAGAGTTCACCGCCATGTTAGGGGCAAGTGATCACAGGAAATTTGAAATCGTCGTACAATTACATAATGTATTGAACCTCAGGCTGGAGGAGGGTGGAGTGGAGTGGTGAATGCCGAAGATCTCCACCTGGACCAACCTTACCTTCTCACCTTTATATTTTAACATGAAGTCTAAATATTAAAAATGGTTTTAATTTAATGGTTGCTACAAGGTGAACTAGAACCATGTACTTTGCACCAGAAATAAAATTTGATTTATTGGGTCTTAAGGATGATACAATGTCAGGTAACATTTAACTTTGCGTTAATCATATTTCAAAGGCAACAAGCTCTACCTGACAGTTACATTCATAGGTAAAAGAAAACATAAAACTGAATTAACTATTTCAACAAAGAACAAATGAACATATTATCAAAACGGCAACACAGGCCATCATATTGATGTTAACGTTCACAATGAAAGGGGAAAACCCAGGGCGCAAGTTTAAAATGAGAAGCACTGTCTTGCATTTAATACAAACCTGCAAGGTGCTAAAATTGAAATTAATCATGAAATCAGCT
The DNA here is from genome assembly GCA_031002005.1 of Vandiemenella viatica. Taxonomy (NCBI): domain Eukaryota; kingdom Metazoa; phylum Arthropoda; class Insecta; order Orthoptera; family Morabidae; genus Vandiemenella; species Vandiemenella viatica. The sequence goes on from JARYHS010013631.1 coordinate 30,395,042, forward strand.
AGCTCAGTGATTTAGGACGGCAGTAGAGTCTGTCTCAGGGCCGCTTACGGATTCGCAAGTCTCATCAAAACCCACCGGAGTGTGACCGTATGCTTCCGTACTTTACCATGCGTCGACGTGAAGAAATGTGACACCGACAATGCCACAACAGCTGCGAAACCAGGATGGTGGTTTCGCCACCTTCCACAATAACCCTCAGGCTATGGCAGGCTTGCCATATAATTTCCCGCTCGCCTGAGCAAGAAAGTACAAGTCAATGTGACCGGACCCAGTCACTCATGGCCGGATGTGAGCGTGTTGGCTTCAACACGTCTGCTCGGTTGTTGGTCCGGACTGCAAGTGCCGCTTAAGATGGCCTCTTCCTTCTTCCTCGGAAAGTCGTCTTTCCACATGTAACAAACTCCCTAGAATTAGTACTGTGGACCCTTATGACATTCACGATTGGTGCATTGAAACAAGTCCGTCGTCACGTGTTTTTATCGCGCCCCCCCCCCCCCCATACGCTATCGCCGTTCACGGACTTTTCGTGGCCTCGAGCCAGCGCCAGAGGAGGGAGCAAGTTCACTGTCCCTAACGGGTTTTCCAGCGCGTGCCTACATTGTTCGGGGGTAGGCGTCTCACTGTCGCGAAGTCTCAACGACTTTGTCTGGCCCCAGACCGTTAAAATGGCAGCTTTCAGCTTCCCAAACCAAATGTTACTGAACACTAAGCTTTATAGAAATTAAATTATAATAATAATGACTTTGGCTGCCTGGGTTGAATATACAATTATTACCTATGCAATATTTCTATTATCTACCATATTTTCGATCTACATAATTGAATATCATAACGAAATCAGAATATTACAAAAAATCTGAATATAAATTAATTATTTAATTATATTCGTTGTGGGTGACTCTGTCATACCACAATAACAAATGCAGAATGGAAATTTTTATATTGGCGAGGGTCTTCACTTGCTCAAGGAAGATTGAATGATGTTAATCACGAGCTAATTACAGAATTTCCATTCACTATATTAGCTTTCGGAGTTGTTTTCTTCACTCTAAATAACCGTAAGTGTTTTCTCCCTCTTTTAGCAGGCTAATGCAACTGGTCCGGAAAGAAGTTAACGTCTCAATAATAGAAACCCATTTATAAATATAATGAAGGAAAACATGAAATACAGGTACATAAATTTAAGAGATCTAGGCCAAACTACGTTTTCTTTTGAAATTGAGCAATCATTTTCTGTTCAATTCAAAGACTGAATCTGACATTCATCACATTGAAATAAAGAATGTGATTGAGCAGTTCTTTCACTATGAAGGCAACCGAAGAAGGAAAGGTTTAGCTTTTGTATTGTGAATATATTTACCTGTTCTTGTTCATTGTTATACTAAGATCATTCCCTTCTAAAGCCTTAACAACTCAGCACATAGTTCTAAGGAATCTAAGCATGATTTACTCCTTGTTAATTAAACTTTACCAAACGAAGTTTATCTCGCCGTTGAGAATTTATTAAATGTTCTCGGGATACTAATTTCCCGAGAACATTTCATTAATAAACTTTACCATGTCTGGCCAAGGCCAACAAATTGTATAAATTTTTTTAATGTATATTACAAACTACTCGAATGCAAGAGCGCCCACCTTCTGGTTTGAAATTATAACGTATATTAAAGCCATTTTCCATTCTATTTTTTCCCACGTTTTTATAGTCGAGAGACCATCAACTAGATGCCAATGTCTGGACTAATTTTATACAATCATCCATTCAATAGCTGGAGAAAAACTTACAAAATTAATAACAATCATATCATTCATATAAGAATATAATGGAAGTGAATACCAGAAACTGACTTTTTTTCTTCTTTTATTGATTACAAAACAACAAAGTTATGTTTAATTTCTGTCTGATTGGCTCTTTTCATTGTGCATTTTTGCCTGAGAAACATATCAAAAGTATCAATATTTTTCTTTGAAAGTAGGATAATACGATTTTCAGGATAAACATTTTCAAACATGTGATCCCTAAGTTCAGTAAACATCCCTGTAAAATAGCTGTTTTTATTTTTTGCTTTAAATAATTTTCCATTACCTTCAAATCACAGTGAATGAATTCATTCCTTATACATTTTTCAGCAATTCTGCATATATGTACAACACTTGCTGAGGGAAAATGCAGTTACCCATTATCATTAGCAGTAATAAACATAGAAGTAGAGGAAAAATTATTTTCTGTGAACAGAGAAGATGTACAAATATTTCAAGAGAAAGTCTGCAACTTTCATAGCAACAAATTCTGCAATATATTTTCGGAAATGTTATGTTATTATGTTTCTGGCAACATATTTATTCTTGTACTTTTCAATTCTGTAACTTTTTGTTCTGTCTGTTACTGCTTCATACTTACGCGCTTTTACAGATGTTTTTTTGTCATATGTATGGTCATGCTGCACATAGTATTCTTGCTTTCTGACTTCCTGATAAACATAAAGTGGGATATTTCTTTTCTTTGGAAGAGGTCATGCAATAGTCTTCTGAAAATATTGCATACTGTTGATAGTGTACATTTCACATAGCATAATAGTAATGCAGAAAACAAGGAACAATTTCTCCAAATATTTATCCACAAATAGTGTAGTAATTGTATATACGGTGCAGCTAAAAATAATAAAGCTTTGATACTAAGAATGTTACAGTATTTTGCACATACATTATGCTTATAGTCCTTACCTACGATTTATGTTTGGAAAGCAGAAAATTGTTGGTACCGCGGTAGGTTTCAAAATTATTTTTATTGCCATTTTTGCAGAAACATTTTTCTCGAAATGTTGGGAACATATAGCACTATGTTCCGAGGGAGTAAAACTGTCGCAGCGTATTTTGGTTAACCACTCCCTCAATTTATTCAAATAACGGAAGCGAAGGAAATATTAAACATGTGATAAACACGGACAAATCACATCCAGGGGTTAAGACAGTAGAATAATCGGAACTTATTAAAATGCATTCTTCTTGTGAAACGATAAATTTGTGCCACTTGTAGCACGGCTGATGTAGTTACATGCAGCACAAGAATTATCGTAGAAAACATTTGTAAACCACAAAAATACGAGCACTCGATCACTTCTACACGTCTCAATTATACAATATACACTGAAAGCTACCGGTTGTCCCCACTATGGCGGCAGGTGCATCGTACAATTTGCGAAGAACCAGTAGCGCCGTTGCTCCTTCTAGTGTATAATATTCAAACATGTTTGTTACACACTAACGAGACAATTATAACAATTTCAAGACTAGATATAATTTGCTTATTATGTAAACAGGCTTAAAAGCGTCGATAATAATGGATTTTGCGCTGAAACAGACAAAAAAAAAAAAAAAACGAGCTTCCTTTAATGTGCTGCAACGGTGTAACTAAATTCTTATTATGATTGTTTAGTTTCGATACTATCCGGTTTTTGCGAAATTAGCTCAGATGAAAACCAGTGTGGTTTCTTCTTACATGTAAAGTCTTCAAATTTTTTTTCTTCGGACTTTGCGGTTCAACGATGTCTTATTAGAGTCGGGAGAGAATGGGAGCAAGAAATTTTGCCTTTTTGAAAGAACCATCGCCTGGAATGATTAAGAGAAATCATGGAAAAGCAAAATCTTCATGGTTAGACAGGGACACTGCAAATTTGATTTAAATAGTTCTGTCAGGAAAGGACTAGATATACATAATTTAACCAAAAGTTTCTTAATGTCATGTATGGGGGCAGTATAGCCTACATAACGTGACTATTTGTCTTTTTCGTCAGAGCGGGACGCTTTAGAAATACTATAGAAAAAAATAATTTTTATCGCATAGTGTTTATTAAAACGAAGAAAACTTATAATAAGTAGAAAGTATTACATGTTAGCTGAGTTACTGAACCTTTGTGTCTGATATCTAATATAGCTATTTTGTATTTATCAGTGGAACAAATCAGTTTCAAAATATCAGGTTAAGTTTTCGAGCAGGAATGGCGCTCATTACATGATTTCTTGATGTTAGTCTTCGTAATCAAAATGGTTTTCAATACTTGTCACTTGTCCATATTTTATTTATCACCTTCGACAGGTGCGTTACTTCCAGGCAGACATATAACATACTCAAATAGTTATACGAAAGTTTGTAAAGTTGAGAGTTTTAGCACGGAAGGGAAATGTATAGCACGTAAAACGTTTTAAAATTTAGTAATTTTCGCAGTAAGCTAGTGAATTTGCTTGCCTGCAATAGCAATTCTTTTAGTTGTGTCGTTCCTAATTCATTTTTGTTGTTCTTGTTAAGTTGAGCAGTTATTACGGCAAAGGACCGGAAAAGACTTCCTTACAAAAAATGAAAATGAATTCGGTCACGGTTTTTGAGAAGAGGCAATTCCCCATGCTCTTGAGCAATTTCTGGATTTCTTTGAAAACCGAACTTTTGATGGATAGATCGTGAATGTGAAGTGAGCACCACCTAATGTCATTGATGAACCTTACCCCTCACCCACTTCGTTCAGCTATTACTTAGTGTAAATACACCATATGTAACTGAGTCTAAAAAAATTATTGATAAAAGTTTTTTTAAAAAATGAGGCTTAAAATATTTGCTATTAACAATTCCGTCAAAAATCGGAATTATTCCATCAAAGAAACAATACAGTTTCTAATCCAATCATTCAACGCAAAAAATGATTGCTGAACAGTCATACAACTAAGATGCAATTTAGACCTACTGGTATCTGTAGATATTGATATACCAACTCATTCTGCAATCTGTTTGTGAATCCTCAAATGTGTAACAATCCAGTCTTAATAGAAGAAATCGGTGAACTAAGGTCTGTGCACTTAACACTGGAAGTAAATTCTTCACTATCAATCATTTAGGTAAGCTGTCATCCAAATACTTTATTTTCTCATAGTCGTAGAAAAACGATAGTCAATATAGCGAAGTCATAATATCCAGGAGGACTATGAGAAGGAGGAGCGGTTTTGTAAATATTCTAGGTTTCATTTGTTCTAAGCAAAGTACTGTTAGTTTCTAAATTTCTGAAAGCTGTTGTGTCGAGATAAAAATCATAAATTAACAGATAGTAATAGTGTCGCGTAATGTTTTGTTAATAGATAAACTACTATGTCGTTTAAGAAAGGTTACGTGTCAGCTGTCAAGAAGATAGCAGATCAAGAGTGACAATGTAATGTACTATAAGGATTTATAGCTTATCTCTGTTAAACTCTGCAATTGATGTGTGTTAGAGGAATCGTGCCATAAATAGGAAACAGGGTTGTCTACACACACCACCGAGCGTGGTGGTGTAACGGATAGCGTTCTGGCCTCGCATTCGGGAGGACGGCGGTTCGAATCCCCGTCCGGGCATCCAGATTTGGGTTTTCCATGGTTTCCCCAAATCACTCCAGGCGAATGCCAGGATGCTTCCTTCAAAAAAAAAAGGCCATGGCCGAATTCCTTCCCATTCCTTGCCTCCATCCTTTCCCGTCTCTAAAGACCACGTTGTTAAAAAGGGACGTTAAACTGTTACAAAAAAAAAAAAAAAAAATGTTTACACACAGCTTTAAACCCCAGCCTTTCCTTGAACGGCTTGTACGGAATATCCTTTAAGATTTTATAATTATTAAAATTCTATAAATATTCGTACGTTCTGCTGTTATATTACTGCCGACAGTAGCATTAAAATTGTAATACGCAGAGTTCGAACAGAATCAGCAGTAATTTCGTTCGGAGTAGTGAACATTTTAATAACCGAAAGAAAATTATTCATTTTGTTATGTATAAATACGACAAAAAGCTAAATCAGAATGTTGTTATATACTGTAAAAGACGTTTCCAGAGTAATATTGCCAAAACGTCACAGTAATTTCATTTTATGATTATTTGAACTTAATATCACTCAGGCGGATATTTCATAATGCGGTGACAACTTTATAACTTGCAAAAATGAGAACGAAAATGAATATCATAGAATATTTCTCAATTTACTTCACTAAATGGTTCCTAAGTTTTCGAAATAATCAAGGTCAATCGTTAATGCATGGTATCACTTTCGGATGAAACCTGATTTATTTTGTAAGTACAGTGCATTTATTACCAGCAAGCTAATAGCAGGAAACGTGATTTTAAGCTAAGGTTTACATTATAATAACGTTCAACCACTAACTAGGTGATCCGTAGCCTGGCGGTAGCAAGTGTGGACTGGCGAACGGAAGGTATCGACTTCGAGTCTGCCAGAGTTGATATTTTTTTTCCCGACATGCCCACATTTTAGGGAATCTTTGTAATTGCAAATATGTTTGTGTGAGGAACCATGGAAATATGTCACAAGTTGTCTTTCCACGCTTTGCAGTCAGATTATTTGCGGTTTGAAATGTGATCTTCAATTTTTAAGATCTTTTATCAATATTTTTTTTAGACTCAGTTACATATGGTGTATTTACACTAATTAATAGCTGAACGAAGTGGGTGAGGGGTAAAGTTATCAGTGACATTAGGTGGTACTCACTTCACATTCACGATCTATCAATCAAAAGTTGGTTTTCAAAGAAATCCAGAAATTGCTCAATAGCATGGGGAATTGCCTCTTCTCAAAGACCGTGGGCGAATTCATTTTCATTTTTTGTAAGGATGTCTTTTCCGGTCCCTTGCAGTAATAACTGATCAACTTAACAAGAACAAAAAAATTAATTAATTGCTTAATAGATAAAAGCAGAAATCTGTAAATTTGTCTTCTAAATAGGTATATAATATGTGTTCCAGTGTATGCGTAGCACAAGCAAAACATAAAACCTCATTAAATCACCTTTGCCCGCGGCCCGACTCGATCTGTGGAACTGCGAGACAACGCACTAGATTCCGGGCTCAGCATCCGCGAATCTGACCCACTTACACCACCATCGTATCAGGCTTACTAGAGACGGAAGCTGAGGTAGCAACAACTCATCAACAGCTTGGCATTATCTTCCTTGTTCCTGAAATTTCCTGTTTATGTTTGGAATTGTTAATTTCGGAAATAACAGTATCATTTCATGAAAGAAACTGCGCTTCAATGTGGTATTCGTTAGAATTGTAGAATTGACGCGTAAAATTTCTGCGTTTCCTTATTACCGTTTTTTTTTTCTTTTTCCTAGGGTTACGAATTTTTCCCCTACCTACAAAACGAATAAAATTCAACGCAATAGGACATGGAAGATCAACTCCATGCCACGAATAAAGCCCCGTTGGCGATATTCATCACGATATAAGTAGTGTTCACTAGTAGAAACAGCATGTTGTTATTTACGGTAGCTTCTGAATGCATATTCTTCGTTATTGACAAAAAAAAATTCGTAACAACAGCCACTCTCACGTTTTCAGTTCTTAGTTGCTTGCCGATACCACAAGCTAGAAAATATTACTATCGCACTCTTGGCACCTTAGTTTGATTTAGTTCCTCGTTCATTTCTAAACAACCAGAATTATGTTTCAGATCAATTATCATTCTCCCATCTTTGTGATCTGCGCTAGAAATAATGGCAATGTTGAGTAACAGAAATCATTACGATTACGTTTAATCTATCCCAGTAACTGTCTTTCAATTCATACTAACCCACAATGCGTTAACACTGTCACATTTCAGCGAAAACAGTAATTTTATGATTTTGTTCCTTTTGTTCCACGCTTTTTTATTTTCAAGAAACGACACAACTAAAAGAATTGCTTTTTCAGGCAAGCAAGTTCACGAGCTTATTGCGAAAATTACTAAATTTATAAATATACTTGATAGAACTCTTAGACAATTCTGTACTGTTTCCAGTAATTGTAATTGAGAGCTAATGTTGAATATTATCAGAAATTTCTATTAATTTTATGGTGTTGAAGACGGGTATAAAAGCTAAATTTTGTTGTGAACCAGTACTTGTTTAAAATCAGGGTACATTTTGTGTTATGTATGCAGTCTTAATAGCTCTCAAATTTCTTAAAAAAGCAAATAAACGTATTTGATGTTCGTATTAAACTCATTTATTGCCAATATGTAACTACTATTTAGGTTTATTAAAGAAATTTATTTCGTTTTTTAGGAGATGGGTGTGACGCAATTTTGTATAGTGGTGTAACTGTACCACCTACAGGTTGTAGTACTGTCTTGGTAGACGTGTATAATGGGTTGAATAAGTCCCAGGAGGAAATGTACCGATGTGCAATGCAGGTCGTTCGGATACATATGAGCATTGTAGTACATTGCTGATTAGTAACTATCAATAATTACAAAATATTCTAAGAAATATACTTGATTTGATATAATAATTATCACAAAGTTTCGCCTAAAATTTTATATTTGTTTGTTTTTAGGAAGGATTGCTACTAACTATAATGTAGACAGAGAACATTTTAACCCATCATGGTATGATGATAACTAAATTTTAATAGAGTACAGTGTTCACTTCCATCTATTTATATATTTGATTATCACTTTTTAAGATTTCTGTGGATGATGTTAAATCATTGCACAATCATAGCTAGAAATCTAGACGTCCCTTACAAAGCAACAAATTTGTTCTTTTTTATGTTCCTAGATGGAAATAACATACGTAATTTGTGCCTGCAGATTGGCGAAGGCGAGAAATCTGAATTGATATGTGCGTTAACCATGTTACTGTGGATTGGCTCCTCAAGGCTAGCCTACAGATCATTACTGCAGATGCTTCCACCTGGCTTCATTCCACCCCCACAACCAGATCCCGAACTACTATTCCTTCCGATCAAAATGCAGTGCCTCCACCAAAAGGTAAACATGCCAGTTTAATACATCCACATTACATTTCTCTTTTTTAAATTTATTGTTATTTGCCCTCTACTATGGTTGTATGTAGTCACCTTATGTTATCTTCAATAGAAACTTACTTTTTCTAAAAAAAAATTCTAATCCATATTTGTGTCAAAGTAGCCGATTAAAACTAATCGATAAATATTTCGCAATACTAGTCTTATTTTGCATAAACTTGTTAAAATAATTACAGAAATATTTAAAAAATTCTGTAAGATTCGAGGAATTATTTAAAATGCTTTTCTTAGCAGAAAGTAAAATAATTTTCATATCTGTAAAATATAGCTTATCAATTCATTAAGGACCGTATTGGTATAAGTTCAATTACTGAATGTAGAAGTTTAATTACTACTTTTATTTATGTTGCATAAATTTAGTATTTTGAAATCATTGTTACGGAAATTTGAGAGAAAATAATTTCTGTGTAATCTGGAGGATAGAACGTAAACACAAAGACTTAAAACGATCCATAGAAGTTTTGAAAGAAATTCAATTACAAAAGAGTGGAATGCACTGAAGAAAAAGAAACATTAAATTTAGGTAAGAGCTATCCGAAAAACTGTAATCAGAGGAGAAGGCACAGGAGTTTTTACGGTGCCATAGGAATAGAGCAGTTCAGGTACTTAAAAAATCAGACAAATTGACATGGCTGCAAGAAAAGGGTAAAGAAGTAGAGAAGGAAATAGTTGTAAGGTGGACGCTACTTATTGGAGATCAAACATAATTTGAAACAAATAAAAAAAGATGCATTACTTGTAAGATGCTGTTCAGAAACCTATTTTAAGCTCAGAGAAAAAACTAAGCGGTGGTCTATGATGGGGATGGTATGACGATAATTTGCTACATCTTGTTTCAAGGACAGATTCTGACAAAGCTCTAAAACATTTAAAGCTATTTAAGACAGTATGAATTGTCAAGATTCGTGTAGAATTGCTAAAATCTATGAAAAAAGAGGAAATTTGAAGTTTCTTCAAACTGATGCCAAAAGCTACGAAAACGCGATATATTAAAAGGTTTTAATAAAGCTATCATTTACATACTCGAAAAAAACCAGTATCTGAGAAATGTGGAAATTATGGTGCATAGAGTCTGAAATCATATGCTTTAAAATTAATAACTAAAGTATTATATAGATGAACGGATTTGGGACAAACCATGATGCCAAAGAAGGTAACCCGACAGTTGAAAGTATTATTGGAACGAAGAGCCAAGAATTAAAAACTCTATTTTGCATTTGTAAACTTAGACAAAGCTTTCGATAAAATCTAATAGAATAATGTTTTTAATTATGTCTAAAATATCGGATTAGAAGAATAATTTATAAGCTATAAAAGTCAGTAGACTGTAATGAAGGTAAATTAGATGATCATGGGAGATAAAAATACCTTTAGGTAGTTGCTAGTCTTAACATCTGTTCAGTTGCGTATTTGACCATATGATAAAGCGTATTTGGCACGTTTGAGCACATTGACTTACTGTTGGACTTACGTTTGTTGCAGCCAGTCGCTGCTCTTGTGCACATTTCTGGCGGCCGTTTGAGGGGCGGCTTAGACACGACTGGGTTGTGTGACCCATTCGTTAGGGTCACCATCGCAGACCAGACGCTAGAAACTGAGGTGTGTCATAGAGTCCATATCTGATAGGAGTAAACTGAGAAACTGAGCTTTGGATTCATGTTAAATATTCTGTGCATACTAATTCAAAGCCAAGCAAACCTTCTTTTGTTTGACACCTGTTGCGTATGATTTTATACAATTGTTGTGTATGCGTAAAATCTTCAAGGGCTTTCCACCGGGATAGCGTGTTAGTAAAAATATATAGTGACGTTTCGGAGCCTACCTCCGGCTCCATCTTCCGGCGAAGTGACGCACTTTTCCAGTGGAGAGCCCTAGAAGATTTTACGCAATTGACTCACCGAGAAAGCCTACATTCTTTCAATTGTTGTACATTTCTACATTCACGTTATGTTGTTATAAAAGCTATAAATTATAGCGTATTACGTAGAGCAAATCAAGATCTTGTTAGTTGCGTGTCACATGTCGTCAAAGCTCATCAGATTATACTAAAAGAAATTTTCTCTTGAAGAGATACACTTTGCTTAGTAAATGTTGCTATTCTTTTCCGATAAGGGAGAACTGATTTAATAAGGTCGTATTTCAGTCTTGGTTATTAACTGATAGAAGATTAGAAGATTGCATGTCACCTCGAAACAAACTTCTAAAAGACAATGAATAGGTTAGACTCAAATACATTACATTAGTGAAAGCTTGGATGCAAAAATTGATGAACCCACTGACTTTAAAAAATTAAGAGCTTTTGCGAATCTGATAGTTTGTTTATAAATTAGTGTTTGATATTACTTGGTGGTATTAACAAATATTAGTCTGAATATGTTTAGGCAGTTATTTACGTTCAAAGCCTAATGATGACCTGAATTTGATGTGAAGATTTTTTTTTTTAAAAAAAAGTACGATTTTAGGATATTGGAAGTACTAGTTTCAAGCACAGTTTTCACATTTAATCCACATATTTGTTTCAGACGTAGCTGTGACCGATCCACCAATACACTGTTAAGACTGTTTATCGGAATTCACTTCCTAAAGATTGCGAAAATTCATGCCAGTAAAAAGCACGCCATCACAGTTCCTTATATAATTATGTTTTGTTCACATACACGCACATAAAACGTAACCAGTTATCTTCTTCTGACATAAAAACACTATCCCTTCATACATATCCCTCGATTTAATAAAATATCAATTCTTTGATTACACACATTGTTCATGTGAGATTCTCAAAAAATATGCCACTTCATCCACAACCATCACACAGAATGGTACACAGTAGAAAAATAATTGGATGGAATTTGAAACGTGACGTTTCTTTGAAATTCTTCGTTATACTTGCTCCCTTATATTGGGAGTGGAAATGTGGATTATACTGATGTAAAATCGCTTTGAAAACAAAGAATGAACTCATAATGTAAGGCGCTTAATTTTTGAGGGAGTAAAGTAATATACAATTTACAGTTATAAACTTGATAAACGAATACGGCATTGCATACAAAAAATCCACAGTGTGAATATTGTTTAGTAGAACTAAATTGAATTATGCTTAGCTTAATGTTTAGTGAAATGTCAGATATATAGTTAGATTATACGAAACTAGAGCTTACAAATCTAATGGGAAAGTTTCTTCTTCATTATAATTCCCATGGTATCCCTGTCGTTCCTTTAGTCGTGTAGTCCAGGCACCAGATCTCACAATGTTCCTTCTTCACACTACCATCCTAAAGCTAAGACAAATAGTGTAGCTGTTAAAACCCGGATAGAACATATCTCCCACGTTATACACATGCTACCTTTTGTATTTAATTTCATATTTAAATTCAATTTTTCAAAATAATTTCTTCAAATTAATATTTTAATTTGTGATATCATCATGTACACAGGTGGTACCTGCTCAGCTGAATCCACAGTGGAATCAGACGTTGGTTTTTAATAATATATCAGTTGGCTGTTCTTCATTTGAATATTTCAAGAATTATCCACTTAGCATTATCATTGAAGTATTCGATCTCGATAGACAGGTGAGTTATTGCAAACTGAAGTAGACTTTGTATTCTAAATTCAGTGTTTAAAGCAACGTAAGAAAATATACGACTCTAAGATGAAAAGTTCTTAGCTTGGCGGTGAAATAGTGACAGTGTTAGTTCAAAAATTTAGTCTCCGTTTAGTTCAATGAACCATTTATCTATAGAATGGATTTTTTTTCCTGAAGTACAATTCTGGAAGGTCTAAATCTACATATATAGCTGTTATCACCTCTGCGTGTGACGCAAATTGTTTCCCAGAAATTTATTTTTATTTGAAAATAGGTAGAAGTCAGAGGGAGGCCAAATCTGACTAATTGGATAGATGTTCCAACCATTCGTTTTTTAGATTCCTACGTTTTCCCACTGCCAAAGTACATTTGAGAGCGGCACATTATTCTGAAGTAATTTTGTAATCCGGATCTCGTCTCGTGAATTTTTTCATAAACATGCTCCAGATTATTTGTCAAATATTGTTTAAAAAAACCTACTTTGCATTCCAAAAACACTGGCAATGACTCTGCTAACAGATCAAATGGGATGCAGAGTTACTGGTTTCAGGTGACTTTTTGACTGCTGCTTCGTTTCTGGCATGCAGTGGTGGACTCACGTCTCATCCGTTGAGCGGTAACGATCTGGCCTTGCATTCGGCAGGATGTGGAATCGAATCCCCATCTGGTCGTCCAGATTTCTATTTTCCAGCGTTTTCAGAATGCTGGGCTGGTTCCTTCAAAAGGCAATGGACGCATTTCACCAATTCTTTGACCCCAGCCCTTTCCCGCCTCTAATGACCCCGATGTTAACGAGGCGTAAAGATATAGCAAAAAAGGAAAACTTAATTGTAATATGTGTTTCAACAAAAAAAATCAAAAAAAAAAATTTGTTGATAGCAATTTTATCTGTGTACCACGCTGAGAACTTTTCATTTTATTTTCGTAAAAGTGGTCCCGGTCCTGCAATAGTATAGCGTGTTAGTGCGCAAAATTTTGATTTATTTCACCGGTTCATGTAAGTACTAAGGAATTAGCGATATTACCTCGAAATATCTAATATTTCAATTGAAACTGATAGCCGTACAAATGTCGTTATAATCAAATTTTAGATTATAAATAAGTTTTGATATGTAAATCTATGCCGTAATCAATAACTTAGGAGAAATCAGACATGACCTATTCTTATTCAGGAAAGAGGTCCATAAAAAATGTGAATAAACCTTCGTTACTGTAAAACGTGGAGCTTTATGTTTTAGAATAATACACTGTTCAGGTTCAGTTTGGCTTATTTATTCAACACTTTGTAGAATTTCAGCTAGGTGATAAACTTTCCACACTATTATATTTTTTAAATACTACTGTACTTTGCTGGTCCCTATACAGTTAGTTATAGGGATTGTATCAACATTCTTTAAAATTAGATAGCTATGTACATTTTCGCGGTGGCAATACTGTAGAAAAACTTCTCGGGTTTCAAGCCGCGTCAAAGTCGAATCGTCTGCTGAAGTTGTGGAATCTTGCACCGCTTCCGTTCTCAAACTTTGACGCGGATTGAAACCAGAGAAGTTTTCAACATTCTTAAATATTCTATATAACATACAAGCCGTATTAGTCGTAAGTTATTTATTTATTTCCCTAACCATAAATTTTTGGATCGTATTTCAACAACGTCACCGTAATAGACGTTTAAAAAGGAAAGTGTTTGAACCAGCTGTTGACTCTAAGACCGTACACACATCAGGAGTTTGTTCATGATGATATCTTTGAATGAGAGTCAATACGTTGAGAAAAATGGGATCGGAGGGCAAACGTAGAGTAAAATTGCGCAACGGATTTATCAGTATTATTATAACGGTTGTTAATTCGCAAGACATATTACAATACTTATTTGCTGATGTCGACAGCTGTTTGGTAATCATCGAGAGCAGCTAGTGGGCCGAGCATTGATGGAACCACAGAGAGTCCGACTGTTCGGCCAGACCCACTTGACGCCACCTCTCCAGTGGCTGCCCATCACCTGGGGAACACAGCACGTCGGGGACTTGCTCATCGGAGGAGAGCTAGTACTGCAGGTACCCCACAGGAAACTCAATGGGCAGACATGAGACCAGTTTTGGAGGAAGGCATTTTCACTTCCTGTACGATGATCTATTAGTACTTCAGCTAGTATTAGTTCATAATTTTCATTAATTAAAACATGTTTATCGATCATTTCTTTCTACTAGCTCAAAAGTCTCCAAGTTTTCTCAACCACTGCAGCATTGCGTTAAGTATAAACAAGTTAGTTTTCTCACCATATAGATTCTTAATTATCATTTCAAGAATGATACGCAGTATATTTTCTCTGTTTTGTTGTTGTGTTTGGTACTTCGCACACACACTGGTGCAGATCTAGTTGTTTCAACATCTCTGTATTTTTTACTGAGATTTTCAGATCAATTCACACGTTACCCAAATTTCTGATTCATTATAAATATCGCTATTTTAACTTTTCTGGTAGTTTGTGCGGTATTTAGCCAGTATTAAGCCTACAAGAAATCTGGCATTGCATTCCGTTTGTACTTGCTAATCGAAGAAACAGTATAAGGAAGTTCCAGGTCTCTGATTTAATCTTTTTTTTAATATTCCGCACTGATAGTTGTAGAATGTGTTTAAATACTTTGTTTCTGATGACTGATTCCTGCTCCCACAGGGAAATTCAAACGAAGATCCAGAAAATACAGTAATTTAAATCGACATAAGCTAAGTCTAAAGCATTACAGTGGAATACGGCGATTTACCGTTGTCTTATGTGTTCATTAGCTGTCAATCATTTCTTATTTCCGCCTACAGGTGTTATTTCCAACCCCAGAAAAAACATTGTAACCTGAACCACACCCCTCGCATTTTATTAAAGGGCCCTTTGAAAACCTAGTTTACTTTTGACACCTGGTTAAATTCCTTACACAAAGAATTGTCTTGTTTATGGAAACAGTAAGTACCACCTAAAGAATTGTTTGACTTTTCGTTGCATGAGGCTAATGTAGTCCCTTCACAATTCTTTGAACCATTTAAACAAATTTATTCACTCACTTGTTTCTAGAGCATTTTTCTATTGTAGTAAATATAGATATTCAGTAAGAATGAAATCGTAAGTCTGCATTAATTATAGTATGATATGAAAGTAACGACCTTTGCGGTAGACGCAATGGTAGTTATTGTCCGAGTATTTTGTTTTTAGTATTTACCTGTAATAGAGCAACTTATTTCAAATTTCACACGGAGTATACTGTCCACGCGTTTAATAAATAGACCGTCGTCAATTGTAGTCTGGAAGCAGAGATGACGTGGTAGGGGGTGGCGAGTGGCAGCCGGGTGTCACCACGCTGCCTATCCCTCAGGAGATCAGGCCGCACAACGTCAAGTACAGGTGAGCCACAGTGATTTCTGCTTGCTGTCACTACAGCCCTCAGACGGAGCTTAATAGTAATTTCTATCTTGTGAATTATGTGCATTGATCAAATAACTGCGCAGGCTTCCGTCGTAGGTATTATCTTGGTTCTCCAGTCGATTCGTTGAAACCTAACGTTTCGGCCATCGTGCTGTGGCCTTAATCAGAGGACCACAGCACGATGGCCGCAAGTTAGCTTTCAACATATCGACGCGGTTTCACCTGGAAAACCAAGATAATATGTGCATTGATGTTGGAGAGAGATAAACATAGATAAATTATAAATTTGTATACTTTCAGCATAAACTGAGAATTGTTGTGACGGATGGAAACCGTTTAGATCAAGTGTACTGTTGTCACAAATTTATAGTGTATTAAATTTAAATTAAAAGATTGTAATTATGAATGTTGTGGAAAACACAGATTTTCGTCTATAAGACATTGTTTAAATTTGTCAATTTGATATTTAAACACCTGTAAACACATCTGTTTTCATTTCAAAATGTTTCCTTATGATTGTAAGTAATTTTGTAGAAGTACTATTTCCGTTGATTGGAACAGTTTTACCGAGCGTGGTGGTGACCTCGCATTCGGGAGGACGGCGGTTCGAATCCCCGTCCGGGCATCCAGATTTGGGTTTTTCATGGTTTCCCAAATCACTCCAGGCAAATGCCGGGATGCTTCCTTCAAAAGGCCATGGCCGAATTCCATCCCATTCCTTCCTCCCCCCTACCCCCCGCTATCCTTTCCAGTCTCTAAAGACCTTACTGTTAAGAGACGTTAAGCAGTTGAAAACAGGAACATTTTTTAGCAATAAAAAAGTGTCGGGCAGCGCGTTTTCTCGAAATTTCCGTATTGCATATTTACGCTTGCGAGATCACGAGCGGTCGAGTTCACTTGAAACGATATTAACAGGACGCTGTGTCTATAATGTTATTAATGTGTTGTAGAATCTTTGGTACAAGTTTTTATCCGTGTATATGTTTATGAAGATTTCGGCTGAATAAAAAAAAATTGAAATAAAACTATATCGACGATCCTGTTATTTAATTATCTGATCATTCAAAACTTGCATGAATTTCCATATTTTGGTGAAAATTAAAAGTCACCTTCCTTCCGTAAGTCTAAAGACTGACGAATTGAGTTACAACATTATTAAGTTGATGTCAATGAATGGTTTGCTCCTTAATAATTTACGTAGTGTTTGTATTATAAAGAAGACAGCTGGGTGAAGTGTTAGAAAATGTATGACGTATCTATTAAGGTGATTTTGTAGAATGATGAATTAATTTTACCGTACGATTACCATTAAATACAAAGATTTTAATAATGTGATCCTTCTTTAGCAACCCTCTAATTTTGTAACCGTACGAAAAAAAAATCAGAAGAAATTCAACATGAAGCCCTTAAAAGATGCTATAGATGGAACTGTTTTGAACATGATATGCTGAAACGTTTTTGAAATTTTCATGTTGCTTTATTACTAATATATTTAATTTTGTTTTCCATATTGATAAAATTACGATACTAAAGAAACTGCGGCAAAATGACAGAAAGCAGTTGAATCACACATGAAACATTTCCTCTTCCCAACTAATTGTTGATCTTGGTTAATAAATGACGAACTTAGTTACCTTTATGTGTGAAACATCCACAAGTTTCTTAACAAATCTTTTTAAGTTTCAGTAAGCTATTACCATCATCTTTAAGTGTTGGGTAATTCAAATGTAGTACTGCTATGGGCGCCTACACGCACTTTGCCGTTTTGGAATCCTATATATAAAAAGCTAACGTGTGGTCTGCGTGCGTCGTCTATAGCTGCTTCTCCTATTGGCTAACGAACGGCCAATCATCAACCACCATATTGCATTCCTTCATTTTGGATTTTGTTTATTTACTACAGTTAGATGCAAAAAGTCGTGTAAGACGAATGGTGTTCGATGTTTATGTTATATTATTTGTATCAGTTATACGCCAAAATTCATGTAAGGAGAAGGGATTCAATATTTACGCTATTTTATCTGTGTCAGTTATAAGCCCTAGGTCAAACCATAACCTAAGATTTTTTCGGCAGACGGTAAGAAACTGTGAGTGTATTTAAAACTCGGAGAAACATAATGATGTATTGGTCAAATAAATAACAGTTATACGTTTTCGAAATTATAGTCTACATTTATTTATGCAAAATCCTAACCAAATACTCTGATAATCTAACCAGAGTAACGTATTCATATAACAAACGATATCATTAAAAATGACTAATTGATTTCTCCTTATAAGCTTTTCCAGAATAAATTCTTACTACCATTATATATGATACCATTAGTTTTTGATACATTTGTTAACTATTAAATGAGATTTAATATAAACTTTTGATTAGATTTAAACCATGATTTAAACAGTGAAGGATATGACTATTGTCTCTGACTTACAGTATAAGCGATGACACTCGAAATGCAACAACGATATTATTGCCGCAAAATAGCAGTGAGCAGAGATATTAGAAATACGGAGAGCAGGGAAAAAAATTAATGCGAGGCAATTATGTGTCACAAAGTTACAATTAGTACGTTCGTTTAAATTTACATATTGCTTTTTATTTATCTACGACAACCAGAAGCAAAAATTCATGTAATGTATGTATGTGTACGTTATATTACCTGTATCAATAATGAGTACTAGGTTAAAACACAGCCTACAATTATTTTTTTTTGTCCGGAGATAAGAAACGATGAAGTTTGTTAAAAACTCGGAGGAAGTTTACTTCCCGTCATTTAAAGTAAAATAATGTAAATAAATCGGTATTACCGGAGATCGCGATTCTGCCAGGAATTGGTGTGGTAAACTGCAAGAATCCACTAGAAATATTTTCCGTAGTACATTTAACTGTATTATGCCCGTCCAGAATGTATTACAACCTAATTTCTGCTTGAAAATAATGGTAGTCTACAGGCTGTATTACAACGGAATCACTGCTTAAAAACAATATGTCTTGCGATTGACTACAGCATTTGAGAGTAGTAGAAGTTATGATTTTCGAAAGCAATATTAATGGAGGGTTGTGGTTGAGTTGACGAGAAAGCCCACCGACACATTTGATTACAGCGTAATTCACTCTGAAATGAGTTTTACAAACCAATTAAACTGCTTTCATATGCGCCAAGTTACTGAAGGTATTAATAAATGCGGGTGAACGTAGTTCGTACCTATCGTGCTGAAGTGTGCCTGGACTAGGAATAAAACTGATATTAAATGGATAGCAAAAGTTTCTGGATTCCTAATTTATTTTTCATTTTATTGGTTTTATACATCCGCCCTCATTAATTCAGTAGAAGTTACTACTGTATTGCTGTGTAGAACATTATCAAATCAAGGCCACTAGCATTATCTAATAACAATCCCGTATAATTAACCAACTGCAAAATAATAATAATAATAAAATGAACTGCCAGAATATGGCGTTCAAACCGTCATTTTTGACGGGCTAGAAGCTAGTTCTATATATGGCTGTTGGTATGGTGATTTTAAGAAATACTAAAGAATATTAAAATGAATTCTCGTCGCATCAGTTATTAAAATCCTTCTACACTAACCACGCACGCAATTTACACACTTAAATCTATTGGAGAAACTTAGCTAGAGTAAGGCATTATCGCGAGGCGATAACACCATGGAATATGAGACAATACACCTATGATTGTATAGCTCAACAATAATGTTTTTAAACAACTGAACATGCAGTGGAGGAAGGTGAAGAATTGTTTTATGAGTCTCTGGAATTAATACATGATACTTTACCTATCTCTTGAGCGTCCTGGTAGCTCGGTGGTTAAAGGGTTTGATTTCAATCATTTGGGATCTAGTTGGAGGATTTTGGAATTATTAAGAGTTACGTTTGATCATATGAGCTTGCTAACACGTTCCGTGATTCGGCTTCTCGTTAAATTGTAACTCCAAGAGGAAAGGAGCTGGCCGTTCTACCTCTGACACAGTGGGGAGGATCCAACCAACTTTCGGGTTGTAGAAATTTTTTTTTTTCCTAACTGTTGTGTGAAAATAGTTTGAGAACCGTTATGTTACAATAAAGAAGAGATATCCTGGATTTTTTAGTTCAGTTAAAACCATGGAAACAGACGGAAATTGAGTGAATCGGCTTTCAGCAAACTATCTGATAAAGTGTTTACATTACACCATGTAACAAAATTGTGTTTAAGTTAATTTTTTTGTTGTTTCTGATACAGTGTGTTTCAAAACACTATTTAAACACAATTTTGCATGTGGGAATTTGTTTTTAGGGAAATGCCGTCGATTTTCTTAATTTTATGAAAGTGCATTTATTTAGAATAATGAATGCTCGTTTACTTCCACCAGTGAAACAAAACATAAGAAATTCTTAAAGACAACGTTTGAAAAAATGTAAATGTAGGAAATATATATTACAAAAGTTATAAAGTACATAAAAATGTTTTCATGTCATGTATAGTGTGTTTAAAAATGTGTTGTCTTCCTCCATTTCCTCTTATACGTTACACCACTCTCTCTGATCAGTCCCCAGATATAATCACCAAGCAATCGCTCACTATATTGTCCCTGGTACCTTCTAACAAACAATTGTAAGTCCTGATGGAACCTTTCGCCCTGTTCCTCTGAATATACACCCATCTGAACTTGAAAACATCTAGATACGAGTGGAGGACATGCAGCTTTAGAGATATTCTGCACCCCATTGCTTTTTTATTCTTCAAAAGACCTTCTACCACATCCCTTTAATTGTCCATTCTGTGATTACCTAGGAAACCATCCACAACATCCCCGAAGCTGTTCCAGGCCTTTCTTTGAACTGGTAGAAGCTTGCTGATCAATGTGTCATCACGAAGTAATTTCTTCACTTGGGGGCCCTTGAAAATTCCACCCTTTATCTTACTTTCTGAGAGTTTGGGAAACACATTCTGGAGGTACTTCATTGCACCTGATGTTGAATCTGAGGCCTTTACAAATTGCTTGATGAGTCCAAGCTTAATATGGAGGGAAGGCATTAGCATCTTTTCTGCTCGACAAGGGGTTCCCACTTCACATTTTTCTGGCCAACCACAAACTCCAACCTCAATGGCCATTCAACAGTCTGAAAATGTCTGCCTGTATCCCTGCTATCCCAAAGACAAAGAAAGCAGGGATTTCCCTTCAGAAATGCAACCATTTTGAAATCACCAATTACTTTACACTGATGTTCAGCATATTTTACCACCTGAAAGAAATGTTGAACACTGGAGTATTCTTCTCTTAGGTGAGTCGAATGAGCGATTGGAATTGAGGGGTACTTGTTTCCATTTTCCGACTCTTGCAGGAGCTATCAATGAAGATTCGCCAGGCCTTTGGATCATGGTTAAACTCTGTTTCCTTGAAAAGGCTTAGCACATTGTGGCAATAGCACAACTTGTCTGTCAGAGTGAAGTACTATGAGAAAGTTTCCTCTGGCTGGATATCTTGCAACTCTTACTCAATAGGTTCCATTGCTTTAGACTCGATATTAGAATTTCTGTTTGGATTTTGAAAAGGCCTAGATCCCTGTTCGAGTCATTTAATTAATATTGTGTGGGGTAGTGAGTTGTAGCACCTTCATCCTCTGAGATGTCTTCTTCGTGGTCGATGTTGGTATTTGATTAATTACTGTCTTCACACTCTTTCAGTACTGGAGGACGAGGAGGAATGGGAAGCTCCTCACCGTGTGGAATGGAGCTAAGAGATGGTAAGCAAGTCTGGATATGCAAAAACATTGGTTGTTTTACGCCTCTTATGATGAGACAAGTCAGTAACACAGAAATAGCTGTTGGAGAGATGATCTGTTGGTTCTCGTTACATTCTAGGAACACCAAATTTTCTCCTCTATATCTGGCTTCGAGAGTGGACCTGCAACACCCATATACAACATGTAGTGCCCAGTTCTTGTCTTGGTCTCCCATAGGCATACCAAAATAAGACCTGTATGATAAGCAGAAGTTGTTTGCATCCTTTATTCCATGCTTTACTGCTTTCGAGCTAAGGAAGACGCCGCACGCATAATAAAAGCAGTCTGGATTATGCTTACAGCAACGGGAAGACGCCATTATTCATCAATAACGTCAATCTCAAACAGATTACATACAGTTGAACCGTTCATTCATCTCATATATATATATAAAGTGTTCTTAGCTAATATAATTTTAACCAATTAATTTCATATTATTGGGCATAAAAAGCAAATAAATCTTATATATTTAAACGATTTGGATGAAATTTCATATTTAGATAACGTTTTGACTTTTAAGATTATCTAAATAGTGTTCCTCCCTGAAAAAAAAAAAACAATTTTACAAAATACGAACAATTATTGCTCTTCGTATATCTAAAATGGCTCGAAAACGGCTTTAACGCCATCTCGTACATGATTCAGGTACCAGGAAGTTAACCTATATTTTTTCTTTGGTTTCAAGGAACTTATAAATTTAAATGAATATTTCTTGTATGCTAGCTAGCTAACTCGAGGGAATACTAGCGCTGAATGTTTAATTGTAAAACATTTCAAAAGAAGATATTTAAAAAGTGGCTTTGTCAGAAGTGATACAGATATTTACATAACTTTTTTGATAAAAATATTGAAAAAGTGATACTTTATTTGACAAAACTTCTTAGCAGTTATAATATAAACATTCAAGAAAACCTAATAGAAAATCGTCTCAACCAAGTGAGTCGAACTTCGCCCAGTGAAGACTCAATTGAAGAAAATCCTGACGATTATTCACGATATTTAACCGACTGCATTTCTTAAGTAAGTAGGAAGGAAATATATTGAATGTATAACAAATATGTAATTAGTGGGGGGGGGGGGGGAAAGATGGTTACTGCACTACCTCTTAAAAAATTCTGGCTACGATCCCAGGTTCAAATTCCGGTGGAAGCAAGAATTTTTAAGATTTGTATTTTACCATATGAACTACGGTGGGGCGTTCTGTGTTTGGGATTCTACGTTAAATTGTAGGTCCCAGAGAAAAGGAACTGGCCGTCCTTCCTCTGATAGAATTGCTTAATATACTTCCTTCTATCCAATCTAATACTATTATATGAGCAACTCTTGAAAATAGATAAAATGGGGGCTACACCACTTTCGGAACCTCGGCGAAATTAATAGTATCCTGTTGAAATTTTTCGCTCTTGCTTTGCGGAAAAGTCGCTAGAAAAATTTAAAATGCCGAAATATGAGGCTGAGCAACTGCGAAATGCTATCAGCACTGCAAAAATAACAAAAAATTATCGGCACAGGGATCATATCAACCTAAACAGTTTCGTTTCGTCATAGATTTCGTGGTTAGGTTGAAATATAGCCTTGATCAAGAGAGAAATTTTACACAATTTTGCGTTCTGCGGCGTCCATAGGAAATGGTGTATTTGTTTGCAATGGAAGCATTCTCTGAATGCTAGTTTCTACTGGTATATAAGATGGCGGGCATCATCGTATTACAACTTTGATAACAATTGTCTATTTGTCAATTAAATGCGACTTTTTCTAACGGAGAAAAACTGAAACTGAAAGAAAACATTACAATAAAGGATTAAATCAACATTTTAAGAGAATGTCACTGATTTTTCAACGCTGACGGCATCCAACGGCTGTGCGTCGCTGTCATATTTCGGCATTTTAAATTCCTGGCAAGTTTTCCGCAAAGCAAGAGCGCAAAACGCAAAGAGGACGTAATGACGAAGCAATTAAAACAAATTTCAACAGGTTACTTCCAATTTCGCGTCGTTTCTGAAAGTGGTGCAGTCTTCGATAAAATTAATTTCTTACAAACTTCTCTTAAGGATTTTGATGAAATCTTGCATACTGAACAAAAATCGAAAGATGCCGAGCGAAGATCTGTCACCCAGGTACTGATTATATAAAAGTAGGAATGTTCAGTGTAGTTTAGTTGTGGCCTGATTCATCCAAAACAAGCATAAAATTTATTTAAAGAAGCAAAAAGTTTTTTTGTTACATGGTGTTATTCACCAAAAAAAGTTAGTATCATTCTATTGTTTATCTAAGAATTAGAACATCAAAGGTGTCGATGAACGACATGCCTCGGCTTACAAAACGTAAAGAGGAACTGATATGTGGATTTTGTTTGGGACATCGATTTTTGAAAGATCCTACAGAAGTTGGTAAAAAAAGGGGCTTAATGTGAGGGAACAAGGTTTTTAATGAAGAAAAATTGGAAAAAAAAGGAAACAGAAGAAACACAAAGAGAGACTACTAACAGATATGCGACATAACGATGTAAAAGGTGAAGACAAAAATTTTGATAAGAAATGTGTGAAATGAATCAGATTCGGAACAGAATGCTATGTAATACAAGAACAGAGAAGGTAAGTGAGCTTGGGGATAGAATCAATTAAATTCTACTTAATCTTCTTTTTTCACAATATCAAGTGGATTTTAATACAAATAGTAAATTCAGCAACATCTATTCATTTTACGATATACAGTACAGTTCTTATTCTTGCCTGGTAAAATAAACACATCTCAGCAGTTAATATTTGAATGCGTATATGTTTGAAGGAAGGCGCAGTAAGGTGTTAAGTTGTATCTGCATATTTAGCAGTTGTAGATACACACATGCTGTCTCGTTAGAAATCTTTTAGTCAGCTCGCGCCTGGTTTGCAGGCTGGAGGTGATGTTCTGGGGTGCACGCGAGCTAAAGCGCGTACAGTTGCAGCGAGTGTCAAGGCCTCGGGTTACGATGGAAATTTCGGGACATCAGCTTAAATCAGAGACAATATTGGACGCCAGCGTCTGCTCCAACTTCCCGAATGCCCTCCGTTCCATCACACTGGTAAGTATGGGATTCCACACTCGATTGTTCTTTAGTGATTTACTTCCACATGTTCTACTTGAGGTTCATAATTTAGTACCATGACATAAAAAAAGTTTATAAAACTTTTACATAGTCCCATTAGAATCTCTTTTTGGGCCATTTCGTAGAGGTATGGTGGAGTGTAGCAGTGAGGAGCGTATTTCACAGAATGCACTAAATGTTCAGCAGCAATAAAATGTTACAAAAGTTTGAAAGTTTTACTGCCTTCGCAACCTACCATAACATTTGTCTTGAATTCCTGGGAGTTTTGAGCCCGAGTTATTGATGTCTGTATAAAGCTTAGTTTCAGAAAACTGCACCAATGAGGAGGCACACTACGTTATTTAATTGGTAACAACAAAATAGTTGGTAAGGGGTGTCGTTGACGTATATAAAGATGTTTGATAAGAAGACATCAGTAACATAGTAACGTTCTCTGAGAAAGTCAAACGTGTAAGGTTACGACATATCTGACAAACAGAAGATAATGTTGTTGAGAAAATATACGTCTAGGTAGTTCTCTCTAATACGGAGTAACTAGCAAATTCAGCAGCCACACTCCACATAAATATCGGCTTTAGCACCATATCCCTTCCTTTTTCTACGCTTAAGGTAGAGCTGCATTTACAACAGAGTCTCTCTTTGCACGTAGCTGGTAGCACGAATAATCACCCTGAAATAAATTTCCTGGAAGAAATATTCTATGAATAAATGAGGTGATAAGCTACCGACACAAACCTTTTTAACCCTGAATTAATCGGTTTACAAAATTATCTTACTTTCTTCCTCACCTAATATTAAGAAAGAATAAGAATCACTAACCCATGAATGGTTGCTACCTTGGAAGTACACCATTGTCTGACAAGAAATTACGCTCAGGCCTGTCATTCGGCAGGACGCGGGTTCGATTTCCCGTCCAGCCAACAGGTTTTGATTGACCGTCGGTTTGCAAATCACTCCAAACAAGTTCCAGGATGATTCCTTCAAAATACCATGGTCGAATTCCTTCCCATTTCTCCAATCCACGACCCCAACGTCGACGAGGGGTACAGCCCAGTCAGAGAAAAAAATATTGGTTTAATTCTTTTTCTAACAAGCCTGTTTCCTATTTATTAGCCATAAAAAGATATTATCAGTTTCAATGCAATGTTTTTGGAAACTTTAAGTTACTTTTAATTGTTAAATTAATTTAGTTTGATACTTTTCTGAGATACCAAAAGTCGTGGGATGCAGTAGTTATAAGTAGTGTGGTCATAACGTCAAAAATAAAAAGACAGATGATGGCGTGTGTTACTTGGAAGGTACTCTGTTCAAGTTGAACCCATTCATGACAAGATTTTATTAGAGGGGTATTCCACGACTGTTGGTAAGTCAGCGTATTTAATAAATATGTGAAGTAAAGGCCGGTATTGTCAGGATCTGCCAGAGCAGGAGTACTACCTACCTCCTATGGTGATTTGGATGCACGACTGCCGCAGTTTTGGCCGCGAGGTCCTGGTAGGATCTCATATGGTTCCTAGTCTGCAGCCGTACTTCACTAAATCGGTCTTGTTCGCTGCCCAGAACAGTAACTACAAATTTTCTATCCGGCAGGTCAGTATGGTTGTATTTTGTTGCGATATAGTTTGAATCATGCTGTTAAGCACCACATAAAGCAATAAACCATATATTTCGTATTGTATGTGTGTGTGTGTGTGTGTGTGTGTGTGTGTGTGCATGCGCATGTAGATAAATACTCTTTTGCAAACATTAATTAGAAATTTGGAAAAAGCTGCTGTCAGGTTATTTTAAGTAGATACTAACATAAAATACTAAGACCCATCAAAAACACTCAATTCCACTGATAATTTAGTTAAGTGACAAACATTCATCCAACGTTATAAGTTTTTTAATAACATAAATTAACCTTACATCCTGAACAAAATTCAACTGGTATTGTCAAACTAAAATTTAATCATATGTGCATCTTGTAATAGAAATATGTGCCATAATAGATACTATGTGATTGGCTGTTATAAAATGGGATATAAATAAAGGTAAATAAATAAATTATCTGTGGTATATATTAAATTTATAGAAAAATTGTGTCAGTGCTTGAAATATATTTCAATAAGACCAACTGGAATGCTCATTACTCATAACAGAGATGCAAAAACCAATAATTCGATTTTTGTCTATACGTCCATTAGTCAAGCAAAAAGTGATGGACGGATTTTAACGAAACTGCACGCAGCCTATGTCACCAAGATACATTTCATCCACGTTATTTACATTTCGAAAATTTTATATAACTGTCCACGCATATCGCAAAAACTAATGAAGTAAACCTTGCATAGTGGTAGCTAATGTTATCATTCACATAAAACGATGACACAGAGGCAGAAACCGTAAATTTTGTCATCTTTGTTCGTGTGTGCGCGCGCTTCAAGCAGAAAATAATGAATCGATTTCAGTGAAACAATACATAGTGATAACTAACGTCATCAGTTTTTTATGCAGATTAGTAACATATTTAGCTGGTACAAAAGCCAAAATCGGAAAATTTTGTATATTTGTTTTAACAAAACTGCACGTAACGGTTTCTAATATGACGTTAATGATTGTTCACGTTATGTTTCAATGTGACGTAGACACGCTGAGATATGAAAACTGGTCCGCTAATTTAATGTCCTGTTACAAACTCCATATATTCTCGCAGTCGACATGTTTACTTGGAATGGCACAATTTAAGCGGTGACTCACTGTGGTTCAAAACATTGTGAAAAACTGGCCAAAATTACAAAAGTAAGTACCATAGGATTTTCTACAGATATGATCGCTGCATAACATAACATAAGTAAGAAATACTAAACCTTCTGTCTTTTCGTATTTAACTTTTCAAACTTGACCTTGTTGCTTCACACATCAGGTGTTTACTTGTTAAGCATATGCAGTGTGAAAAACGTGGAGAATTTTTCGAAGCGATAGTATTTTCGAAAATATGTAACGAGAATACATCATTGTGAAAAAGTCAATGTTTTTGTTATAAATATGTGTATACAGTTACGTCGATTCGTCTGCAAAAACCATTTCTGTTGTGAGAAACCTTCCGCTTCGATCTGCTTTTATTGCTATGAACGTTCTTATACGACCGTGCGTTCGTTGCTGCTGGTTCAAGCGGCGCATACATAATGGTCTGGTAATAATAAAGCAACCATCGATAGGGTAAATCTCTGAATTTTTTCATGATCAGGCTCTTCCCTTTCTGTAGGGCTGACCCTTACGCTTTGATCCTCTTTTGTGGTCGCGGTGGTGTTTGCACTGGGTAAGTAATTTATCCTGATTTCGGTTTTTCATAGTTTCCCGAATGCCTGAACGGTACCTTTAAAAGCCCATGGCCGAACGAAACCCTTACCTTTTTTGTTTAAAAAAATAAATGCCAACTACATGTCTTTTGTATTTGGCCAGGTTAGTTGGAATTAGTATGTAGGATGGTTTCTTGGACGGAGTTCCTATACATTAATCACTTTTTCATTTGTTTTTGAAAATATCCAAGTAATGGGATAACGTATATTACATCATTTTATTACATATATAATAAAAAGTTTTACAAAGTTTTGATCTCAATACCAATCATTACCTGCCTTACAAAAATGGTAGTTAGTAAATAGCTTCTTGGCAGTGAGTTATCGTCGTGTGTGCATAGCCGAATATTGAAGAGTTTCCATAACACTCGAACATAACCGTACCATGTATTCTGTTATCACAGTCGTTTACCTTGTTTGGCAATTAGTATCAAAGATGCGCCATTCCGGGCGAATGGAGGTACGACTATCATGAGTTCAAATCCTGTTTCCTGCGTACCATACAGGATAATAGCGGCTTTTTCGTGATAAGTCACATTAATATTTTAGAAATATAGTTCCATAAACGGAAATGTATAACAAAAACCTGCTCAAATCTGAAACGGTACGCAGAGAGATAGAATATTCTTGTCCCAAAGATTCTTGATGGCCGCTGAGCTGCCGAAAACAATGTGAGCAATTCCAGTAAAATAAATACAAAAAAAGGTCAAATACGAGTAAGTAGCCCCAGATACTATTACTTTGTTGACCGTCATTATTTGTCTTGTCTTTTTTATATCACACTGTCGACCACGAATGCTTTGCCCAGTCCACGATGTAACAAATCATCTTGTGAGTTACTCTCTTCTAGCTCCTAATGATGGAGCTATTTTTTTACAGGACTCTAGAAATTTTTGCTTCGTTATTTGTATTCCAACTGTCCGTTACTGTGTCAAGTACTTTTCTTTTACTATCATAATTGGCACTGAGATCCCCCATAAATAGCTGGTTACCTCGATTTAATTCTTTTCATTCTCTGAGCGGCATATACTCGGATTATATTAATGATTTATATTTTTCTTGTACTTTGGCCTCAATTGTCTGATCGGTAATTCACTTGACTTGCGAATGTATACTTCCCTCATCCTCTTTATCTTCCGTCCTCATTACCTACGCAATACAATTTTAATCCTTTACTCAACACCTTTATGGCTTAGACCTTCGTTTACTGTCAACTCCTTTTTTTTTGTCAGGTCGATTGTCCTCTCATCTACCCTATTGTGTTGTTTCCTGCTCGAAATCGCCCATTTCATCCGCTACTGGCTTCGTGTACCTATCGTTGCTTCAACAGATTCCCTTTATTCTTTCTTTCTTTGGGTTCATATACGGCCTTCACAACTACCCGGGGAATAAAAATACCCGACTGTACTTCCCCTTACCAGCTATCCATTACTTAATTACTTCTGTTGTAATTGTGGCAGATACGTGTATTGATTTTGTCACAAAAATCAGTGCTTGAGTACTCTGAGGACAGGTAAAAGACTTCGCTCCGCAAAGTAGTAATAATGTTAAAAGAAATCTGTAATTAGTTATTTCCAATACACTTTCTCTGTTTACAGATTTCTGGGAGCTACACCAGCCTCTCCGAGTCAACGGGTTTGAGCTCAGTTTTTGAATCCCGGCCAGAGACGGTTGTGACAGAAGAAAATCAGCCAGAACCCGGCACGACGACAGAGAATATCGAAGACGGTGGGGGCGAAGGCGAAGGCGCTCCCGCGTCTAGGAAGACTATTTTCATTAACGTTGATGACGATGATCCAAAAAATTCGAAGTTCAACGTGAATTTAAAGAAAAGAGCGAGACGCAACCCTTTCTCCCATTTACGCAAGTGTGTCGCCTGGATCAAGAGGAAATTAAAGAGTGGACGCTCCGCCGGTTCTGAGGAGGACGAGGTGCCACTACGTACGTACTTGTAGTTTATTTGTTCTGTTGAATTACATCACGAATAATTCTGTGGGGTGCTTATAATTGACATAAAGGGGAAAATTATATTAAGTTTCAGACTCACACATAAATTATTTCGTTAATACTAATATATTTTTCAGGAGCATCATCAGATACGCATTTTTCTGAAATTGTGGAACTGTTATTTTCTATATTCATGTTAGTTAGGATAGAAGTAATGCCCAGTACGAATACAACAACTCAATTACCTGTAGACACTTCCAAAGAGCGTGACCTTAAAAATGTAACCAAAAAAACTAACGGTTGTAGGATATGTCAACCGGATGCATGTGGAATTCTGTATCAAGAAAAGGGAAAGAAAGAAATCATGTACTATTTTCTGGTGATTCCGAATTAAATGAAAGAGAAAGTTATTAGAATAATTAAAAAATATAAACTAGCAAATGTGCTAGGAGGGTGGTCAAGTTTTCGGGTTTTTGTAAGTTGGAACGATATTCTATCTTTTAGCCATAAAGTTACAGGCTGTAGTAAGAAACAAATATTTATTTGCGTAGTTGCTACCAAATGGCCGTCAGTGTCATGTTCCGTGCATGCACTACTGTTTGTGAAAATTGCAACACCAAGGAGATATGTGATTAGAATAAAACTTAACCCACAGATTTGGAACATGACAATACGCAAACGAATAGAATTACAGAACTGTACATTTACTTTCCCTTCAATGTGGTGTGTAGCCACCAAGTGCCGCAATCAGAGCCACTAGAAGTCGTGGAATGGAATTAAAGTGAGCCAGGATATTCGGTAACGGAACACACTGTCACGTAAATGATTCTCAGGCTTCAGCGGCCATCTTTGTTAGTTACAACTAGATTTTATGGGAATGCCGCGATATTTATTTGACGGTCTAAGGTTTTGGCTGCCATTCTACAGCCTTCGTCAGAGATGCTATTTATGTTAACAATGAGCACCAAGGGAGCGTCCATAAATTACGTGACTTGGTCGGGGGGGGGGGGGAGGGTTTGATGGAAAGCTACGCTGGGCTACTTATGAGGGGGGAGTGGGTTTCAGAGCCAGGCTACGTAGCTTTTCATTCATATTATTTGCCACAGTTAAAATGAGGTACACACTTTGACAATAAATTTGGCCGCCGCTGAAAAATTCTATCAGTAATACAATACTGGCAAGACAGTATTGCGTTACTGTTTCTTAGGATGACATTGATGTCAGATTGTGCAAAATAAGAGTGATAGAATTTTTCAGCGGCGGCCAGATTTATTGTCAAAGTGAGTAGAGAAAATACAACAGCATTTAAATATTTATTTCCGTTATTTAATTATCTCCGAATGTAATTTGCGATAGTCTGAAAAGAGAATACAGTACAAAATGTCTTCTGGAATCATAGGAGGCCAAAATGGAGCTGCGTGATTTATGGACGACACGACCCCAAGCATCGCAGAGTAATAGGCTGCTGTCTTCAGTGAAGTTGCTGGAATTTCTGCTGCCTCCTTAACTTTCGAGGCCACCATTGATCTCCTCTCCACAGCAGCATCGTTTCTTCAAATTTTATTTCGTGCCCGGTGTTAATGGCATGGAGAACTACGGCGGATTTGTCGCTGTTATTTTGTTTATGGAGGTGGATGTGTTACTAAGTCTCAGCTGCCACGGCTGCAGGGAGATTCATAAACACCCGCGAGCTAGTTGGCTTTTACCATGGCTAATGATTGTTCAAGATAACAGTGAGGGTTATACACTATTAGCACCTCTACTAGCTTCAACAATTTCCCAATCCGGTCTGTGATATCTATTATGTATGCGAGACAGGCGAATTTCCTTGGCACATCAGTATCATGGAATAAGTTGATGTCTTGCTAGTTCATAAAACCCTTCTGATGTCCGACTCACTAAAGGCGTTGGTTCGGAATATTCTTGTAAGAGTCCCCATTCCTCCCATCAGACTTTCCGAGACACATTCTGTCCTCGCTCTTAAGTTCAATGCTGTCAGTGCGCCCGTCTTCATCGCCGGGTGATGGTGCATCACGACGCGCGAATATGTCTTGCGGTACACAGTAAGATCCAAACGGCCATCATCGC
The DNA here is from genome assembly GCA_031002005.1 of Vandiemenella viatica. Taxonomy (NCBI): domain Eukaryota; kingdom Metazoa; phylum Arthropoda; class Insecta; order Orthoptera; family Morabidae; genus Vandiemenella; species Vandiemenella viatica. The sequence continues at coordinate 30,427,119 of JARYHS010013631.1, forward strand.
GCTTATGAACAAGGTCATTGAGAAATAACGCGGCTTTCCCGCAAAATCCAGTTGTTATTAACGCTGTCACTTGATTTGCATGCACTTCTAGAAAGCATCGACGGTGGTTGCAGGGGAACCAGAACGGAAAAGTTGCGGCCAACCATATCCCAGGTATGTTTGATGGGTAACATGTCAGGCGAGCATACAAGCCGGGGTAGCGCAATGGTAACAGTCGTACTTCGAGGAAGGTTTACAGATTTCTCTCCACTTGCGTCCTGCTGAGATATAGTTTGCCGTCAATACGTAGGAGATGAGAGCGCATATCATAGTGAATGGTTTCCTAAACGACGACTTCGAGTGAGAGTTGATGGTAGGGTTAAAGACCCCACGAGGTTGGGCCTCAGTTTGTCAGTAAAACAGTAGGCCTATGTAAGATGGTTTTGGCTCCATTCTGGTATGGGCTGTGTATACATGACATGGACTGGGACCCCTAGTCAAACTGAACCAATCATTGACTGGAAAAGGCTGTGGTTAGCTACTTGGAAACTATTTGCAGCCATTCGTGGGTTTCAAGTTTCAAAAGAACGATGAACTTTTCCCGGATGCCGATGCGTCATGTTACCAAGCCAAAATCGTTCACAAGTGGTTTAAGGAACATTTTGGACCGTTGTAGAGAATGATTTGCCCACCTAGATTGTTAAACATGAATTCAATCGAACATATCCGGGACATGATGGAAAGGTGTATTCGTGCACATTGTCCTATACTGGTAATAGTTTCAAAATTATGAATTGCTGTAGAGGAAGCCACACGATATTACGATGTATCCTATGCTTTTTGGTACTTCAGTGTATATATTATATTATATTTTAATGCTGTTCTGTTTTGGGCGTCCAAGATCAGGAAATGTGTGTTTGTCTCCGATAAACTTGAAAAGATTACGAAGCTACAGGAGTATACGAAGATAAAAAATGATAACTACATTCGATGTAAATGAGATTATTTAAAACGGTTCCATTTCAAAGTTACGATAGAGAGAAGAAATATTGTTAACATGACTGAATATCTCGTACGGAATGTTATTATACACAAAAATACATCATGCGTATCTTAAAAAATAACTGCGTAATGTCAGTTACAATTTATAATGGTTATTATATTTGTATTTTTGAAATTGCGCAGAGGAATGCTACGAACAGTTTTCATCAGTTGATTCTTCTGTCCACAAACTCCAGACAATTTATTGAGGAATGATTTCCGATCTGACCAGATCTACATGAATCATTGAGTAGTTGAGTAAATTCACACAATGAAATGGTGCAGCGCAACATACTTTCTATTTTAGAGAAATTCATCAACTTTTTTTTATATGTATAAACGTTTCATTATGTATTTTTAGTTTTGTTTCAGCAGTAGGCCGTCGGTCAACCATACATGTTTTGGAGAAAGAGGTAATTTTTTTAGCATTTTGAATACTAAACATGTTTCAACTTTTCATTCATTGGAAATATTTTCAAAAAAGTATAGATAATGGTAACAATTGATGTTTTATAAATAAAGAAGGACATAAACATTAATTTTTAATAATAATTTCAAATAAAAGTTTATTTTTAAAAAATTAGTTTTTTAGGATCAAGCCTGACTCATGATGCCTGTTTCAGAGTTTTCCATTATTCTTTTTATTTTTTAATCGTTTTCCACGACCCGTCATCATTGTGGTCTTTATTGCCAGTAGGGAATTGAGAACAAGGAACGGGAAGGATTTAAGCCATTTTTTTTAAAAAAAAGAACTATCGTGGCATTCGTCAGGTGTGATTTCAGTAAACCATTGAAAACTAAGATCGAATTGGGCAGCCTGGAATTTGAATCCACGTCCTCCAGAATGCAAGGCCAGAGCGATAACTGGGGAAACAAGTTACACTGAAGCTATCATATGCATTCATGTGTTTCTTGTCCTCTCTCTGCTGGACATATTATTTTTCTTTTTTCCTTCAAAACAGATGCAGTGAAATTTAAATATAAAAATTAGTTGATTTTTTTTCCTATGGCTTTTTGCCTCTTCGAGGACGTTACAGGCGGGATGGGACTGGGTCAACGAATGGGAAGGAATTTGGCCATGGCCTTTTGAAGGAAGCATCCCGGCATTCGCCTGGAGTGATTTGGGGTAACCAAGGGAAAACCCAAATCTGGATGCCTGGACGGGAACATGCCTCCTCCCGAATGCGAGGCCAGAGCGTTAGCCGCTCACCCACCGCGCTCAGTAGTTTAAATTTATAATTGCAATACAAAATGTAATGTTATGTTTATGTTAACAGCGATATGTATGATTTTGTAATTTTAATTGTTTTCTTCCTTACGTTTTAATGTTTGCCCAGTATTCCTTTTCGGTAACCTTTCTTCTTTGTTTCAGCTGACATTTTTCCCGTTCTTAGTTTTGGATTTTCTTGCAAAATCTGGTGTTTCTTCTTAAGAAAATCCCGATCTCCGTTGTGTTCAGATTCGATCCTTCTTTTTTGTGGACTTTTTACAATGTTATTGTACTATACCTGTCTCTATGCTTTATCCTCATAATAACGCTGCGACGCTTGGGCCTTGCATTCGGGAAGATGCGGGTACGAATCCCCATTCGGCCATCAGATTTTCATGATTTCCTGAAATCATTCCATAGAATTGATGTGACGGTTCCTTCGAAACGCCATGGCCGAATTCCTTTCTCTCAATTCTCTACCGAATCTAATGGTCTCCACGATGACGATAGGTAAAGCCCAAATAAACAAAACAAATGAAAAACTGAAGTTATTGCTTAAAGAAATTTTGGTGTGTATAGATTCCCAAATACACTTTTACTCCTTACGGCTTCATCAACACTACGGGTTGAAAAGTGTTAGTCACTCAACATAGATACACTTAAGTTTAGTGATATTACTACAATTTATATATATATAAATTATATGAATCTGTACTATAGACAGAATACTAACAAAAGGTATAAATTAACATTCAGCAGCAATTTACTGCAATTTACCCGTGAACTGTCCTTTTTCATGCGGGCTTGAGACCGACAGCAACTAACACGAAGTTCACTCAGTAATTAGAAAATTTAAAGAGAGGCGAAAAATAAGAGGTAAGGATGGACATCTTTCCTTACATTTCTGTATGTGGTCCGATCTGGGTACGATAATTTTAGGTAGATTGGCACATTTTTTTTGCATGGATAGCCCCTTGACAACCTTCTTTACATACTATAGTCTTGTTCAGGTTTTTTCTAAATTTACATCTTGTGACTCATTTTCAGCTAGCCAGATATTATATTCGTTTACCGTTGTTTACTTGCAGTATGAGTGACCCCTACGCGAAAACTTTGGTCAGACCATTGCTCGAATATGATAGTGTATTATGGGACCCACATTTTGAGTATCAAATACAGGAATTGGAGAAGGTGCAAAGAAGGGCTGCTAGATTTGTTTCTGGAAATTATCGCAGAATTCAATCAGTGACAGATATAATAAAGGAGCTGGAATGGGATTCATTGCAAGACAGGAGGAGGATGAGGAGGTTCATGGGAGTGTACAGGGCTTATACTGGCAATGAGGCATGGAAAGATTTTGCAGTAGGTATGAAAAGTAGTTCATGGAGAGGAAAAGATGACCATGACCACAAACTGGCACTCGATTTCAGGCACAAGGGTGTGGGAAGATTTTCTTTTTTAGGTAAGGGTGTCAGGGATTGTAATGAATTACCGAGGGGAATGATGATTAACTTACCGAAAACGTTAAAAGAATTTAAAGTTAAAATTTGTAGAGGGCAAATGTAAGTGGGTGCAGGATAGGGGGAAGTTGTGTGTGTAGGGAAATTGCCACCGGAGCCTGTGCTCCATTGCAATTAAATTAAATTAAATTAAACAGTCGTGTTGACAATAAGTCAATGAAAACGATGTTTACACGTTCGAATTCCGAAGAACAACAATATACTCTGTAACACAAGTTACAAATATTAGCTTATATGTTCGAAACAAAATATTTTGGCAGTAATTATAATCGCCCGGCTAATCGAGAGTAACTGATGCTTTCTGTAACTACGTGTTAATGCAGACTCTTAATCGTCTCAGCGGTGCAAAGGGACACCAGCACGACCATGAGGAAGAGAGTGAATACGACTGGTGGAACAAGTACTACTACTCGCTGAAAATGGTGAGTACAAATTACTACCTTTTTCTCAAATAAAGAGTAATGGATGTTTAAAACTTGTATCAAAACAGGACATTTGTTGCTTAAATTACCGTTATGGCGAAGTTCTGTGTACAGTAGTATATGGTGGTACAACGATAAAATTTTTTAAAAATTAGTAGGAGGATGACTATCGAAGACACTTGCCGCAAGTGAAATATGCGGAATACAATAGTCTCCGTTTTGTTGAATAACAATGCTCCATTTTCTGCGGCCGCTAATCTATTAGTATAATAGACAAGATGTAGCGTGTAGCACCTACGTCATGTCACGCGGTGACGTCAAGCTATGACGTTGCGCTATGACGTCACGCTTTACGTTATTTAATATCATTTCCAAGCAACAATGAATAAATTAACTCACAGAACACTGAAATAAAAGTATGTATTGCGTTAAAATCGATATATCAATTATTAGATGCTTATATTTACGTAATATTCATTTGATGTATTGAAGTATTTCTTAAATTCTTTGTCCATAGATATTGTAAGATAAAAGCTTTGTATTTCGAGCATCAGTGCTGCTAAATGTTTGGTTAGAGTATAACTAGCATGGATTAGAATTACAAGTTTCATTTGACGTTAACGCAGAGGGCATGAATAATTTTTTTTTTCAAAATTTAAACTGTGTCCTATTACTGAAATTATATGTGTTTAAATTGGCATATTAATTTATCAGTTTTTTTTACTGAAACGTTACATGGCTCAAATGAAAGAAGTTGAAAATTGTTCGCGATATATACGGCCTAAACCACAATGAAATATTACATGGCATTGCTTAAGTTGTTAAGGTTTATTTTTAGCATCCTTCGTTCTCGCTGGAGTCATTATTTCAGCAGATGTAAACTTTCTTAGCCATTAAAATATCGATCTTCATCATAGGTATTAAGAAAGAAATGTATCAGAACCTGTGAAGATTTGGGATCAAGTTTATATCGCGATGCATGGAATGTATTAAATTGCGCGTGATTGAAGCTTTGCTTTTCTATCAGAAATTTTAGCGGATATTATGGTTAAGCTGAAATGCAACCTGGACCAAGATGACAACTGAAGCTTTTTGCTACAGCACAATGAACGATAAATTACAATGAGCTTTATTTTGTAACAATTCTGATTAGTTAAGCAACTGCAGAGAAATATCCACGTTATTTAATAACATTTCTAGGCATCCACGAATAAATTAACTGACTGAACATACTTATTAGTTGCTTAGATTTATTTAATATTAGTTTATGTAGAAGTATTCGTTGATATCACATATATGTAAGTTAATTTTCGCAATGTTAGCGGCAGTTTTGATAGATTGTTATTAGAATTGGCACTTGAAGTTACAGCAGAGGGCATGCGTTTTTGTTTTTTTGTTTTTTTTTGTAATTTTTTTTCTGTTACTTAATTCATTACTTCGTTCTAACGAAAGTGTTGCTAACATTTTTCGGTTGCGGAGCGTCTTACGTTTCAGAATTTTTAATTTAATTCATGGCGACGTTTCGGAAAAAAGGAGGGTGCAAATGTGAAGAAGATGCCATTATAACGAAACAATTGATACAAATTTCAACAGGGCAGTACCAGTTTCCGGCCGGTGGAAAATATCACCTTCCACCCATTAAAACTAATATTACGTTGGAATGACGTAAGCTGTTAAGATTTATTTTTAATTTACTTTGGTTTTACTGATGTCTTATTTCAGCCGCATGTAACTGTGTCAGCTATTCAAATGTGTTAGTATAATTCTGAATAACGAATATAAAAAATTAAGATTGAAGAACCCTTATAGATTTTTTATTTGGTTTATTTCGCGATGCAATGTGACCATTGAAATGTGATAAGTATATGTATTAATATGCGTGTAAAGTAAGTATTGTTTCTCTGGCGGCATGTTTAGCACATGGAGGAAGGAAATATTTCCTCCATGGTTTAGCGTAGTACTGTACGTGGTTATGGGATTCTACGATAACCGTGAAGCCGCAATTTGCTGATGGATTCCTATGTAACTCGACGAAAAAAACTGAAAGTAGAGAATAAAATGTTTTGATATCTTACTTAATTCTCGAGATATTGTATCTCAAAATTGACGTGGTTAGGTTGAAATGCGGCCTGGAACAGAAGAAAAATTTCGACATTGCCAAATTTGATGATAATATCGTATGTAACTCGAAGAGACAAATCGAAAACAAATAATACATTTTCTTTCCATATCTCGCTTAGTTCTCGAGATATTGTATCTCAAAATTTAGGTGGTTTGGGTGAAATCTGGCCTGGACCAGAAAAAACAAATTACCAAAACCGCTATATCTACACGGTGGAAATGCACTATATGTGTTTTATTTTCTTCCTGGTGGTTGTTGTTAGGTTGAAATACGTCCTGGACCAGAGGAAACTTCACCAAAATCACAGTTATAATTGATTTTCAACATGCTATATCTCGAAAACCAAGAAAGATATCAAAAAATTTTATTCTTTATTTTCGATTTATTTCGTCGAGTTCTACAAGAATGCATCATCAGATTGTGGCACCACGGTAATGATTAACTGCCTGTTGTTAGATTGAAATGCAACCTGGACCAGGATAACAACAGAAACATTTTGTTATTGCGCAAGGCCATAGGAATTATATTATGATTTATTTTTGTGTTTATTTAAGCGATTGCTAAGAAATGATTTGCCAGAATACTGAAGTTGTTATGATTTAATTTAGTATCCTTCGTTTTCACTGTGGTCATTATTTCAACTGTAGGCTATGTAATTTATGTCATCCGTTAACACATCGATCTTCATCGCAGTATTAGCGAAGATTGTGGTTTGACTGAAATGCGACCTGCATCAAGTTGACAACTGAAACGTTTTGCTACATCACAAGGGATTAGAAATTACAGCACATTGAGCTTTATTTCAAAACAATTCTGTTTAGGTAAGCAACTAAAAAGAAATTAATTGCCAGAATACTCCAAACCCGTCAATTTTGACGGGCTTTGTGGCTAGTGTTTTATAAAGAGCGGAGTTTATCTATGATTGCGTATAGCAACAAATTCTCTCTTAAACATTCTTCATTTAATGCGCTATTGCCCTAGATTCAATTTTCGAACCACTACTAGCTACTGACTTGGTTAACATATGTAAGTTACTAGGAGCTTTTCAATTAAGAACAGATTTATTAAAATGCTGTTCTTATTGGCGATTCACGGTTAAAACGTGTTTATTTACAACGAAACTTTCAAGGTAATGTTGTAGGAAACTGTTCATTCTGTTTGCGATTAAGAAACAAAATTAACTGGGGTTGAGTCAATCCTTCATTTCGAAAATAATCCTTAGCTTTTTATTTTTTTCACAATTTATCAAATAATACAAAACATTAAATACATCAAAGACGTATTAACACTTGACTTTGTTAATTCATTCAATTTGCGTGTTACTTCTAACAATTTGCAAGGATTTTTCAAACCGCACCGATATATAAGCCTAGTATACAGAGAGGAATGCAATGATTCTAAAAAATTAGCACGCACTAAATGCTATCAAGCAGACATTTACGAGATTACTGCATCTTGAAAATATGCCCGACAGACTGATTTAGTAAAGCATCAATCACGAAAAGATTTTCAAAATCGAACAATGCAGAATTAGATCGGTAGACGCCACAAAGAATCTCATCGAAACAACCGGAAACTATAAAATGCGTACAGCCCAACCCAAACATTAAAATATGGTTAGTTATATTGTTAATAATGTATTAATAACAACAATACTATCGAAATAGTGCATAAATGGTTTTAAACATTAATAGAAATTACTTAAATGCGCAACATTATGTACAAACGTAACGGAACTCCTCAGAAGTTCCTGCATTTTATTTCTTGTGACCAGAAGCTCCGCCATGTTCCTGCGAAAATTTTCCAGATACAAAACTTTACGTAATGCTTAGAACTCGAGCAATAACTCCATACACTCCACTGGGATGTCTTTACGATGTGCAAAGAACATAGTGATGCTGCGTACTTAAATGCTACCTACCCATAACAATTGCTAATATAAATGGTTACACATTTATTTACATTAATGTTTCCAGTGTTAGAAGCTTAACTTTGGCTTTGGGAGGATTTAAATACTATGGTATGTCCCAACCAATCAAACAGCATCATACGTTTACCAGGTTAATCTTCAGGATTCAAAAAAAAAAAAAGAAAATTAAAGAATTATTTTTTGCAGAAATCCCTTTACCCTGCTGACGAATTTAACAATGGAGGCTGTTAGCGTCACCTTTGAAAATTATGAAAATATATGATGTTACTGATTTTCCTTTTTTTAAAAAAAGAAAAAAGAAAATGGGCTCTTACGTCACTTAAATTTAAAACGAAATAATGTGGTATCATTGGAGGACTCAGCTTGTAACCAAACCAAACTTCCTCGGTATAGTAAGTTCTATTATAAAACACCTATTTTCTGTTTTATTATTCTCTTTTGGTGCTGAAAAATTTGCGCTTCTGTTTTAGTCTGTATTGTTAGTATTAATAATAGATTTTAATATATATAATTAAAAACATTTTCAGGATGATATTCATGATAATGTAATTACTTAATTTGAATGATAAATAAGCAAGTATGAATTGATAAAACACTTCTCAAAAATTTTATTTGATTTTAAATAAATAAAACTAAATTTGCCGTGAATGAAGGTTACCAGAATGCGTGAACTATTTCATGTCAGTTCTCTTTGTTCGCTAACATGCTCTTAAACAAATTTCGGCGCCTAACCACATCAGAGAGCCAGCACTAGTGTTACTGTGCTAAATTGTACAGCATCAGTTGCCGGTTAGACAGAACAAACATTAAGTTTTATATTTCTACGATAGGTGTTTTGTCAGTCCTTTCACCTCAAAAGCCTGTAGTGTAACGAGCGGCTCGGTAAGTTAATTTTGCTAGTTACATATTTTATAATAAATCTTCTGGCTTTCCCATGCCTTAATTGGTTATGAAATTAATGACTAATTTAATTTGCTTAAATTTAAATTGACAGAATATCAAATTGTTACGATTCGAGGAAACAGTTTGAACATTACAATTGTCATTTACTAATGAAACTTTCATAAGCTGACGTTTATTTGTTACTCATAAGGCTTACTGTCTGAGGCCCATTTACAGCTAATATAAATACAAGAAAATGTTAAAAATTAACAAAAATATGCAGTGACTCGTCTTACATAGAGCTGAAAAATGAAAATATTTAAAGAACACGATACATAGACGAGAAATAAACATACTCAAAATATTTCAGATGATTTTAACTATTTCTCGAAGTAATTGATCAAATTTAACCTGTTACAAACAGAGAACGATCTTTGCAAAATGATGCTACGTTATCTTCTATATAATTTCGGAAGCTCATCCACTCACCTCGAGACCCATTGGCTGAAGATTGGTGTCACGTGTCAGCCTTCGCCCGCAAAACAGTGACCAGAGATACCATTAGTAGAAATTCGTGGTTATGTCTACATTTTAATAGCTAAGCAACTACTACCAAATTAATAGCCATAATACTGACATTAGGTTTGCTTTTCGTAGCGTTTCATACTTCAAAAAATATCGATAAATTTTGCGGCTGAAAAAACGTTGATCTGCTTTTCAATAACATGTTACTAATGAAAGCAATTTAAAAAAAAAAACCTTTAAAAAAATAAATTACTCATGGTCTCTACTGTTACCATGAATGCCAATTGTCATTCCGACTTAGCATGAATTTCAATTTAATTAAAACCGTCACTAATGTTGTTGCTTGACAAAAGTTTATGCATTACTGTTTATTTGCTTTTCAGGTATTTTACTGACCACTTTTGTCGATGGTCTTTATTCATGTTCACTGTACGTGAGTTATTAGGTTATTTTAAGTGGACATCAGACCAAATATGTTACCGAATCAACTATTCTGGCTACTTATTTGTGCAGAGTTGCTCAACCGTTTCATAATATTGAATGTGTATCAAGTTCTCTGGCCGTCACAGATAGCCTACTATGACCAATAATAAACAACGCGATTCTTTCGAAGTAAACAAGATAATTTTTTAACTTTGGAGAGTGAACTTTAAGAGTCAAATACAACTGAAGTTCGTATTTAAGCAAGTTCGAGTGTATGACCTTTGAAATAGTTACACGATAGCGCGATCGTTCCTGTCCGTGTTTAATAACTACCTCTATCAATGCTTCTGAGTTCTTCAAGCTCAAGAGATTTTATTCATCCTAAGGGTGAAACACAGGTCAAGCTTATATTTGGCCAGATCAGGTCATAATCTTTCATCGTAAAAGCTGGAACTATTCTAGATCAGTGACGATACGCAAAAAACAGTCACGGGCTTACACTAGTACTGAAAATAAGCATGGACTGTAAGGGTGCCAGAATGCATCAAAGTTTGCATTCACAAAATTGAGTGATTGTAAGTCATTTATAAAACGTTCCGTCTTTCAATACTAGTAATGTTCGGAGGAGAACCTCTTAATCGCCTACGAAGGCAGTAAGTGGGCAAGTACTCAATGATGCACAGTGTACGTACTACCTCCGTTTGTAGAAATGAATTTGCATGTGATGATATGATGGTGGTTAAGAAGTAATATGACTTTACATCAGCTCAAGCTACGAGTTGCTTGAGAGTAAATCTTCAGATACAAAGTCTGATAGTGACATACTACCCGCTTACGTTCAAGTGCGTCTACTCGGAAGCTGAGAACGTTAGATCTCGAGTGCCCACCAATCTTGCGGTTCCTCCATCTGCATCCCTCCATCTTGACCAAGCCACGTCTCCCTCAGAGATTTCAGACGACATGGGAACAAAAGTCATAGGATTTTAGATCTTGTGAAAATTATAACATTGCTGATTGGCTGGAGCTATATTTCGCCGTTCGGAAAGAATTAAACAATTCAGTTATTGAGTTGGCGATTCTATGAAATATTTGGGAGTAACAGTACAAAGGGACATGAAATGGGACATACACATTAATTCGCTAGTAGGTAGAGCTAATTCTAGGTTGCGATTCATAGATCGAATCTCGAAAAATTGTAATGAACAAACAAAGGAGATAACGTATAAATCTCTTGTGCGTCCACATTTGGACTTTTGTAGTGCCATATGGGACCCGTTTCGTAAGGGGTTGATCGAAAGTATAGAGAAAGTATAGAGAAGAGCCGCTCGATTCGTGACCGCTTGCTACAGTCCTGATGAAAGCGTCCCAGAACTGATTAGTAGACTAGGCTGGGAGTCTCTGGTAGATAGACTACGCACGTTTCGTTTAAACTTATTGGTAAACATGTGTACTCCCACTTTCACTTACGAGTGTAGTGAAATACTTCTTCCACCAACCTATTTGAGCCGGAATGACAGGGAAGATAAGATTAGAGAAATAAGGTGCCGCACTGATTCTTATATGATTTTTTTTTTCCCTCGAACCTTTAGGGATTGGAATGCACAACAAAAAGATTAGCTTTGGTGCTGAGCACCCTGTGCCACCCACAATTTTGTGAATTACAGAGTATATATGTAGATGAATTGTAACTACTCGTGAGTCTTCAGTGCCTCCCGATTTGGAAAATTTCCTACGACGGTTCAAAAGTCAGTGGCCCAAACCAAGGATAGCGTCATGTTATTTTGGGAAACCTCCATCCTTTTGACTCGTGGCATTCTGGGGAATACAAGACCACTATGCCAGCAGACGCTTCCCCTTTAATATTCCGGGAGAATTCCATTCATTGTCCGTGCCTACAGGTACTAAATCCCGTTATGGTCCACTGAACCTTTCTTCGCTAGTCCGGCTCGCACATGCGCAGATAATCATAATTTTATTCGCTATTACTAATTAAAATTGTTTAGGGTGACCCACTTTGGTCTTCCAAATAAAAACCTTAAATCAGTTTGAATCGTTTTTGAAGAAGACGAGTCATCTCACAGCTCAATGTGCGAGACACGGTTTTATGGAAGCCATCTTTAATAATCTGTTTCGCATAAACCCAGCTGCCAGGCCTTCCCTTAAAAATCGATCTGCTTTAATTTTTGGTAAATTTTTGTATCGTCTGCACTTATAACTTCCCATCCAGCAGTTTCTAACAATACACGTGTCCGTTAGGTAAATGAAAATGTAAATCTTTTTTCACTGTTTAAATTACCTTTCGGTTTAGTCGCCATTAATTAGCAATTATTTAGATCAGTTCAGAGTGTTCTGTAGTTCGAGTAGTAGTTACATTTTCTCAGGCGGCATCTCTATCGAAAACAGGCGTTTTACTACAGTTCTGGCATTTTTAACATTTCATACGGCGGAACGACCGCAGAAAACACAAGAAGAGCCAAGTCGCTTTGTCTTACTTCGTTGGATCTACTGCTTCGAGGAATTTATAGAAAATCTAGTTTGTAAACATTCTTCCCTTCCAGCTACTATTATTAGCAGCATATTTTGCTCGCTTAGTGATAAATTATTCCTTCCAACAGGGTTTATCCTGTTGAATGTGAGCGCTGGAAAACGAATGTTGAACTAATATCCAAGTGCCACTAAGAGGCTTGAAATGTACGCTCCAGTTGTGCTCGGAAAAGATGGAAATATCAGCCTTTGCAGAGTACAGCTTTGAAATGACTGACAGGTCAGATTTTAGAGTAAAGAAAGTCCTTGCCCATAGATAAGGTTACTGGAACAGCGCTGGTTGGTAGAGTGACAAAATCTACGTCTTGTGCAATCTAATTTATGGAGGTCAGTTGAGTGTAACTTGACTGAAACTGTGATACGGCGAAGGTGTTTGTTTGCCAGTTGTCTCTCCTCCTTCCAAACTGCTTCGCGGTCTATCTGCAAAGGAAATGATGACACAGAGAAAATGATATATCTCAATGCGATAGTATTCCGTGAAAGTTTTATTGATTTACAATGCCGAAAATCTTGTATCTTCTTACGAAAGTGCAAATATTACCTAACATAGGATATCACTGTATACACTGTAATAATAGCTGTTATTCTAAGCCAGCAGGTGGAATGACGATTTCTCAGTTAGACAGTTGAATCATTAAGTTTATTAGAGATTATGGGTGTATTAGACTAACTGGACCACGATCTTTATCAGAAGATTCTGAGCTCCAGTTATCATTTAGCCAATAAAACAATACGAGAAATCGATGATAATATAATCTAAACTGAGAGCAGTTAACTAAGACATTGCTGATAATTGCCGAGTCAATAATCCATGATATTGTTTTTTATATTACAGGATGATAGCAAGGAGAAATCGGGAGAGACAGAAGTGGAATCATCGAAAAAACCAGCAACATTGGTGGTAAACAAATTTTCCAATACAGTTTACACTACTGATGTTTAAGAGGATAACATTCATCCAACTTGAATATTGAAAATTAGTAGAACGATTGTTTCCATTTTATTGATTCTAGAAAGCGTTAGTAGCTTATAAGTTAGTTGGCTTCTAAAAAAAAAAAAAAAAAAAAAAAAGAGTTATATAAATTATTTTGAGTAAATAATTTAATCACAAGGTTGTATGAACATTTAGTCATTATTCTGACTTAACTGTAACTAATCTACACGTTATTATTGCAAATAATTTCTATCAAAATAAATAAGTTGAAAACAAAAAAAGACATGTTGAGAATTGTAGTGAAATTACCGTAACTGGTTAAGAACGATCTTATAAATGAGAAAGGTTCCTTTAATATCGGATATCCCTAAGCTACCAAATTTACACAGACAAACTAAAAAATTGTAATATTAAGAAATCAATTGCAATGACTATCATTTCCAGACCGTCCAGTAGCCTTTTGACGATCACAGAGTGCTACGAAATTAAAAATTGATATACTGCGTCACTACCACGATCGAACTTAAAAGCCCTAACAATCCCCCAATTGCACGCTAACGAGAGGGTTTGAACAGTCATGGAGTTAATAACAATATACCAGTTACAAAACATGCTGGAAATTGAACAGAAAATGTTAACTTCATTTGCAGTTATCGTAGTATATGGCACCTGAAGGCGAAAACAGAGGAATTCGATATGTTACATGAGTAACTGTAGAAAACAAATGATACAGAGAGTAAAAATGATTTCGTAACAGCCGCAAAAGGACTTCGTTCAATAACAGGTAACAACCCGATTTCAGGATGCATCGGTAACCATGATGAACAAGTGATTAGTGAAAATGAACTAAAACCAAGAGATGTAGCCGATTAAAAAATGTGAAAGTAACAAACAGCTTCATCAGAAAACATGATACAAATAAATACAGTTGGACTTTGAAGTATAATAGAGTATATAGCTGTTAATAAAAAGTTTTCTCATCTTGTCCAAGACACGCATGTGTACAGAGGCACAGATATTGTATCCGATCATTTAGATTCCCGTCGCCCTGGATTAAAAACGAAAAGAAAATGATGCGGGAAAATGACTAAACTTTCAAAACACATGCTCTGAGATTGAGACCATTCAGCTGTTATATCAACAGAGGTTATCTAATTACATACTGCGATATCAAACAGAACAACCAACAGTTGTATATTACTAGGACAGAGAAGGCCATGGAATATAATGTGAATTTAATGTGGTTTTACGTCATAAGTTTATGAATGACGAGGAAACGGTCTGTATGCTGATCAACTCATCCGTTTGTTAATGGTACAACATTTTATTTCCTTAAGATTGATTTAAAGGCGAGGAATGAAAGCTTTTAATTAGGAGTTGGATCGAATTTGTATTATTCTCGTTGTGTAGATACCTTAGAAATAGAATACATTGTTATGCCATGTATTTTAAAATAGTGATAGATTCCCGTCGCGAGATATTAATAATTAAGTATTTAAGAGCAATAATAGGTACATTCACAATCTGATTAATTTTCCTAAAAATACAACAAAGGTTGCATTTCATCACATATATTATTTATAAGGTGATTTCTTGCAACAGCCCTTATCTCCCTTCATACCTAACCGAAACCCAAAATGAGATATCCTTTTAAAGATTAAGGTCTGCGCTTTGATTGGATGAAAGGACTTTTTCGGAATTCGATCTTAAAGGGAAAAGTATTCTGCAACGCGTTTTTTGTCACAATTAGGCTGTATGATACAGTCCAAAGTAAAGCCGGTAGATAGCAGCAGAAAATATCGAAGAGATATTAATAAACTGAATCACTGGTATCGAGAAAGATTGAGCGCGTTTCCGATATACAGCAGCACCACATATCAGATATATATAAAAAATTTATGTAAAAAAGTAGATTTTCAGATATTTTTTTCTTCTTACGGAAACATTTCTGTTTTGCTATACAATACCTACATAAACATTTTAATTGCGAAATTTTTCACGGGCTATGATCACAGCAACACATACCTCATAGATATATATATATGCTGTGTAACAGATTGTTATACATATGTTTTACGCGTCCAAAAATTTTCCTAATTGTTTAGTAATATGTTGTAAGTATTTTGTTATAAGCTTGGGCAAAATATATCGATATATCTATATTTTTCATAAAATAATCGATATTTATCGTTAATATTTTTATTTTCGATATATCAATAATCTATATTTTACTAGGAGTATCAATTTTAAGTACCTATTCGATATTTTTTGTACGAATGCAATTCAGTTTCCAATTTAATACCTTACATATATATCCCAACTTCTGAAAACGTCTTAAAAAGTGAATTCTTCGTATTTTAACAGCTTTTCATCAACGATTAAGAGGTTAAAAAAGTTGTCAAATTTTAACAGCTTTACGTCATTTTTATGTTAACATATTTGAATGTAAAAGATAAAGTTATTTTTATAGTTGAAGAATATTGATTAGGTATCCGTGTTGCGTCGTTGAGGATTAACGGAAATTAACAGCTTCTGTTTTCAACTGTTTCTTTTTCATTGATAAATAACAGTTAATTTGCTGAAAAAATATCCGATGTGCCAAGCCTCTTCCGTATCATCCGAAATAGTGACTTCCGTAGTTAAGCAGGTGGCACTGGACAACAGGAGTAGATTGACGGGGGAACAAATAAAATAGAGACTGCTTTTGAAGTCGGTATCAGACGAATATTGGTTTGATAGGTTGTAAAAATAGATAAATTAATAAAATTTTCAGTAATTTCTGCATGTGTCTTTAATTTTCTTGAATATTATTAGATGATTTCTGGCTTTAGGCAAAAATTGATATTTTTTCCCTCGATATATGTTGATACAGTTTGTACACATCGATACATTTTTTAATTTGTCAATCCCTATTTAATTACGTAGCTATTACCATAAACAAATAAACAACTGCTGCAAAAGTAGTGGTTCTTTTTTCATCCTACAACAAACCACTATACATAACAAATGTTAAATTTTAGTCACAACATTGTCGCATGGGTCATCTAATTTTATTTATGATTTTTCAGATATATAACTGCGAGTTGGAGAAAGTTGAAGAATTCAATGGCTTAGAGGACTGGCTTCACTCTTTCGAGCTGCACAGAGGAACAAGGACCCTCTCCGGCAAAATAGCGGTAGTGGGAGTCTTAAAAGTAAGTTCATATTGGTTGGAAAGAGATCTCCAACAACTTAGAGAACTATAATACTTCCATAAATTTTCTCTTTAATGCGGCACAGCAGAATTTCAACGATTTCCTCTCCATCCTCATTGCAGCTTGACTTTAAATGTTCAAAATTTGTGTTGTCTAAGTTGCATCCTACTTCGTGGGCTAAGTCGTAGAGATCTATGCGCATATTTGTTCCGTAGTTCGGATGAAGTCGGTTTCAATCATGAGTCTCGGTACGTTAAGGCTTGGCACACTGCATCGGTAGTCCTCGTCCCCACGTACTGGTCTTATTGCGGTTTTTGGGTGGTTTCCTATAATTATCTAGCCGAATTCTAGAACGGTTCCGTATCTCCGCCTCACAAAATACATATTTTACAAACAAAAAATACACTTATCATAACTGGGTACAATGGGGGGCCGATGACACGCGTTACTTGACTGGCTGGAGCCTTTATAATTCCCATTCGCCTAAGGCAACGAAAAAATGAAAATTTTTGGTATTAGCAGTTACAAAAATGGAAAGATTGTTGATACAAAAAGAAATGAATTGCGGATCTTACAAATTAAGCTTATTGCAGTGATCGCGTAGAATTCCGCGGTCGTTGCCAGTGTTGCATTGGTTGTCAGGGTGGAACCTCGTCAATTTTCTGAAACCTAACATTTCAGTAGTCATTCTGTGGCTTTCAGAGTAGACCTCAGCCGAAAGCTAAAAAATGATGACTGAAATGTAAGGTTTCAGAAAATTCACGCGGCTCCACCTGGACAACCAAGATAACGTAAACATATTGCTGAGGATGGTGAGTTTATGGTGTGTTGTGAAACTATATGCTTGCGTTAGTATTCTGTACCGCAATTATAGTATACCACGTGGCCATAAGACGTTTTCTTTTCAGCAAAGATTGCGTGAAACATATAATGAACGGATAAATAATTGAATATCATTATTTTACTGACTGCGATGCCTTGCTTCAAAGTAATAACGGTAACGATATCACGTCACTATCCACATCATGTTATAGCAGCAGGTTTGACCAATGAAAATTCCAAGGGAGGCTGAAGGGCACACGTTGGAGGTTTCAGTGGGTTTTAAATATTGGACTTGTTTTTAGTTGCAAGCCGTGTCGGTGGCAGTCTAATCTCAGGACTGTGAGAGCGTCTCTGTTTACCTGCTGCAGTGCGCCATGTGCCTGTACCGACTGCCGGAGCCTGAGCCCGAGGCGCTGATGCTGGCGGCTTACCCGTCCAACAACCCCGTGCGGGTCTGCGTGAGGGTGTACTGCGTGCGGGCCACCAGGCTGCACCCCAAAGACCCCTCGGGTCTGTCCGACCCGTACGTGCTGGTGCAGGCGGGGTCGCAGACGGCCGGCTCCAGGGAGGACCGCATCCGCTGCCAACTCGAGCCTATCTTTGGCAGGTAGGACATCATTCATATTGGAACTCAGAGTAAACCATCTTTGTTCATATTCATTCTCTAAGAAGAATCGATATTCGTAACTGTCTCAATTACAGGCATAGAAGTTTAATTGAATTACCTGAGCTCTTTCCACCAGGACTCGTGGAAGCGTTAAGTTCTCAGTTCCATAATGATAAACAAACCTTGGATTAAATTAGACGAAATGTGCGACATATCACTATTACCGCTAAAATTAATTTCTGGAACCTGATTAAGCTGAAGCTCAGAGTGACGTAGAGTTCAGAGCTTTCTCTAATAAAAACAAAAATAACAATACGTTACAAGCAACTCTGAGGCAAAAAAAAAAAAAAAAAAAAAAAAAAAAAAAAAAAAAAAAAAAAAACAAAAAAAAATTACGTGATCTTGAATAATGACACGCATGAACTTTATGATATGGTGCAGGAGCTTGGTTAATGCCATTAGTGGCCTGCAAGATTCGAACAAGATAATTATCCCAGAGGTGTTACAATTTATGTAAACACATGGCAAAAATAAAAGGGAAATTATTCTCTGTGGAGACTTCAACATAAATTTTGCTGTAGAATGTAACCAGACAGATTATCTTCTAGGAATGCTTAGATCATTCAATCTCTATCAAACTGTAAATTTCCCAACTAGAATACAAAAAGATAGTAATACCATTATTGATAACATTTTTCTAGAGCACAATAAATTAGAAATACATGGAACAGTTCCAATGGAAAATGGTTTGCCAGACCATAATGCTCAAATAATTACTTTGGATGTTGTGGAAAATGAAAATAACAAAAAGACAGGATTTCAATAAAAACATTAAATGAGGGCTGGAGCGCTGTTTATACATTAAAAGGGGAAACAATAAATTCAGTTACTTTCATCAAAGGTTTTTGTAAATCTACAAGAGGTGTCTCCCTACAAAACTAGCTCCAATCGGTCAAAAACGAATAAACAAAAATTGGGTTACAGTTGGTATTAAAACATCTTGCAGACATAAAAGGGAATTGTATGTAAAAGCTAGGAATGCTGATAATATGCTTCACAGACAACATTAGAAAACTTACTGTAGAATTTTAACCAAAAGAATAAAAGAAGCTAAACGTTTGGCCATAAACGATGAGATCAGTAGTTCAGATAAGACTTGCTTGTTGACCCTCGGAGTGAGCGGACGTGTCGTGCTGTGCGCTCCGACTTAGCAGTGTATGTAGTGTTGTTGTAGTGTTGGTTTTGGGTTTTGTGGATTCTGTGTTTCTACCAGTGTCCGGATACGCCTGCCATTGCAGCTTCAGCATTGTACAGGTACTGTGAATATTTGCTATACTGTGAGATAGATCCAGCGAGGCTTCGGCCTTGAGAATTGACCTGCAGGTTAACAAAATGGATTTAGTTTGTGATGAACCCACATATTAGGAGTCGCAGATGGAGCTCAGTAACGGAATGAATACGACAAGCGATACTAGTGACTGCGTTCCAAATGCAATTCCTTTTGTATTTGGAGAGAGGTACGAGGAGCTAGTTAAATACCTAAATGAGATCCATGGCCAAAAATTATCAGAGCAAAAACTAAGAGAGCTAAAGGATAAGTTTGCGTCCTGGGCAGTAGCTGTATCTCATATGGAGGGAAGACTGAAGGAGTTAATCAACGAAAATAATAGACTAAGACAAGAAATTAAGGAAAGCGGGGGTGTGCAACCAACACATAGCTATGCTACTGTCGCAGCTACTGGTGGAAGGCACACACCAAAAAGTATGATAACCCCACCAGCGACTTGTGCAGTGTTCATTTATTCTAAAAAAGGGGAGACGCCTAAACAAGTGGCGGAGAAGGTCACTACGATACTAAGGCCGCAGAAAGATAAAATAATAATAAACAGAGTCAGGACAACAAAGCAAGCTGTAATTGTTGAACAAATACCGCGCAGGATGCAAAGAAAATTCTAGATAACCAGACACTTAATACGGACATGAGATGCGAATTACCCAGGAAGCGGAAGCCGTTAGTTATTCTATATGATATACCAGTCTCCATCGATACAGAGAAATTGAGAGATATTGTTTATGAGCAAAATTTTGAAGACAAAGTAGCCAGAACTGATTTCGTAGAAGGTTTCAAACCAAGATTTAAAACAGGTCCGAGAAATAAGGCTACCGTCCATCATGTAGTGGAAGTTAGTGGAAAAGTTAGAACTATGTTGTTGGAACAGAAAAAAATATTCATTGAATTTTCAGCTGTGACGGCTAAGGATTACATTACAGTACCGAACTGTGTAAGGTGCTGTGATTGGGGTCATGTCAGCAAGCACTGTCAGCAAGCTGAGTCAACATGCGGCCACTGCGGTGCGACTGGACACAAGAAAGACCAATGCGAAAAGAAAAACATTGCTCCTGTATGCATCCTATGTGTGAAGAGAGGTAAAACGTGCAAAAAGAAAGGGAAGGAGTGTCTAACCTATCAGATGCTCCTTCAGCGTATGATCAGCCGAATAGATTATGGATAAGCCAGTTAAAACAGCAAAAGGGATTGAAAAAACCCTTATGTATGATAAACATGGGATAGTAATAACAAACAAGAGAAAAAATAAAAATCCATCACGGAAGCGCAGGGATGCAGAACGAGCGGCAAACTTTAGAAGTAAAAAACAAGGCCGAGACTTAGCACCAAAATGATAGACTCAGCAGTACAGACGGAAGAATTCGCAGAGACACAAAACACAACAAAAGATGCTACAGTTCAGACTGAAGAATACGTAGAGACGAAACACATAGCGAAAGACACTGCAGTTCAGACCGAAGAATACGCAAAAATAAAAACCAGACTGAAGGATACAATCACACAAACTGTTACCACCCCTCCTTACCCAGGAAGAAGGGCAGGACTTGGTTGGTGTAAAGGGCCTAACTTGGTCGATGCAAGCCCGACGGCAGCGCAATCTACACACCCTAAAATATCACTGCAAACAAAGTTTGAAAAAAGAGCTGCGGTAGATCCCAGAAAAATATACATAGACCTTGAGAACACGGTAAAAATTAGCAGATTAGAACAAGAGCATGTGTTGGCAATGGCGCTTAGGCACCTCACTAGGATGCTGCACCCAGCAGGGAAAACAGTCACCTTTCCCCAACTTGAAGCAGTGGACAGAATACAACTCAAGGCCAGCAACTTACCCACGGATCCAGCCCAGTTGTTGACGCTAGTTAAAAAAATTATTCAAAAACAGAAATGAGATTTTTGACCCGGACCAAATATATAAACAATTTGTGATGACTCATGGAAGGATAGTTTTCGACGCGAAACTTCCATGGCCTGAGAGTAATGTTTACACTAAACACCCATAGATGAAAGGTACAATCAAAGTTGCACAAATTAATGCAAGAAGGACAAATATGGTCCTGCATGAGCTAAGGAATCTTGCTGCGCAACATGACTGGGATGTTATCTGTGTGCAAGAGCCTTACTCTAAGGGCGGACAAATACCACACATGCCAGTATCCTCACAAACCATAGTAAGTGGACCTAAACCTATGGCAGGAATCATTGTACTAAACAAAGAACTAACTGTAACCAAAATATCGCAATACTGTGATGAGCACACAGCATGTGTAGAGATCGATATCTGGTGGTGTAGCGTTACTTTACTATCGATGTACTGCCAATATAAGGACCCTATAGGTGCTTATCTAAATAAAATAAGAAAAATTTGCAGTGAGTTACAAGATCAAAGGATAATTATAACAGCAGATATAAATGCACTCTCCCCGCTGTGGTACAGTGATACAACGGATGAACGAGGCTTAATGGTAGAGGAACTGTTAAATGAGTTATGCCTGGAAGTCAAGAACTGCCCTAATAATGCTCCAACGTTTAGTAATAGAGCCGGTGCAAAATCGAATATCGATGTAACGCTGACCAATCAGCTGGCAGGAAACCTAGCCAGAAACTGAAGGGTGGTTGAAAACGAAACTACAAGTGACCACAACTTGATTCTGTTTGATCTGGCCAAAGGTAGGTTGCAATTCAATTAAATTAACGACACAAGGAAAAAATATAACTTACGTAGGGCAGATTGGGCAAAACTAAGAGATGAATTCCGTCTACCAGTGGATCTATTGGAAGGTAATGATGTAGATGTCATAGAAAGAGGGATCACGCGTGAAATTCAGCGCGTAATGAAAATGGCCATTCCCCTCAAAAGACCAGCGAATACTACAGACATGCCGTGGAGCGACCGACTGCAAAAACTACGATCGGAGATGAGGAAGGCGAGAAAAGAGTTCCAACGGTGCATGATTGCTGCCTATAGGTGCTGGATTCTCGATAGATACAGGGAAAGGAAGACTGCCTTTAAAGAGCTGCTAATAAAAACAAAGCAGCAGAGTTGGGAGGCTAATGTAAACGCTAATTTAAAGTCAGATCCCTGGGGCGTCCCCTACAAGATCGCAGTTAGCAAATTGACACTATCAACCGTAAGAAGGGCAGACGGGATCATGACGGCCAATTGGAGCACAACAACTGTTAAAAGTACTATTACCCGACGATGAGGCAGTAGGTGAAAGTTTAGAGCAAGAAAATCTCCGTAATGGTCACAATGAAATTTATACCTCAGCTACTTTAGCGGATGATGTGACACCAGACGAAGTAATTAAAGCGATTAACGCCATTTCGCGGAAAAAGACATCTGGACCGGACGGAATCGCTGCTGAAGTGCTCCAGGCATTAGTGGTTCAGTTGACTTCACCACTCTGCATACTGTTTAATAAATGCCTTCAGCAATGCAGGGTTCCAAATATCTGGAAGCAGAGTGAAGTGGTGATCCTAAAGAAGCGGAACGACAAGGATCCATTAAATCCTAAATCCTATCGGCCGATCTGTCTGTAAATGTGCTTGGAAAAGTGCAGGAAAAATTTTAGTATGGAAACTACAGGAACACAGGAAAAAGTATGGTATGAGTGTACATCAGTTTGGTTTCAGAGCGGGTAGGTCGACCGACGATGCCATAAATAAGGCCGTGCAACTAGTGAAAAGTGTAATAGCAAGTATGTAATAGCTATCGCCGTCGACATTGCTGGAGCATTCGATAACTTATGGTGGTCGGCTCTTTTTAGCCGCCTGCGAGAAATAGGAATTCCTAGTAACCTCTATGGAACGTTACGCGACTACTGTAAAAACCGATTTGCCAAACTGCGATGTCCACGAGTGACTATAGAGAAAAAATTAACTAAAGGCTGTCCGCAAGGATCGGTGTGTGGATCAGTGTTCTGGGACGTAACATTCGAAATGGCTATAGAAAGCATGATTGGGCAAGAAGGACTCCTGGGGCTTGTTGCCTTCGCGGATGACCTTCTACTGCTGATACAAGGCGGAACAAGGGACGAAGTAGAGACTGGAAGCAGAATAGCATTAAGACATTTACAAAACTGGTGCTCCAAAGTGAAATTAACCCTTGCACCACACAAGACTCAATACATGGTTCTCAGTGGCCGCCCCAAGCGAAATCCAATAATAAAAGTTAACGACGTCTCCATAAAAAGAGTTAGAACTTGTAAATACCTGGGAGTCACGCTAGACGAGTGACTAAATTTTACTGACCATATAACGGAGGTGTGCAGTCGTGCCAAAATAGTGATGAACAAACTGATCAGTATTGGGCAAAGAAGATTTCATCTTCCAACGTCCATAATAAGGAGGTATCACGACAGTATATTATCCTCGATTGTGGGATATGCTGCTAGCAGTTGGGCGCATAAGTTACGACAAGTTAAACCTCGCCAGGCACTAAGAAGCGTACAAAGAAGCATACTGATAAGATTAAGTGCTGCATATAGCACAACAGCGACCGACTCTCTGCTGGTTGCGTTGGGCGTTTGGCCACTTGACCTAGAAGTTAGAAAGAGAGGGGCACACTATTGGCTACGAACCGGTGACGCCGAAAAAGTAGAACAAATTTTAGGAAGACCGGTTACAGAAGCACGGGAGATAAAAACAGTCTTGATGGAAGAATGGCAACAACAGTGGTCGCGTAGTACGACTGGCAGGAGAACCTACAATATTTGGCCAACAATTCAAGAGAGATTAAACCTTCGTCACCTAGATCCGTCAACCGGACTTGTTCATTACATCACTGGACACGGGCCATATCCAAGCCTACTACATAAAAGAGGACTAAAAGACACAAGCTTGTGTGAGTGCGGGGAAGAGGGTACACCCGAACACATCGTCTGGGATTGCACACAAATGGCAGAAGCCAGAAACAAAGGATTTCATGAACTAAGAAACATGAAAACGGAAGACATACTAAAAAATGAGCAACTTTGGCGCAAACTAGACGAAGTGACGCAAAATATATCCAAAATGCCAAAGGAGAGATTCATGCAAAGTTTAGCGACAGCAAGAGGAAGGCCAAGTCAAGCCGACTATGACGTCACAAAGTAACACCCGAGAGCTGCCACAAGCGTATGCGTGTCTAAGCACTCTATCAGCGAATCATATATCGTGCTGAAAACGCAACCAGCGGGTCTGCGGAGAGGTGTGCTTAAACCATATTAAAGACTTTAAATGGACCGTTTTGCAGCAACACCACTGGAGATTCTACCTACAAACAAGAACTTGCTGAAGCAACACGTATAAAAGTATATAGTGTATGTATAAGTTCTTTACTAGTGCTCACATGAACTATAGTCCGATGCATAAAAAGTGGTCTGACATTGCAATAACAGAAATAATAGATAATAGTTGCAGTCACGAGCCGCTTCTGAAGTAAAACATTGTTATCTCTTAAAATATGTAAAAATGTTAATAGTTAGTTAAGAGTAAAAGTTGTAAATTATGTAGCCAATAATCTTAAAATAGGAATTTGTTGAAATATTGAAAATAAGAAATACCGGCAGTAGATGTTAAACTAATCTAGTTCACCTGTGAAACGAACAACCTACTAGCCGGATATTAAAGACTCCTTACTTCTGCAATTACATATATATCATTGAAAATTAGTTCTCACAACCAGTGTTGGAGGTCAGTCTCCCGATGGGCGGCCTTCTCGGTCACTTTGGCTGCCAGAGAGACTGAGAACGTGCGCTATTCCGGGAGATTTGGAATTCGGATTACCGCACCGATACCAATGCTGGAAAATGCTTTCTTAGATGGTAGAGTAGTAGATAGTAGTAATAGTTTAGTAATAGTAGTAGTGGTAGACGTACGAAGTGACATAGTGAAATATTAAAAATTCTAACCATAAAGTGGACAGGAAACTGCAGACACCATACAAAACTAGAAAACTATAATAAATCAATTATGACAAAATGCAGCAAGTTTAGAAAGTTATAATGTATGTTAACAGCGGAACAATCGTATGTATCGTGCCAACAAGAAAAGACTGTACAGATATTGCCAAAGCCATACATAAAAAAAATTGAAATTATTCATTGTGAAATTATCTGTTGAAATATCAAATGTAAAACTGTTGTGTTAAATTAAGGCCTATTTTAGTTTCTAGATACTATGCTGTAAAAATGTGTGCTAAATAATAAAATAAAAAAGTTCAGATAATAAGATAAAAAGTGTTTGGAACATTATTAAAAGAGAAACAACTGTATCATCCCTTGAACATAAACCTATATCTATAAGCATTAATGATAAAATTGTAAATGACCCCTCTTATGTAGGAAGTGTTTTCAATAACTACTCCTTAACAGTTGCTGAAAAAATAAAAGGAAAATATATTGGGGATATGAATGCTACACAGACGGAAAAAAAAAATCCCAACACCAAGAAAAAATTATTGTAGAGTAATGAAATTTGGACAATGCATTTGTCAAGTTAACATGTTTAATTGATTAAATTTTCAAGATCACAGGTTAATTTAAGCTCAAGAAAATGCATTTCAAATGTGAAATACTGTTAAATTATAGCCGGTGTAACCTCCAGAATTTTGAATGCAAGCCTGCAAACGTGAATGCATTGTGTCATACAGGTTTCGAATGTCACTTTGTGGTATGGAGTTCCATGCTTGTTGTACTTGTGCTGTCAATACTGGGACGGTCAGTGCTGGCTGTGGATGATGCTGGAGTTGTCGTCCAATGATATCCCATACGTGTTCAATTGGAGACAGATCTGGTGATCTCGCAGGCCAAGGTAACATGTCGACACTCTGTAGAGCACGTTGCGAGACAACAGCGGTATGAGGGCGAGCGTTATCCTGTTGAAAAACTCCCCCTTGAATGCTGTTCATGAATGGCAGCATTACAGGTTGAATTACCAGACTGACGTACAAATTTGCAGTCAGTGTGTTTGGTATAACCACAAGAGTGCTCCTGCTGTCATAGGAAATTGCTCCCCAGACCATGACTCCAGGTGTAGGTCCAGTGTGTCTAGGCCGCAGACAGTTTGGTTGCAGGCGTTCCCCTGGCCTCCTTCTGACCAACACTCGGCCATCACTGGCACCAAGGCAGAACCTGCTTTCATCAGAAAACACAACAGATCTCCACTCCGTCCTCCAATGAGCTCTGGCTTGACACCACTGGAGTCGCAAACGGCGATGGCTTGTAGTCAGTGGAATGCACGCTACAGGGCTGGAGTCATGGTCTGGGGAGCAATTTCCTATGACAGCAGGAGCACTCTTGTGGTTATACCAAACACACTGACTGCAAATTTGTACGTCAGTCTGGTAATTCAACCTGTAGTGCTGCCATTCATGAACAGCATTCAAGGGGGAGTTTTTCAACAGGATAACGCTCGCCCTCATACCGCTGTTGTCTCGCAACGTGCTCTACAGAGTGTCGACATGTTACCTTGGCCTGCGAGATCACCAGATCTGTCTCCAATTGAACACGTATGGGATATCATTGGACGACAACTCCAGCATCATCCACAGCCAGCACTGACCATCCCAGTATTGACAGCACAAGTACAACAAGCATGGAACTCCATACCACAAAGTGACATTCGAAACCTGTATGACACAATGCATTCACGTTTACAGGCTTGCATTCAAAATTCTGGAGGTTACACCGGCTATTAATTTAACAGTATTTCACATTTGAAATGCATTTTCTTGAGCTTAAATTAACCTGTGATCTTGAAAATTTAATCAATTAAACATGTTAACTTGACAAATGCATTGTCCAAATTTCATTACTCTACAATAATTTTTTCTTGGTGTTGGGATTTTTTTTCCGTCTGTGTATAACAATACTTAAATCCTTGTCACCAAAAACAGCATCCATGTCTCTATCTACCACTAGTCAAAATGAAATTGAAAAAATTATTAAATCCCTCAAAAATAAAAAGTCATTTGGATATGATGAGGTTTCAACCCATGTAGTGAAACAAAGTAACACCAGCATTAGTAGAGTATTTGTAATAGTTCTTTTGAAGAAGTTAGCTTCCCTGACTCACTCAAGAGGTCAATAATCAGACCGCTTTATAAAACGGGTGATACCTCAAAGATTGAGAATTACAGACCCATATCACTTCTAACAGCATTTTTAAAAATCTTTGAAAAAGCAATGTACAGAAGGGTGTATACACATCTACAAAAGAATGACCTACTCAGTAAAGCACAGTTTGGGTTAGGTAAGGTGTTTCAAGAGATTCAACAATTTTTGCTTTTGTAAACAACATACTGGAATCAATGCATAAAATATTAAATTCCCTAGGTATATTCTGTGATCTTGCTAAAACCTTTGACTGTGTTGATCTTGAGATTCTCCTAGGTAAATTAGACCACTATGGCGTTAGTGGTAAACCAGGACTTTGGTTAAATCAGACTTGTAAAATAGAAAGCAATGTGTATCACTGAAAGATGCTAATACAGGAGATGTTATAAACTCAGAATGGGGTGTAGTTAAATGTGGTGTGCCTCAGGGTTCAATTCTTGGCCCTCTGCTGTTCTTAATCTATATAAATGGTCTTCCACTAGGTGATAATGAATACATGGTGCTCTTTGCAGATGATACTAGCATATCGTTGAAAGAACCATCAGTACAAAACCTTGAAAACACAGCAAATGATGTTATAAAAAAAACAGGTGTTATAATGCTAACAAACTAATACTTACTGTTGAAAAGACACAGTTACTTCAATTTGTTACGAAAAATAAAACAAAATACAACTATAATGTGGTACGGAAGGAAAAGCAATCAGTGAAAGCAGTTTCACAAAATTCATGGGTGTATAAATAGATAACAAATTGAACTGGAAGCAATATATTCAACAACTTCTAAAAAACTGAATTCTGCAACATTTTCACTAAGGTTAATATCTAGAACAGCTAATATAGAAACCAGAAAGCTAGTATATTTTACATATTTTCACTCCATGCTCACTTATGGCATCTCATTCTGGGGAAACTCTTCACATGCACAGAGGGTATTTAAATTATAAAAGCGCGCTGGAAGAACTATTTGTGGATCAAGCCCATGGACGTCGTGCAGAAATCTATTTAAAAACCTAGGTGTACTAACAATGCCAGCACAGTATGTATACTCCGCACTATCAATTGTAGTGGAAAATCCTGAACACTTAAATCTTAATGCCGACATACATAGCGATAATACTAGGAATAAATATAATATTCACAAAGATTACAAATCACTGTTAACTGTACAGAAGGGGATAACACTAACTGGAGCTTCCTTATTCAACGTCTTACCAACAGAAATTAAATGTTATCTACGAAAACCCAACTACTTTAAGTCCAAACTGAAAGAGTTTCTGCCTCAGAACCCATTTTACTCTGTGAAAGAATTTCCTTCTTGGAATTTGGTAACTAAGAATGGCTGATAAAATAGTATATATATGGTGTATGGAAGGGGAAGGCGTCAAAGTTGTCCACAATTACTAAAGTGATTTATGGTTTTTCTTTCTATTGAAACTTTTAACAAATGAAGTAATTACACTGTTTAAAAATTCACTCATATGTAGTAACTAACATGGGATAGCATGCACTCAAAAATTGCTGTGAAAAATTATCATACTACAGGTTTTTAAGTTGTTGGTAATATAACTGAAATTGTTAATAAGTGTGTGTACTATTCCACATAAACAGTAACTAACATGATAAAATATGTAGTTGTAGATTACATGAAACTTATTATGGTAACTGGTTGGTAAGAAAATAACTGGTTATTGGATGCTGGTAACAAGTGTATACACTGTTCCACGTAATATGTTCTAATTAACTCGTGATTGTACTTGTAGATTACAGTGGATATTGATTATACTAATTTGTTGTAGTAACTTGTTATCAATTGCTGGTAATATAATTGACATTATTAATAAGTGTATGTAATGATCCCCGAGATTATTCTCACATGGGATCAAAGTGAACATATCTATCTACGAGGGTTGTTTCATAAATAAGGTTCCCACATTTTTTTAGACACAAGGAATTTAATTCGAAAAAAACGATTACACCATTGGAAACGTTGATCTTTAAGCTATTTTTTCATATAGTCCCCATTTTTTCTATACATTTTTTCTGTCGAGTAATCCACTTTTGTATTCCCACCTCAAAGAAGTCCGCCGCCAACCCGTTGAGAAACTTGGTAACTACTTCTTACAACTCCTCGTCCGTCTGGAATCGTAGACCGCCTAGGTGCTCCTTCAATTTCTGAAACAGCTGGAAATCGCTGGGTGCCAAATCGGGGCTGTAATGCGGGTGGTCAATGACATCCCACCCAAATTTGTCGATTAACTCCTTCGTTTGTTGCGACACGTGTCGACGGGCATTGATGTGGTGGAGCCTTTCGCCTTTGCTGAATTTTGTCCTACGACGATTTTGGATTGCCCGTCTAAGCTTTTTCATGGTCTCGCAATAACCTGTGGAGTTTATGGTGGTCCCTCTAGGCATAAAATCAATTAGCAGTACACCACGCCGGTCCCAAAACACCGATTCCATGATTTTTCCTGCTGACAGCTGCTGCTTAAACTTCTTTGGTGGTGGCGATCCGGTGTGTTTCCATTGGCGCGATTGTTGTTTTGTTTCCGGAGTAACGTAATGGCACCACGATTCATCCCCCGTAACAACGGAATCAAGGAAGTCTTCGTTATTGTCGTCGCATTCACTGGAGAACTTCCGAGCACAGTCGACGCGCTGCTGTTTGTGGACTTCTGAAAGCATATGCGTCACCCGGCGAGTGCACACCTTATGGTAGCCTAGCTTTTCGTTCAACATCCTGTCAATTTAAGCTTCGGAAGCCTCAGGAATTTGAGCAGCCAGTTGCCGGATGCTGATTCGCCGATCTTCGAGCAGGATCTGCTCAACTTTCACCACAACGTCGTCGGAGATCGAAGGCCTCCCGCCTTGTTGTTCATCGTGGACGTCCGTACGGCCGTTGGTAAACTCCCTACGCCATTTGCGGACGTGTTGAATGCTTATACACGTTTCCCCATACACTTCACTCAATTGCCCATGAATTTCTACAGGTGGTAACTATCTTGCGTGCAAAAATCGGATGACCGCACGAATTTCACACCTGGCGTGGATGGCGATGACGGGCTCCATCGCTTATGGCTGTCAGGCCGGTACTGACCGTTGCAGAGCCACGCTGGTTGCTGGAATCGGTGGTGGAGGATCCGGCGAACACGGTGGTGTGGCCAGATTTCGCATTGCACCATGCACGGTAAGGGTACTGAGTTGGGAACCTTACTTTTGAAACAACCCTCGTATCTATCTATCTGGAAATAATCTGGGCTCTATGAGTTATTTTGCTTACGGTCCAAAACTATAATAAACTGCTTAGTGGTGCTCAATGATTAATGGCTGTATGCTGCAATGTCATTGTGAGAAATTTTGTGTCCCTACCTTAATTTCTTTAGGTACGTAAAACGTGCTAAACACGTGTGCTATACAGGTTGCCATGTTTTCTAAAATTGAATATTTTGGTATGTTGGTTTGTTTGGGGTATGCAACCAACGGATGGACTTTCTAACAAGGTGACAATGACGGAGAGGGAAACACGATAACACCCGCGAGTGTGGGTTTAATGCAGCATATACAAGAACGGCTGCTCATCTGCACCGCGCCAGAGACGCTGACCAGTGGAGAGAGTATTACGCTATTGGGTACATTCACCTGGGCTTCGATGGGTCCTGGGGTAGTGATAGAAGGCACCTTGACAGCTGTGAACTATGAAAACATTATTGCGGGATTCCTGCAACGCGTCATGCTTCATATCTTCTACGACGGCGGCGACATTTCCCAGCGGGATATACGTGCTACAGTGGTTTGAGAAGTTTGATAAAGAACTCAAGTTTATGTCTTGGACAACTAATTCGCCTGTTCTTCTCAACCCGGTAGAACACATCTGGGAGTTAGCTCCGCACCGAGAAACCTCCGGCTGGGAGTTTAAGGGAAATGCATGACATGTGCTATATACCTGCAGAAACCTACTAAAGACTTTTCTGACTCAGAGTGGCTGCTGTATTGCGTTCCAAAGGTTGAGCAGCGCGTTATTAAGCAGGTGTTCATAATGTTTTGACTCATTATTATTATTATTATTATTATACTTAAAAATTCATGAAAAATGGTCTGGATGTAATACACTTACCTTGTAAATGCAAGGAGAAAAGCTGATAATACTGTTCGTAGCGGTAAGGACTTAGACAGAGTAGTCAAAGGATAATGCCTAAAGTAGGGAATGAGGTTGTTGGTCTCAAGAAGATACTCTGAAGCCTCTTCCTGTGGGCTGGGTGCAGGATGTTCCAGCTGGAGGTGTGGTTGCCTCTGGACTCACAGCTGGTGGTGCGCGTTTGGGATTACGACGTGGCCAGCAGTGACGACCTGATCGGAGAGACGACCATCGACTTGGAGCGGCGACTCTACAGTTGTCACCGCGCCAGCTGCGGCTTAGCTAGTCGATACGATCGGTGAGTATGCCGCAGAACAACAAATGTAACTGTTAGTGGTGAATCTTCTGGCACTTTGTGCTCACAAACTTTTCGGTATTGTACATCGTAACTATGACTTTCAGCATTAGAGAGCCCCTCTAAGATATAATGTTATGTGACATATATATATGTATATAAACTATTACACTGTACAGTATCCAAGAGAGTGTTTTTGTTCATAAAATTATTCAGAGAAATAAAGCAGCGTACATAACATTTCTCTAAATATTAATGGTTTCTTAGATTTGAAGTTATTCAATTTTCTCATCGTTACTTGTCTGAAGGCTATCGTGGGGAAGTCTGGCTTTTAATCTGGTTGACGGCTGCTACTTTTTGCCAGGTTAAAAATATATAGAAAATTCAGACTTAAGGAAAATTTCTTGCTGTGTTATTTTATAAACTCGAGAAGTGTAAATGTGTTCTGTTTTCTGTGAATTTGACTGCTGTACACAGTATTTCTATAATTGGCTTTATAAAATTTTGTTAGAACAATAATCACTTCCGTGTGGTTTAAAAAGATAAATGCATTTTTATTTTACAAATTGTTTGTAATATTACCAAAAGAAATTCTAACTCAATCCGAGTCCTTTATTTGATTTTTTGAAGCCTTATTCATTTCCTGGTGTCCTATTAACGTTTAGTACACTTTTATTCCTCTTGTTTGTGGATCACTTCAATCGGAATCCTTTCACTATTCGAAAAGCTCTTTTCCGCAATAATTCTTAACTTCTGTTTCCCTGTGTACAGCTATAATTCTTAATCGCTCTACATCCTTATATGTGAATGATGCCACTGGTTTTGACTTTCTCCGTTTCCTTTCACTATCGATCCTTTCCATTCTTTATAAGCAAGCATTCTTTCGATCACTACTGTTTGACACTTGATAACTTCCATCATTGTGATATAATAAATCTTTATGCGAGCAACAAAGTAATGCTATGTAAGTTTGGAGGTTTTCTCGGCGTTAAATATGAATAAAATCCTCTCGGGTAAATAGCCGCCATTGTCAAGTGACAATGGCCGCCGAAATGTCGTATTTTATCGATGGTCTCACTCGGCTAGTCCCCAGAGGATTTTTTCAAAGTAATGATATACTCATTGAATTATCTCGTGTCCTCGTTCTCTGTGCACTTCTAAAATGACAATGGTAACATACAGCGTCCATGTGTTTCTCATAATCATATGCTGAACTACAAACAGCAACTAAGCTAATTTCCATGATGTGTCCCCTCATAAGTATAAAACTGTTCCTTTTCCATATTCTGTAATTTCTCACTAATTTATGATGTTCATATCATGTTGGCATTATTGTTCCACTTATACGCTAAGAGAAGAAGAATAGTGTCAAAAGAATCTCCAGGTCATATGCCTGTTTCATATTCTTTTGATTACTATTTGGAAATTTGGTGCTAAATATACTGTATCACTACGGTTTATTTGGCTCTGTCAATGGGACTTCATTTTCATTACTTCCAATTTCAACTTTACTGTAATATCGTAGTCGTCGTCATCTGATTCGAGGATTACGTCCTGATCAGATTTATCACTGTTTGTATGTTTTTATTGCAGCAGCGTTGATTCTCACAGAACGTCAACAACAGCCGACACTTAGTTATTGTTACCAAATGTTACCACCCATTGGCTGGTACTCAAGCTGACGGTGAGATTAGCCATTATCTCCATCGCTTTTCATTTTCACAATTGCTTTAACTCATCGATTCGGGTTTTCATTGATTCCCCAAATCTCTCCAGTCAAATGCCGGATGGTTCCTTCAAAAACCATTAATAAATTCCTTCCCGTTCCTTGTCCTCAGTCTATTCCCGCCACTAAATACCTCGACGTTGACTAGGCGTAACGCCACAAAAAAAGCATTAATTCAGCAAAGTGTTACTAATTGAAAAGTGAGTATACAAGACGAGAGTACTTGCTGCTTCGGGGGACTATCTCCTCAAGTGCAAGAAAATTTCTTTGGATTAAAGATATTAATTAAAAATATACATAGTATGCTGTGGGCTACGATAAAATTAAATAATTTCTTAAAACGTAAGAGAAAAGTATTTTTAAACGTACTTTAAAAAAAAAAAACTTTGGTATAAACGTAATAAAGTAGCAAGATTATATGAAATCGAGTCTGAAATAGTGCTTCACTTTGCTACTAATTATACTGACATAGTCTACCAGACTCAAGAGATACCACACCATTACGTGTTCAACCTGCTTTAGCTCGGCGACGTGCAACAGCCTCTTCGTAATAGGAGCAAATCCCTTCGATCTGCGGCCACATTTTCTCGTCAAAGCCCCCATATTTTCAGTTCAGGAGTCAGCTATCGTATCATAAAACTTGAAAACACATTGTGAAATTGAATTAAACGACGCACAGTATGGTATGCCAACCCATGAGTAACGTTTAAGCTAGCTTCATTTAATTCAATGTTCGGCGGCTTTCTCTAGGTTTAGCTTCAACTACGGTAATGTTCACGGGAGCCACAACTTCACGTGCCTGACGCGGACGAGGAGAAACTAGCACTGCAGTCTTACTATTTCCAAATTTCCCACTACTTTCGCAGCTATTAGGGAGCTCCCAGAAACTATGTAGCTCCATATTGGCCTTCTTTGAGCCTTAACCACTATGCTATCAGCTAGGGCTGATTTTCTGTTTTGAGCAGTATTTCTCCTCTGTTCCGCTGAGTCCGGTATTAACTACGTCGTTTAGAGAACTCTATTTACCAGGTGATTCGTGTCGTAATTTGTCTCAGATTCTTGTTCTAAGGGCGAGGAGACCGTAATATTCGCCATCTGTTTGTAACTAGGGTTTCTCTATTTCGTGTTAATTTGTTCAAAAAGTGTATAGGTTTCGACTCGAAAATTGTGGGATTTCTCAGAATTTTCTAGATGTTCATGAAAAATGGTTTGTGTAGATTGTGTACGTACTAGCTACGTAAGAAATGCTTGCTGATGAATCAGTCACTTATGAATCGCTATGTCAGGAGTGGCTACAACGCGTGGCGAGACACCATGTCGCCGTCCAAGGTGCTGCTGACATTGTGTCAGAGGGATCGGCTGGGACCCCCTGAATACCACGACCAGTACACACTCACAGTGGGCGACGACATCTTCACCGTGGCCGATCCGAATCCGAAGGGAGGTAACGTTACAAGCTCCAAACAAACTACGGATAATTAACTCAAAATTTTCTATATTATTTGCCAGTATAGAAATGCTTCTTCACCCTAAATTTCGATGAAATATTACACAAAATTTAGTGAATAATTCATTATAAGTAGCTTTCAAACTTTTTTACAAGAGTTTACCTAGTGAGATATTGTTTAGCGTTGGCATGATGAGAATTCAGCTGTCGATACGGCTATTCGGATTTCGCTTCTTCGTGTTTTGTTGGAAGGATAGAGGTAAGGAATGAAAAGTATTTTAAGTTTTTACATGGAGTTTTTACTGAAAAAGAAAATCAAAATAGACGGACAGAAATCGACTGTTCATCCCGTCTTGCACTTTAAGCTATTCAAATTCAATCTATGACTTCACCGGAAGATGGCGCCGACGATT
The DNA here is from genome assembly GCA_031002005.1 of Vandiemenella viatica. Taxonomy (NCBI): domain Eukaryota; kingdom Metazoa; phylum Arthropoda; class Insecta; order Orthoptera; family Morabidae; genus Vandiemenella; species Vandiemenella viatica. The sequence goes on from JARYHS010013631.1 coordinate 30,462,736, forward strand.
GAGAGCGCCGAAATATTGTGTAATTATAACACTCCTATAACTCGGCTAGTCACCCGAGAACATTATTTATATTCTCAACGCCGAGAGAAACTACGTAATTATATAATCTATGACTTATTCATAAATTAACATAAATAAATTAACACTTTAGCAGGCTATTAAACATTATTTTTCTGTTTTTGATGATTCCTCAGATTACCAGTTTCCTCCACGTTTTACCAACAAAGCTTGATTAAGTTATCGACTTTCATTTACGACATAATCACGTCAATTTAGATAAAATAAAAATTCCTAAGCAAATGTCTGATTTTAATTTTTTTCTTTCTCCATGGATCTTTTTCTAGCACTTAACATTTGTTTGCTTATAGCAAAGGTAGCGTTAAACGTGTGAAGCAAACTATAAATGTTCCGTGGATCCGATTTAACCTTCAGTTATAACTAAAGCAACGTAAGAGACCGATACTGAAATCTACTTTAAGAGTTTTTCATGTTTGTGTGCGCTTTCACTTCACCCACTCGTCTGAAACAAATTACATCGTACAAGTTTTGCTCAAAGAACGTTTGTACTTGCTTATGCACATCAACTTCGTATGTATTTTTCCCCCCTAGGATGCAGCATTTGAGTATGTCCTGTAGCTATTCGGCTACTACAGGTGGTGTACTGTATTGTTGTTAAGTAACAGAAGCAATGAATTAATTATGGTATCATTTATGTGAATAAAAAGTAGAACTAAGCTGACTGCAATTTTCTGAGAAACACTATGTCTAGGTACCAAATAAAACAGGCCGCCGATACAGAATCTAGTCCCGACAGCTGCAGAAATTGGCAACATTATGGATTATACGTTACCCTCAAGAAGCGTCTCAGTTCCACAATTTGAAGAATCTGACAGAAGGAATACTTCAACCAGCGTCTGTTATATTTCATTCGATTTGAATCCTAAAATTGTGTAGTGGATCCTTTTAGAAAAGATGCTTCTCATTACTTTAACTATGACCAACTATTATTCTGTATGGAGTCATTTCGAAACATTTTACTGGGAAAATCAGATCATGATGTGATATTAAATTCGTGACCTGGGAACTAATATAGACCTATGATCATACACTAAACACCATCGCGGATTTACACCTAGTTTGCTTTGATATATATATATGAGTATGAAATCCAGAACCTTCGGACCGACAGACTGCCTATGTTGCAAGAAGGGAACGTTATTAGAGAATAAGCCTTGATCTAAAATCATTCTTTCTGATGGTATTATGTAATTTTAAAAAGATATTTCTATTAGCTTTCGATTTACACTGGTCCAAATTTTATTAGGCGCCATAATCTTTGACTTCGATTTTTTGGACCTAGATGACACGTGCGAAAGTTTCGCAGTAAAATGTTTATATAGCAGCTGTATGGCAAACAACTAACTCAGGCGAATAAAATACGATGAATTCTGAGGGGAATAATACATTGAAAGCAGAATCGGTTTATTTACAACAATTTATTTTATATCACCAGATAAATGTTAACCTTCAGCCATCTTATTTGATCTAAACACATGATGCTCTCTCTTCCCGGAAAATTAAGTGTTGCAGAAATCTCCGGAATATAACTAAGCTGAACAAAACACAAAGAGTATATCTATGTCTCTGTGATATATATGACACTGCTATGTAGCAGTAATCTGTCAAGATTCCAAATGTCGCCTACAGAATCTGCCTAGTTCCTACAAGATTCAAAGTGTCACCTACGGAATCAGCATAGTTTCTACAAGATTACAAGTGTCGCCGACAGAAACTGGCCAATTTCTACATGACTCCAAGTGTCGCCCACAGAAACTGCACAGTTTCTACAAGATTCCATGTGTTACCTACAGAAAATGCACAGTTTCTAGAAGATTCCATGTGTCGCTTACAGAAACTGCCCAGTTTCTACAAGACTCCAAGTGTTACCTACAGAAACTGCACAGTTTCTACAAGACTCCAAGTGTCACCTACAGAAACTGCACAGTTTCTACAAGACTCCAAGTGTCACCTACAGAAACTACACAGTTCCTACAAGACCTACAGCGCTCCAAGTGTCACCTACAGAAACTGCACAGTTTCTACAAGACTCCAAGTATCACCTACAGAAACTACACAGTTTCTACAAGATTCCATGTGTTACCTACAGAAAATGCACAGTTTCTAGAAGATTCCATGTGTCGCTTACAGAAACTGCCCAGTTTCTACAAGACTCCAAGTGTCACCTACAGAAACTACACAGTTCCTACAAGACTCCAAGTGTCACCTACAGAAACTGCACAGTTTCTACAAGACTCCAAGTATCACCTACAGAAACTACACAGTTTCTACAAGATTCCATGTGTTACCTACAGAAAATGCACAGTTTCTAGAAGATTCCATGTGTCGCTTACAGAAACTGCCCAGTTTCTACAAGACTCCAAGTGTTACCTACAGAAACTGCACAGTTTCTACAAGACTCCAAGTGTCACCTACAGAAACTGCACAGTTTCTACAAGATTCCATGTGTTACCTACAGAAAATGCCCAGTTTCTAGAAGATTCCATGTGTCGCTTACAGAAACTGCCCAGTTTCTACAAGACTCCAAGTGTCGCCTACAGAAACTGCACAGTTTCTACAAGATTCCATGTGTCGCTTACAGAAACTGCCAAGTTTCTACAAGATTCCAAGTGTCGCCTACAGAAACTTCCCAGTTTCTACATGATTCCAATTATTTCAAACAGAAACTGCTATGTTCCTATAAGATCTCAAGTGTCTCTTGGCTCTGAACGGCGCCTTTCGCTTAGTGTAATCCCGAAAGCTATTTTTCCAACTTTAGTTTAGGTACCGAATCATCTGAAATATCCAGGGCGCTGTATTAAGTATTTCGCCAGTCAGTTTGTTTATTCTGCTAGAAGCTTTACCGTTTTTACGGGTGTTGTGTTGTGTGCAATGTAGCCACATTGTGTAAGTTTTGGAACTAGATTCTGACGCGGGTACCAATTTTATTAGTAAATGGCTGCTTTCCCCTTCTAACATCCTCAAAACTGAATTTCTATTCTGTCATAAATTAAATTGAAGAAATTATGATCACATATTTTCTCGTTTGTCTGCAGACGTTTACGAGCAGCTGGCCAGCACTGCTTTACACACTTTAAATATGTCTGATCGAGTGAATGTTCGACGAATGTCTACCTATGCGTACGTACCTGTATGATTTTTTTTTTTCCTTAGGATACTTAATGAACTAATACTTATGAAACTGTTTGCATTATTGCTTTTATTTCCATTTATCACCTTTTTGCAGTTCTCCATCCTATTAGAAGCCAGTTAAATAAACGACACCATGTGTACTTTCTAAAGTATTTTTCTGAAAAAAGATAGTTCTTTCAATTACTTCTCTTAATAGCTGTCTTGGGAAGCCTTTGAGGAGATGCAACACATTTTTCGATATCTGTGATGTATTACGTCCTAAAGATTTTAAGCTGTAAGGTACTCACAACTGAGTACATTGTATAAATTGAAGCTATAAACATACGTTTAAAATTTCTGTATATTCATTTGAAGCACAATTTTAGTGTAAAACCACAACTTGGTGTTTGTAACGCTAAATTTCCATCATTTTATTACATTTTCAAACAAATAATAGTGAACTGTTCCAACATAAATAGTGTGTTACATCAGCAGTGAATTCCATCGAATATTGTCAAATTAATCAACACTAATTCATAATGTTGATCAACGTCTTGTCGAGCAATAAAGTAAATGTAACCTTACCATAAAAGAAAAAAAATTGTTTAAGAAAAGTTACTTTTTTACTCTTTGTATTATATATCAACGTATAATTGTTCTCGATACCACCTGAAAATTTGCTCTGCAGTGTGTTGCCGGTAGGCGATGCAGATGTGGTGAAAGCGTGCAAGCTGCTGGACAAACAGTGCATCAAAGAGTCGCTGCCTGCTCCAGAGTACACGACCGAAGCGACTCTCACCGTTGGCGGCACAACCTTCAAACTGACGGGACACAGGAATTTGCACGGTATTGTCTCTGCATTCCTCAGCATCAAAGCGAACCTTAAAGGTTGCTGCAGTAATTAAAAACATAAGAAACTTCAAATTATTTTTCTGCTTCTATGACCACGCGCAAATTTAGATTCTTCAACCTTTTTTGTTTTTTTCTTCCGTTGAGTTCAACATACATTCATTACTTCACTCTTTAGATCATTTCGGACCAAACTTATTTCTTGTTCTGCCTTGGAATCTCATTCTTATTTCCTTCCTTCTAAAGATCTTTCTTTCCATAGTTTCCTCTTCTCTTATATTACTAGAAGCCCGTGCGAAAATTTCGCGAATACTGTGAATGGTAAGGTTGGTGGTTTGTAATACGATGAAAGGAGAATCGCCCCATTTTATTAGTGCAGTAGTTCGTCAAGTCAACGCCACTGAAGCAATTTATTAATATTTCTGTGATACGCGCTGCTGCTATCTAGTGGCTTGGATCTGAACTGGCTCAAACGCGCCACTTTCACAGTTTCACAGCAATTGCTTTTGTCCTTCATTGATAAAATTTCGTTCCTAATTTATAATGCTGCCTAAGTGGCGACCTTGATCTTTAAAATTAACCACACACACTTTATGGAAATAATAATATAATTAAATTTTAAGCGTCAAATTAAAAAAAAAAATACATTTTTTTTAAAAGGTGATGTAACCAAACCGGAGACCTTAATTTTTAAAATGATATTTCATTTATCTTTTTCTATTTTAAAATAGATGGCTCGAGAAAAACGAAATACGTTATGGAAATAATTATAATTTTACACTTTAAGGTAAAAATTCCGATAAATTACTTTTTAAATTAAGTTGTGCCCACAGCGAAGTTCTTAATCTTTAAAATGATACATCATTTATCTATGTCGGTTAGATATCACGGGAGATAAATGGCTCTTGATACAAAAAGCATTGTGGAAATATTAATACTTTTGCCACTTAAGGGTCGAATTAAAAAAAAAATCCTTTCTAAATATATGATTTCATCAAAGCGGAGATCTTAATCTTCAAAATGGAATTTCATTTATCGATTTCGGTTTGGAATAGAGCGAGATAAATAGTTTGTGGTACAAAAAAACTGCATTTTAGAAATATTGACTTTATTGCCCTTTAAAATGTCGAATTTGGAAAAAATTACTTTCTTAAAATATGATGTGAACAAAGAGGATACATTAATCTTTAAAATGATACCTCATTTATCGATTTCGGTTTGGTATGAAGGGAGATAACGGCTTGTGACAAATAAATCCTTGTAGAAATAATACATATGATTTCTTCCCAAATTTTTCTTGACCTCTTGAATACAGCTTGTTGTTTCTTTTTTCCCAAAGGTAGTTGATTTTTTTATTTGTTATTCTGTTTTCATCCATTCATGTATCCATGACAAAAGCAGCAATTCCTTTTTCTTATTCATTCTCAAATTGTTCTTTTTAGAACTAATTATTTCCATACGTCCGATCGTGGTGGGTGAGCAGTAACGCTCTGGCCTCGAATTCGGTAGGACGGCGGTTCGAATCCCCGTCCAGGCATTCAGATTTGGGCTTTCTATGGTTTCCACAAATGATCCAGGTGAATGCCGGGATGATTCCATCAAAAGGCCATGGACGAATATCTTCCCGTTCCTTGCCCTCGTCCTTTCTCGCCTCTAATGATCTCGACGTCGACGAGGCGTAAAGCTACCATTAGCCATTTCCATTTGCGTGTGATTATAGCACTAATGTAAGAACGGAGACTATGATTGAATTGAAGTCTTCACGGGTGTACCATCGGATAGTGTTTTGAATACGATATTTGACGACTAGCTCCGTCGTCTTCATCAGGTGTGATGAAGACGACAGAGCTAGCCGTCGACTTATCGTGTTTTCAAAACATTACGCGGTGGTAGACCCGTGAAGACTTCATCAAATAGCAATAATATTTTTCGTTGAAATGAAATGATGGAAACTGTTAGCTTCAAAAGATGTTAATGATTACACAAATTTGGAAATTAATTAGTTTTGTTAGTTACTTGAAGAATTTAATACTTTATATCGCTTACCCTGGATTCTAGTGATTGGAAGGTCATTTAATTTAATCTCATTGCTATGGAGAATATGCTATTTTCCCATTTCTTGTTTTTATCTTAAATTCTTTGAGTGAAATTTCTGCACACCGTCTACTTTTGCCCTTTACGAACTTTAATTTTAAATTCTTTCAAAGTTTCTGGTAAATTGGTAAAATATTCCAAACACTTTATCTGTTGAGTTACGTTGCATTATGGCAAAGTATTATTACTTAAGGTTCTACTTACTTACTTATTTACTTCCTCTTCATGGATAGGCCAAAAGCCTGTTCCGACCTCATTCTTCCGAACATCTCTTCCTAGGTCTTCCAATGTCCCTTCTGCCTGTGGGATGGTACTCCAGGGCAAGCTTAGGAAATCTGTCCTTTCTCATTCGTAGGACGTGGTTCTTCCAGTTATCCCTTTTTTGGGTAATTCTATCATTTAGCGGGGAGATATTCAGTTGTTCCCTTATTTCCTCGTTCCTCCTCCTATCATTTAGGGAATACCCTTTTACTGACCTTAAAAATTTCATTTCCGATGATTGAATTTTGCTTTTGTATTGCGTTTTATTTACCCATGTTTCGCTGCCTTATAGCAGAGTCGGTACGGCCATTGTTTTATAAAACTTGAGTTGAGTCTCCTCTCGTGCTTTACCTTTCAGTGTTCGTCGAATTGTTCCACACATATACTGAAATCGGTGAAGTTTCTTCTTCACCTCGTTATCCTCATTAAAAGATAATTCACATCCGAGATAAGTAAAGCTGGAGACTTGTTCTATTGGCTGATTGTCTACCACTATTTTAACTCTGATAGGGTATTTCCCCTGCCATGCCATAACTTTCGTTTTTGCACGAGACAACTGCAGATTGTAATCTTTGCTGATAATGTTTAGTATATGAATTGCTTTTTGAAGTCCATCTTCATTTTCCTGGAGGATAAATTGGTCATCTGCAAACAACATAGTATTTATGTAAGTGTTGTTGCTTATTTTTATACCAGGATGGACATTTTCTTTCCATTTCCTAACTAAGGTTCTAATGAATCACAATTGATTAAACTAAACACATTTTATTACTTCAGTACTGTCATAGCGTCACGGTGATTATTTCGTATTCCTCGTGAAATTAGATGCGACTTGATCGGGGTAACTTTGACGTGGGCTGAAGTTTTGTGTTGTTTGGCTGGTGTCAGACGCCCGCGAACAAGTGTCCCTGATGGCGCTGCGCCGCTGGCGCGAGGTGACCAGCGCGGGCCTGGCTCTGGTGCCCGAGCACGTGGAGGTGCGGCCGCTGATGCACCCGGCCATGGAGGGCGTACCGCAGGGCTTCCTGCACATGTGGGTCGACGTGTTCCTCCTGCCCTCGGCCTCGTCCAAGCCTCCGCCTCCAGTCAACATCGCGCCCAGGAGTGCACTCGAGCTCTACCTCAGAATCGTCATCTGGGGCTGCAAGGAGGTTATTCTCGAGGAGAGCGACTTCTTCACCGGCGAGAAGTGCTCTGACATCTACGTCAAAGGGTACGAGCTCCTTCATAATGTATGCTAGCTGTTATTATTTCTGGCAAAAGGATTTCATTTCTTTAATTAATCTATCTTTTGTATTATTTCTAAAAGGTCTTTTTTTGTGTAATGAGCCATATTTCTTCCTTCATATTGAACAAAAATTGATAAATGATGTGTCATTTAAAAAATAAAGTTTTTCACTTTGGTAACGTCATTAATTAAGAAAGAAATTTTTCAAAATTCAATGCTTAAATGGCAAAGATATGACCAATCAAGGTCACGGGTATGCGATTATTCAGAGCTAAGCTGCTAGGCTTGCATGGCGTCGATAAGCAGTGACCACGATGCTAGATAACAGCAACACACATTGATATTATCGCACGGGCCATGATCGCATTTGCACTAGATATTTCTGCTGATAAAAAAGCGGTTGCTACAAAAGCTTCTTGACGTTGTTGGCGTCAGTAAAACGTCATTTGATACCGCTAGATAGCAGCACGACATATCAGAGAGGGACAGATAACAGTGGTTATTTTCTAGATAAGGATCTTTTCGTTTATTTTTGTTTGCGTTAGGAAAACATTTCATCAGTCATTACTAAGAAGATGTTAGTGTTTATTCACATAAATAATCGAGTTGACAATTAAACAATTGCTACTAATGAGCCGGTTCTTCTTTCATTCTGCTAAAAACCACAAACCTCACTATTGATTGTATATCATTCATGAAATTTTTCTACGGGAAATCTAGTTCAATTCAAAAACCGTGAAAAGGAGTGTTTGTTCGTGAATCGCGCAAAAAATGCAAGACAGGTTTTGATGCGTTTTTCTAATTTTGAAACCAAAGATTCTTATGTGTTAACCTGTCTCATCTGTTGGTGGAGCATGAAATTAAAATCTTTTCTGAACATTAAACCATTTTACCTATCATCCGACGTAACTTAAAAATTACAGATTTACTATATGAATTTAAATCGCACTAAAACTCAAACAAATCCTTGATGGCAGGTGGATGCCGCAGGCGAAGCCGCAGGAAACAGACGTTCACTACCGGTCGCTCGACGGGGATGGGGCTTTCAACTGGCGGTTTGTATTCCCAATGCGTTACCTCGTCGGCGAGTCCAGGCTGGAGTTGGAGCAGCGGCAGGGGCTTCTGGTGAGGAGAAGCGTCAAGCACACTGCGCCACCGCGGCTAAACCTGCAGGTCTGGGACAGCGATCACTTCTCGGAAAACGATTTCCTGGGTAAGCATCAAGGGGAAAGATTCTAATCAGTTTCAAAATAGATGTATCATCAACTGTCTTCGTATCACCAAGTCAGATCATTATTATTATTACTAGCTTCAAGCCCATCAAAAATAACGGTTTAAACGCAATATTCTGGCAGGTTTTTTTTTTTTTTTTTTTTTTTTTTTTTTTTTTTTTTTTTTTGCAGTTGGCTAACTATACGGAATTGTTATTACATAATGCTAACGACATTGTCTTTGTAATGTTCTGCATATTTCATCTGAAGTTCGCATAGCAATACACTAGTAACCTATACTGAATTAATGACGACGGAAGTATAGAACCAATAAAATTAAAAACAAATTGGGAATCCAAAAAAGTTTTGCTATCCATATAATATTAGTTTTATTCCTGGTCCAGGCACAATTCAGCACGATACATATGGAACTACTTTCACCCGCATTAATTAATACCTTTAGTAGCATGGCGCTTATGAAACCAGTTTAAATGGTTTGTATAACTGATTTCAGAGCGAATTATGCTGTAACAACATGTGTCAGTTGCGATTCTGGTCAACTTAGTCACAACCTCCACTAAAATTGCGTTTGAAAATCATAGCTTCTATTACCCTCATATAAATAACCGTGGGCATCACCTATGGTGGTGGTAGGAATTTATTCAGGAAAAAGCTTGTAAGGAAAAATGAATAACGATCGGGTCTACTGGAAATCGCGATTCAGCCAAAATAACATTCAGTAATGACGTCATAATACTGCTGTACTCAGTCGCAAGACATATTATTTTAAACAGTAATTCCGTTGTAATACAGCCTGTACCAATATTTTCAAGCAGAAATTAGGTTGTAATACAGACTGGGCCGGCATAATACAGTTAAATGTTCTTCGAAAAGTATTTCTAGTGGAGTCTTGCGTTTTACCACGGCAATCTCCAGTAATCCCGATTTACTTACTTTACTTTATTTTACCTTAAATGACGTAAAGTATAAAATCAAAGACGGATGTCATTTATTTGAATTATATATTCCGCGATTCGTACATTCGCGTCAACTTTCTCCGAGTTTTCAATAAACTTCATTGTTTATCTTCTGCCAAAAAATTCCTAGGTTACGTTTTAACTTAATTTTTATAACTGATACATATAATATAAAGCAAACATGGAATACTTTTCTCCTTGCAAGAATTTCTGCATCTGGTTGTCGTAAATAATCAGAAAGTAACATGTAAATTTAAACGAACATGACAATTGTAACGTATGATTGTTTCGCATTAATATCTTTTATCCATGCTCTTCGTATGTTTATGCAGTTACTTCCAAAAGAGAATATTACGTTTTATCTGCCAACGCAGTTACGTAATAGCAGAGACCATGAGAAATTAAAGTTTACTTTCATTAGCGACACGTTACCGAAAAGCACTCGTAGTTCCACATTTTTTTTTAAGAATAAAATGTTATGAAAATAAGACTTAATGCCTGTATTATGACAACTAATTTCATAGCGGTTGCGAATTTATTAAACTGTGTAAATAATTTCTAATATCTCTGCTCGCCACTATTTGGCTGCAAGAATATCATTGTTGAATTGCCATTTATATTTGAGTTGATATAAAGACAAATTTAAATCTCCTTTAATAGCTAACACGTTTATCAAATACTAAGGGTATCATCTACACTCCTGGAAATTGAAATAAGAACACCGTGAATTCATTGTCCCAGGAATGGGAAACTTTATATACACATTCCTGGGGTCAGATACAACACATGATCACACAGACAGAACCATAGGCACATAGACACAGGAAACAGAGCATGCACAATGTCGGCACTAGTACCGTGTATATCCTCCTTTCGCAGCAATGCAGGCTGCAATTCTCCCATGGAGACGATCGTAGAGGTGCTGGATGTAGTCCTGTGGAACGGCATGCCAAGCCATTTCCACCTGGCACCTCAGCTGGACCAGCATTCGTGCTGGACGTGCAGACCGCGTGAGACGACGTTTCATCCAGTCCCAAACATTCTCAATGGGGGACAGATACGGAGATCTCGCTGGCCAGGGTAGTTGACTTACACCTTCTAGAGCACGTTGGGTGGCACGGGATACATGTGGACGTGCATTATCCTGTTGGAACAGCATATTCCCTTGCCGGTCTAGGAATGGTAGAACGATGGGTTCGATGACGGTTTGAATGTACTGTGCACTGTTCAGTGTCCCCTCGACGATCACCAGAGGTGTACGGCCAGTGTAGGAGATTGCTCCCCACACCATGATGCCGGGTGTTGTCCCTGTGTGCCTCAGTCGTATGCAGTCCTGATTGTGGCGCTCACCTGCACGGCGCCAAACACGCATACGACCATCATTGGCACCAAGGCAGAAGCGACTCTCGTCACTGAAGACGACACGTCTCCATTCGTCCCTCCATACACGCCTGTCGCCACACCACTGGAGGCGGGCTGCACGATGTTGGGGCGTGAGCGGAAGACGACCTAACGGTGCGCGGGACCGTAGCCCAGCTTCATGGAGACGGTTGCGAATGGTCCTCTCTGATACCCCAGGAGCAACAGTGTCCCTAATTTGCCGGGAAGTGGCGGTGCGGTCCCCTACGGCACTGCGTAGGATGCGACGGTCTTGGCGTGCGTCCGTGCGTCGCTGCTGTCCGGACCCAGGTCGACGGGCACGTGCACCTTCCGCCGACCACTGGCGACAACATCGATGTAATGTGGAGACCTCGCGCCCCTCATGTTGAGCAATTCGGCGGTACGTCCACTCGGCCTCCCGCATGCCCACTATACGCCCTCGCTCAAAGTCCGTCAACTGTACATACGGTTCACGTACACGCTGTCGCGGCATGCTATCAGTGTTAAAGACTTAGATGGAGCTCCGTATGCGACGTCAAACTGACTGACACTGACTGCGGCGGTGCCCAACCGCTGCGCAGCTAGCGCCCTTCGACGGCCAACACTGCTGTTCCTGGTGTGTCCGCTGTGCCGTGCGTTTGATCATTGCTTGTACAGCCCCCTCGTAGTGTCCGGAGCAAGTATGGTGGGTCTTACACACCGGCGTCAATGTGTTCTTAATTCAATTTCCAGGAGTGTATGATGATAGTAGGAATTTATTCTGGAAAAGTTTGTAAGGAAAAAACGAAAAAGAATCATTTTTAATTTTATCTTTCGTTATATGAATACGTTACTCTGGTTAGATTATCAGAGCATTTGGTTAGGATTTTACAAAAAATAAATGCACTTTACTTTAGACGACGGAGACTATAATTTCGAAAATGGATAACTGTTATTTATTTGACTGGTGCATTTCACGATTACTTACGTTTCTCCGAGTTTTTAATATACTCCATTGTCTCTTATCGCCTGCCAAAGAAATTCTTAGGTTATGTTTTAACCCAGAGCTTATAACTGATACAAATAAAATAGCGTAAATATTGAATACCCTTCTCCTTACATGAATTTCTGCATCTTTCGTAAATTAACAAAAAACATCATGAAGGAAGGAATTCAATATGGTGGCTGTTGATTGGCAAGTGACGGCTGTCACGTGACCGTTCTCTAGCCAATAGCTATAGACCACGTACGCAGTCTACAGATTAGCGTTTTATATAAGAGGATTATTTAAATAAAAGCTCTGACATTAATATAGGTTCGAGATGATTCAATTTGGAGAGTTTGCCTCAAAATGTAAAAAGCTGTGTGCTTTTACGAATAATAATAGTGGATGATCCCGATATTTAGAAATGATAAATAATTTTCAGAAGTGGGAAGATCTAGGGGACATTATAAGATCCTATTTAACATTGGGGATCTGTATATGAGTGGCAATTTCACAGGAAAGAGATATCTCAACGAAAATACCTTACACGTCTATACTGATCATTCAAAAATGGCTCAAACCGTGATATAGGATGCGCTTTTTTCAGTTTTATGGTAGTAGCCATAAAACTCCCCTCTGCTGAAGCTGTTGCTATTTTAAAAAGCAGTTGCAATAAAGATATTAATAATGTGGAACTCGGAAAGTGTTATCAAATTGTTGATGGCAAATGCTGGGGAAAGACAAATAGTCCGTATTGCATAGACATTCTACATGAAATATTTGCATGGTCCAGAAAAGAAAATTACACAGTTTTTTAATGTAGATGAGGAATCATGATGGAATCAAATACAATGAAATAGGTTCTTAATTGTGCTAAAGGCCAAGATTTTTTTATTTTTATTTTTTACGTCAGTGTTAACATGACTAAATCTCTCTTTAATAAAGTAACCAGTGAAACAACAAAAATTGTATATGACTTAACATTTTACTTTGGACCATAGGTGAAACTACGTTCAGTACCTAACGGCTCATTTTATTTATGTAAACAAAAAAAAATTATGCTCGCTACTTAACTTTCTGAGGAGGTTTACAGACGTAAAAATATTTTTCAAAACTTAAAATTTTATTTAGGTACACACAAAATAGTACTAGATACTTAACTGATAAATAACAGTATATAATAAATGTAAGCGCGTATTTCCTGTTTGTGCTGCTATAACTTCGCTAACCACCCCAGCGTAGTGATGATTCGATACAAGTAAATACGAGTAAGTACTCGATACATTGTTTCGATACCGAGTACTTTTCGTATTCGAATTACTTCATTCGATAATTACTCGGTATCGGAAGAAAAGTACTTGTATCGAATCTAAAGTATCTAAACGCACCCGGTGTTAAAATTCTAAACGTATCAACCCTTCTATGTCACTCAGTTGCGCCTACCAAATTAATTTGCCTCTGTCTTCAAGTTGGTAGCATTAAAAATCAAACAAAATCAGTCTTAGAATAGGCAACTGCCACAGACAATCTAATCTCAAAGTGTTTGTTTTAGGTCCCTGTTTCTTCTTTGTAATAAAGTCGTACTTCGCTATACCTGGCCTATGGCCTATGGCATAAATAACGCACACTTTGCAGCTAAGTAGCTCATGTGAATCGGAAGAAAAGCTGATTCATCTATCTTTTTACAGGAATATGACTTCTGGAAACATCATAAAGAGCTAGCCCACGGCCATAGAAAGAAAACGCACCGTAGTGTCAAAGTCTCTCTCTATTTGGGGAGCGTTCATAAACCACGTAGCTCCATTTTGGGACTCTTTGAAACCCCACCCCACGTAGCTCTTCAGCAAACCCCTCTCCCTTCCCCGTAGACCGAGCTACGTAGTTTATGGACGTTCCCTTGTCAAACACTGTAACGTCTCTAAAAAGCAATTGATTTACAGAATGGGAAGAAATGAAACTTATATTTCTTTGTCTGTACAAATACGCACAACAGTATCTTAATGCTGAAGCAAAGTCAGTACCGAATAAATGTTTGTTTTCTAAGGCAGGTGAAACAATGACAAACAAGAAACAAGCTGTCCCCAAAATATTTGGAACAATTGCTTTTTAGCAAAAACTTCCAAAAGCAAAATAAATGTTTAAAAGTGTTTAAATATTTATTTTTTGTAATTTTAAGATATGACAAAACCTTCAAAGTTTGCTTACTATGTGCGCTTTATTATAATTTATTACACTAGGCAAATAAAATAAATAATTAAGCAAAATGTCACATATTTTCTTAAATTTGACATTAATTTTTTCAAAAATATCGATATGAGTAAGTATCGATACTTTTCGAGTAGTCATATGAGTACTACCCATTTGAGTAGGTATCGATACTTTGATGGTATCGGAACATCACTACCCCAGCGGCGCCTTGGGAATTATATTGTATGGTAGCTCTCCATGCCCCATCGGTGAAGAAGATTTCGGTTTTGAACTGTAGGGGTTGGGTTCAGACTTAAGAGTGTCGTGACAGTTCATTACATAGGTCATCGCGCCAGTGAACTTCTAATGGGAATTTGGTGAAGCAGCTGGGGATCGAGTGCCGAAGTGGGTGAGACTCATTATAATGTTCAGGAATGTTACAGAACCTCCTAGAATGTTCAATAATTTTCTAGGATGTACGAGAATGTTGTTGAATGAACCAGAAAGTTACTATGTTTACCAGAATATTCTAGAAACCGGAAACTGAAGGTCAGAATATTCTTCAGCATTCTCGAATGTTCCATTTCCCTATTGTAATGAAGATAGTCCCTGTTCAGAAGGGGCTGGCGAAACTTTGGCGCCAAGTATATATTAGATTAGAGCCGATAAAGGGAAAGTTATAAAAAGTGAAATAACAGCCAGCGAAAATGTTTAAAGGTAATAAGTGATTTGCTTAAGTAGTGAATGGTTTATTAGGTGGAATTTAAGAAAGTAATAATAACATTTAACAGGATTCCGAAACGTAAAAGAGATCTTGACAATAGCAAACCGAAAAGAAACATCCAGCATACCGAAAAAATTTAACAAATGAAGAGCGAGAAGCATTTTTTTTTTCCTGTCGTCAGTCTTGATGCAATCCTCCATCATTTCCTATCCTGTGCTAACCTCTTCATTTCTACATACCCCTTATTACAGCCCATGTCCTCAATTATCTGCTTCATATATTCTAATCTCTGTCTTCCTCTACAGTTCTTACCTGCGACTGTTCCCTCCACTAACATATTAACCATTCCAGCATGTCTCAAAATATGACCTACCAGCCTGTCTCTTCTTTCTGTAAGCTTCTTCCATAAACTTCTTTTCTCACCCATCATTTCCAAAACTCGTCCATTTCTTACTTTGTCTGTCCACTTAATTTTCAGCATTCTTCTGTAGCACCACATTTCAAATGCTTCAATTTTCTTCTTTCCGGTATTCCTAAAGTTCATGTTTCTCTACCATAAAGTGCTGTGCTCCACACAAAGAGTTTTAAAAAGTTCTTTCTAAGTCCTAGATCAATATTTGAAACTGAAAAATTTCTCTTTTTGATGAAGGCTCTATTTGTTAGTGCTATTCTACTTTTAACATCATTCCTGCTTCGGCCATCGGTTGCAATTTTACTTCCCAAGTAACAGAATTCACTTGCTTCTCCTATTGCATTTTTATATTTAATCTACTAGTATTGGTATCATTTCTTATACATTTCATCACTTTTGTCTTGCTTTGATTTATATTCATTCCAAAATCTTCCTTCAGTATTTTGTTCATTCCATTTAGTAACTTCGAAATATCCTCAGCCCTATCTACCAACAAGACAATGTCATCAGCAAATCGTAGCATACTGATTTTTTCTCCCTGAAAACTTATGCCACATGGAAATTTTTCTTATACTTTCTTCATTGCTTCTTCTACATACAAGTTGAATATTAACGGGTATAGAGTACAACCTTGTCTCACACCCTTTTTAACTGATGCATGTCTCTCGTGATTCTCTACATTTATATGGTTGATAGAGTATTCTTCTATCTCGATACTTTAGACCTGACTTCTTTAAAATTTTGAAAATCTTGTCCCACCTAACATTATCAAAAGCTTTTTCTAAATCAACAAATGCCATAAAAGTATCTTTGTTTATCTTGATCCGCCCTTCAAGTATTAATCTTAAAGACAGAATTGCTTCCCTTGTACTGCGATTTTTCCTAAACCCAAACTGATCTTCACCTACTATCTCTTCTACTACCCTTTCCATCCTTCTGTATATTATTCTGGTCAGTAATTTTGAAGCATGTGTTGTTAGACTAATCGTGCGATGATTCCCACATTTGTCAGTTTGTGCTTTCTTTGGAAGTGTGAAGATTATATTTTTATTAAAATCCGTTGGAATTTCTCCTGTTTCATAACTTTTTGATTTCAGCTTGAATAATCTTTCGATTCCTTCCTCTCCTAGGGATTTAAGAAGTTCTGCTGGAATCACATCAATTCCAACTGCCTTGTTTACTTTCAAGTCATTCACAGCTTTATTAAATTCTGTTCTCAAAACAGGATCTCCTAAGTCATCAATATCGACATCGCCTTCCTTTTCCAATACATTATTGTTCAAGTCGTCCCAAACATACAGTTTCTCAATGTATTCTTTCCATCGGTTAGCTCTATGTTCTGGGCGTAAAGAGGTTTCCCATCGGCAGCTTTAATTTTCATACCTCTTTTCTTCATTTCTCATTCTGTTTGATACTTCTATATGCAAAATCTACTTTACCTACGACCGTTTCCTTTTCTACTTCTTCACACTTTTCTTGTAGCCATTTATCTTTTGCTATTTTGCATTTCCTATTTATTTGATTTCTAAATTGCCTGTACTGCTCTCTTCCTGCTGCATCCTGAGCATTTTTGTACCTTTCCTCTGATCCATCAGCTCCAAAATTTCTTCTATGACCCAAGGTTGTTCCCTAAAGCCTAATGTTTCTTTACCTGCTTTCATTATTTAATGCATTCTTTTCATCCTCGGTTGAGCTCCTTTCAGAGTTACTTCTGAGACCTAAGTCTACCATTTCTGCAAATTTTTCTCTCGTGTTAGATTGTTTCAGTTTATTCACTTCCAGTCTGTTCTGCTTAGAAGCATTTATAGCTTTACAACTGAGAGAATAAATAGACTGAGAGAAAATTTCACAGATGAACAACGAAAGGAAATTAGGGAAGCCTATCAAGCGAGATATTCAGTACCTGTAAGTAGACGTAGAGTAACTTCTGAAGAAACAAGAATATCAAATGAGCTAAGTTAAGTTACAGTGAGCGAAATTCATGAAATTTCAGTAGACATAATAGGATACTGAACTTATTTCCACATAGTAATTTTTCTCTCGCATCATCATGGGTTTCATGCTCTTCCGGTAATATGAATATGGCCTTACGTGACCACACTTTTAAATAAATGATTGTATGCTTTTAATGCAGCTGACTAATTATTAAATAATTTGGTTATTGTTGTTACTTTTCGGATCAGCAGCTTCAAAATTTTAAGTGTGTTACCCCGTCTGCTCAAAAGACGTCATAAATGTCAAGCGCCTTGAATGTGCCTTTAATTTTAGCTGATCTAACATATTGATATGTGAATGTGCCTCGTCCTCGTGGTTGCTTTAGGGTCTCTGGTAATGGACTTAACCCAGATGCCTCAAGGCTCGCCCACCGCTGACGCATGCTCACTGGAGATGTTGACGGTAACAGCGCCCACTCTGAACCTCTTCAAGGTTCACAGGGCGCACGGCTGGTGGCCTTTTAGGGCCACCGACGGTGAAGAATACTTTCTTGCCGTAAGTATAACGTACACTTCATGACGGCCGTTATCGCTATATTTTAATAATCTATACCATTTTGCTGATACCTAAGTTCTAATGCGGATACCACTCTTTGTATTGTTTCTTATTTATATAAATTGTGTTTCTGTGCTAGGGGAAGGTGAATATGGAGCTGGAAATTGTGACAGCCGAAGAGGCCTTGCTTAACCCGGCTGGGGTGGCTCGTGGACCTCCAGGAGTCCTTCCTCCACCTATGTAAGTGCAACCCAGTGATACAGCTGCGATGAAAATTGAATTTGGCCATCCCACAAGTCACTGTGTGCTATTATTATTGCAGTACTTCGTTCTGAGCGATTTGGTAGCTCAGTGGTAAGGCGTCTGACTGGAGATACAAACGTTCCCGGTTCGAATCCCCGTATCGGCGGGGATTTTCGTAGGCCCATAACACGATCTTCCTCTCTGCTATATACTGTGAAGTACGTCAGAGTGCTTCTGAGGATCAGATTAGGCTAGCTAAGCAGGTAACCCAGCATCCAATACCAGGCTAAATATGCCTCCGTTGTAATGGTCCAACCAAGCTTACTTCACTCTAATCTTAAGAAGTAAGTCAATTTTCCGGTTTATGTTATGGAACACCTATGATGAACTGTTAGAAAAAGTTAAGTTTAATCCTGTTAATATATCAACAAACTATGGCAACAATGCAATGAGAGGATTGAGATTTACTTGGATTTATTTAGGGTAAAGTTTTATAGACATATTCATGGGTACACTGCCAAATTTCAGTTATGAAACATAACTTTACGTGCTCTGCAGACATCTTAAGCAGATTACTACGTGAATGGGGGGGGGGGGGGAAGGAGAGGGGAAGCGTGGCAAATGTACCCCGTGCCCTCCGGCTGATGGAGGGCCCGATGAACGCCTGAAGGGACCCCCCTGCCCAAGAATCTGCCCAATGTCGCCAGGGCAGTTGCCACTAAGGGCAACCTTTATTCAAGTAATCGGCCATGAAATGGAAAGAAATGTGAATGTATCAATTAATATGAAACATGTGTAGGCTGTGATCATTATCCTGGTAAGAGATAAGGGTAAGGCTATTAATTGCTGTATGGCATGAACTTCATTTTGAGATAAGAATTTCAAATAAATATAAAACAAGAGAAATGAAAGTAAGTATAAATTATACAAATAACTTTAGGATAAATATGTGAAGTGGATCAGAAGATGTAAAACAATTACGTTTTTTGGGGATTAAATTTTAACTGATGAGCAAAACAAGAACGATTTGAGTATCAGAACAGGATATGTGATATGAGTCAACTTCAGAAAGAGATTCTGTAGCTTCAAGAATCTAAAGCTTTCTTAAACCCATATATATAATTCACAGCAATTAACTGAAGTGGAGCTACGGTTTTGGAAGGTAAAAAACTGAACTTATTATAAAAATCATGGATGAGGGAAAAATTAACAAGAATCTCACAGAAACTAGACACAGTATTGTGTGTCACATATTAGACCTTTTTTTTTTGCTGTCATCAGTCTTTCGACTGGTTTGATGCAATCCTCCAACCCTTCCTAACTTGAGCTAACCTCTTCATCTCTACATGTCCCTTAAAACCCACGTCCTCTATTATCTGCTTCATATATTATAATCTCTGTGTTCCTCTACAGTTCTTATCTTCAACTGTTCCCTCCACTAACAAATTAACCAATCCAGCATGTCTCAAAATATGACCTAAAAATAAGACATGCAGGTTGGTTAATTTGTTAGTAGAGGGATCGGTTGAAGGTAAGAACTGTAAAGGAATTCAAAGATTGAAAAATTTAGATGGATGATCACAGAATTTTCTTCATATTTTGCGCATCATTTTTTAATAACAGCATAACCTTTTTCAATGGAAGAAAAAACTTTGCAGGCTCCCCTTCAAATCCTGAAATTTTCAGAATCGAATAATATATTATCGAAATGTGAATGATTGTTAAGGATATTGGCGATTTTTTGGCCTAAGGTATATTCTTTGACTTTATTCTTGGCCGCCGCTGAAAAATTCTATCACTCTTATTTTGCACAATCTGGCATCAATGTCATCCCAGGAAACAGTAATGCAATACTGGCTCCACCTCCTCGCAATCTCATTGGTGGATATTTCATTCAGAGCCGTCTATACTGCAGATTTTTCATTTCCTTAAGTCAATGCAGGAAACAATTGGCTAACAAGTAGGAATTAAGCTCCTCCCACTGACGATTCTTATCGGCAGAGCAGTTCATCAACCTTCCATTACATTTCTATAATACTTTACCAAAATTCAGATCATGAAACGTATCCCAAAAGTTGTAATTAACGGGATTGCCTTAGAGCCAGGCAGGAAACAGGCTCAATGCTATATATTACTACGGTTGATTAGCATAAAAATATATCGATAAGATTGCTATACTCATTTTGATAATTCCTTCGGATAATATTTCACTCATATATGTGGTCAATCCACAAACCAAGGATAATCATGTTCCAGGAGGTAAAATTTTTAGTACTACGAAACTACAGAAACAAGAAATTATTTCGGATGAGTGTCTCTCCAAGATGAATTGAATGAAACAGTCTTCCTTCGCTTTCTTGTATACACCTACACGAGAAAGGTGGCACCGAGAGTGCAGTGGTCCTATGGTTAGCGTTCTGGGTTGCTTAGCTAGCGGTTCCGAAATCAAATCCAAGCAGTTTTTATATATTCTTTTTAATTTAGAAATTTATTCTTATTTTTATTTTATTTTTAAACGCGCCGAAACTGCACATTGCTTATGAGTTTAAGGTATTCATGATTCTTTCATAACTGCGTCAGGGAATAAAATAAACATCTGCGAAAGTACGCAATGTTTCTTAACCAATTGCCGACGTAAGCATGAAAGATTTGCGGCGGCAGAACTGAAGGAAATTTACACGGGTTTCAAACCGCGCCGAAATCATATCATCTGTCCCTTTTCAAACGACACACATGACATGATAACGTTATTTACGAAATCTGAAATTGCAAGAAAGAAACAGGAAATTTCAGGAAGGAGGAAAGATAATGCCAGACTTGTTATAATTTGTTGTTACCTCAGCTTTCGTCTCTGGTAAACCAGAGGGGATGGTACTGTAAGTGGCTCAGATTCGCGGATGCCATGCTGATCCTGGAAGCTAGTGCGTTGTCTCGCGGTTCCACGGTTCGAGTCAGGCCACGGCAAAGGTGGTTTTATGAGCGTTGTGTTTTCCTTGTGTTGCTGTATACTAGGACAGTGAAAATATATTATACACTTAATGAGATGCAAAAGTTACACATGTCTGCATGTATCTATTAAGCAATCCAAATTCATTTTCGTTGTTATTCTTTAGTAAAGTCATTATTAATGCAATGGCTCGGAAAATATTAGTTTTAAAGCAACATAAAAAAAAAAAAAAAAATAACGGACACGGTCTTTGAGAAGGGGCAATTTCACATTCCTTTCAGCAATTTTGGAATTTTTTAATTTAAACCTACATTTTGATGGCTGGATAGTGAATGTTAATTGAGTACTCTCTAATATCACTGATGAACTTTGCCCTTCATCCAATTCGTTCGGCTATGAATTAATGTAAATATATGAATTGTAATTGCATCTAAACATTACTGACAAATATTTTTAAAAGTGAGGCTCAAAATTTTTTGATATTAATAGATCAGTCAAACATCCGTATAATTCCATCAATGAAACACTACAGTTACCATCATATTATTCGATTAATTTCCTATTGGTTTGCTGAATAGTAACGCAATCAAGATTTAATTTAGAATTACTGGTATCTGTATGTATTAACATATTAACTCGTTGTATGCTGAAGTGATGCTAAAGTCAAACACAATCCGTTTCAGAATACTGAAATGAGTAACAATCCAGTCTTACAGTACAAACCAGGATTCTGGATGTAAATTCATTGAGCCAAAGTTTCAAGCAAGTAGTTTGTTTCCTCATAGTTGTAGAAGAACGATAGTCAGCATATGGACGTCGTAACATCCAAGAGGAAAAGGAGTGGTTTTTATAAATATCCTACGTTTCATTTATTCTAAGCGAAAAGCTATCAGTTTCTAAATTTCTAAAAGATTTTGTCCCAAGATAAAAATCATCAAATAGCAGATAGAAATAGTGACACTTATTTTGCTTAACGTTTTGGTAACAGATAAACTACCATATTGTTAAGTAAAAATTACGTGTCAGCTGATAGATGAAGTTAGCACTATCTAGAGCCACACTGTAATTAATTATAAGGCTGTATACTTTATCTCTGTTACATTCTGCAAGTGATGTGTAATAGGATAATCATGAGGAAGTCGGACTGTTTACACACAGCGTTAAACGCGCAGCATTCCCTTGACCGGATTGTACGGAATATCCATTCGCAAGATATGCCGACTGCGTTAAGAATTCATAATCATTAAATTTCTATCAATACCCGTACGTTTTGTTATTATATTACTGTTGACAGTAACATCAAAATTACAACACCCAGAGCTCGAATAAAATGCGCAGTAGCTTACTTCGGAGAAGTGAAAAGTTAAGTAACGGAAAAGAAGCGATTGCTTTAGTTATCAAAAGCGTCAGAATAAATTCTAATTTATTTTATTGTATTTCGCTAAAATATGGGCGTAAAGTGATATTGCACCATACATCAATTTTATTTCTGAAACACTGTATTTTCAACATCACCACTTCAGAAGACTCGTCATTGGGTAGATCCTCCGCTTTGATTGAAATTCATTGGCTGGAGATCGCGGCCCACCCATATCAGTGTAAACTAATAATTACAAAGATCTTTAACGCTTGGAATAATTAAATTCTGACGGTTCGGCTAAACTGCTATAGGTTTTATCAGTTCATCGTTCCTTCGGATTCACAGCAGAATTGACGTGTCTAGATTAAAAGAAATTTTTATTTTCTCAAACACAATGAATATTCGTATAAAATGAATGGAGGAATTTTATAAATAATCTAGACGACAATCTTAAAAAATTTACGAGTGAGAGCATTACAGCACTTGTTTTTCATTTAAGAATTTAATTGAATATTGGAGTGAAATAAAGTGTCTCTTAATGCTTGATTGCAGAGTATCAGGAAAGTGAAACACAGGTTATTTATAGAAGAAGGACGTTCGTAATTTCCTATTTCCGCAGAAGTAGGCGGAAACTTTGGTAAGTACTGGCTTTCCTTCCGGTTTACTAAATGAATGGACTCTTGGTCATATGCATTCTTTTGTATATCGCCATCAGTGTCGGTTTCAGTACTACCTTCTAGAAGTGTGTCTTCTTTATTTATCAAATATAATGATGTATAATAATTTCTTTGTTCTAATAGTTATGGGTAGCAGTCTGGAAGCTTAATGGTTAAGGCAGATGGAAAGAAATGGCGGTATCATGGGTTCAAATCACTTTGTGTAAATGAATTTACTTTGTTCTTTTCAGTAGTCAAGGACGATCAGTTATTCGTATCCCACGGTATAGCAACGACTCAAGCCTAATACACAGCAAAGAGACTGTCACTAGGTTGCCGAAGTGATTTATAATTCAGATTTCATTTTACCTGA
Organism: Vandiemenella viatica; assembly: GCA_031002005.1. Classification (NCBI taxonomy): domain Eukaryota; kingdom Metazoa; phylum Arthropoda; class Insecta; order Orthoptera; family Morabidae; genus Vandiemenella; species Vandiemenella viatica. Next base: position 30,486,281 of record JARYHS010013631.1, read on the forward strand.
ATGTATTATTATAGCATCGTGGAATTGAAGAAACATTAAAACAAAAATGTAAAACAGAACTGAAAAATCTCGTAATTACGAAATGTGAAGTGACTTGTCACAGAAATCAATAGTTCTGTATGTGGATTTTGATGAAAATAAGGACTCTTAAAACTGTAATCCTGTATATCCAGTCTATTTCTGTGAATATATCTTCCTACAAATTCTTTCTGATGCCACGATTTCCAAAAAAAGTGTTTTTTTTACTTCATCTGCCAGCATAAATGCGAATATCTTCTACAACGCCACGTTTGAAAAGTTTTGACTGTTTTTATTTGAAAGTTCATTACTGTGAAGCCCTGGGCTCTATCCATGCAGTGTTAGAACCATATTATGGATGATAAATTTTTTGCTATCAGATAGGTTTTTTTTATTTTATTATTATTAAGATTTGATCGTTTATACTTCTCTCGTTTAAATAAACCTAGAGCAAAAGGAGTATATAACTTTCTTACCAACGTACAACCTTCCTTACATTTCTATCATAAAGTTTCATTTTTTTTCTACCTCCTGGAACATTATTATCCCTTGGTTTGTGGATTGACCACATATATGAGTGAAATATTATCCGAAGAAATTATCAAAATGAGTATAGCAATCTTATTGTTATAGTTTTATGCTAATCAACCGTAGTAATATATAGCATTGAGCCTGTTTCCTGCCTCGCTTTAAGGCAATCCCGTTAATTACAACTTTTGGGATACGTTTCATGATCTGAATTTTGGTAAAGTATTATAGAAATGTAATGGAAGGTTGATGAACTGCTCTGCCAATAAGAATCGTCAGTGGGAGGTACTTAATTCCTACCTGGTAGCCAATTGTTTCCTGCATTGACTTAAGGAAATGAAAAATCTGCAGTATAGACGGCTCTGAATGAAATATCCACCAATGAGATTGCGAGGAGGTGGAGCCAGTATTGTGTTACTGTTTCCTGGGATGACATTGATGCCAGATTGTGCAAAATAAGAGTGTTAGAATTTTTCAGCGGCGGCCAGATTTATTGTCAAAGTGTGTACTTAGTTCCTATGATAACTGTTTTTCGATATTGTTCTTCCGTATTGCAACTAAACGAATGCAACGACCGTGTTTGCCATAAAAAGCATTTTTTTAGTTGCAAGATGGTAGAATAATATCAAAAAACAGTTATTAGTAAAGATTTGTATGAATTCTGATTTTTTTTTCTGGAATCGCAAATGGACTATCAGCGGTACATCTCATAAGTAGACTTTCGCCATACTATTCTGCACCTATAATTTTTCTTTTCATTCATCTCCAAGTTGGAGGGGCGAAGACTTCGAAGGTACAATGTTTAATTGATTGTTATTCTGTAAGGAAATTCGTGTTTCTGAGGTTGTAAGCAAAGCATCAATAACGCATCCAATGATACGTATGCAACAGTTCGCTCGGCATGCCAAATGAAGCCATTCCGTTTCAGAAACTGAAGATAATACTTACTGTAGAATGCATACTTGGCTCAGAGAGAGATCTCATACCTTTTTATCTATTAAAAAATCTTCATCATTGGTCCAATTTTCGTACGAGTCGTTTTTGTTGGAGTTTCATTTCTTGTTGTAGATTAAAGGTTAATTCTGTTTCATCTTTCCGTGTAGGCATATCTTACGATGCACTCAAAGGTGAGGGAATGTATCGCTCTATTACATTGTAGAATTGTCGCCTGGTGGACAGATTATAAACGAAGGACGCCGCGTTATGTTATTTCGTAATTATGAAATACTTAGCTGTGTGGAAAGTATTTAACTGTTGTAGGACTGTGTGTCAAGCACATGACTTTGGTAATTTAATTTAATTTAATTGCAATGGAGCACATGCTCCGGAGGCAATCTTCCCACACCCCCATCTTCTCCCTGTCCTGCACCCACCTACATTTTGCCCTCTACAAATTTTATCTTTAAATTCTTTCAACGTTTTCGGTAAATTATTCATCATTTCTCTTGGTAACTCATTCCAAACCCTAACACTCTTACCTAAAAAAGAGAATCTTGTGCCTTAAATCGAGTGTCAGCTTGTGGTCATGGTCATGGTCATCTTTTCCCTTCCATGCACTACTTTTCATACCTACTCCAATATCTTTCCATGCCTCATCGCCAGTATACACCTTATATACTCCCATGACCCTCATCATCCTCCTCCTGTCTTGCAATGAATCCCATTCCAGCTCCTTTATCACATCTGTCACTTATTGCGTTCTGTGATAATTTCCAGAAACAAATCTAGCAGCCCTTTTTTGCACCCTCTCCAACTCCTGTATTTGATACGTAAAATATGGGTCCCATACTACACTAACATATTCAAGCAATGGTCTGACCAAAGTTTTGTAACCAAATTCCTTTACTTCTCTCGTGCATTTCCTCATCACTCTCTCCAACAAGTACAGAATTTTGAAATCTTTTCCTACCACCTGTCCAATGTGTCAAGCCCAGTTAAGCTTGTTATCAAATGTAATGCCAAGATATTTACATTTCAAGTCTTCAGCAAGCAATTTTTTCCCCACCTTATATTCATAATTAACCTTTTGTTTTTTATTTGTGTAAATGATAAGCTGACTCTTCTTTGCATTTATCTTCATCCCATGTTTACCAACCCAACTAGATATCCTGTCCAGATCACCCTGCAACTGTTTACAATCCTCTATCGTTTTGATTCTTTTATATAGCATTATGTCATATGCAAACAATCTAATTTCAGATAGTAAACAATCAACACAATTATTCATTACAATAATGAATAGCAATGGTCCCAATACGCAACCCTGCGGCACTTCCATTTTTACTGCCACTTCTTTTGATACTACATTTGCTACCTTAACTTTCTGTTTTCTACCTTTTAAAAATTCTTCTACCCAGCAAATCACTTTCTCATCCATTCCAATAGTTTTTACCTTATTTACTACCATTTTATGGCTCACTCTGTCAAACGCCTTTGACAGATCTAGTACTACACTATCAATTTGGTCTCCCTTGTCCATTTCATCTGAAATATCTTGCGTATACCATATCCCACCAACTGAGAATCGCATGAATATCCTTGCCTGAACCCATGTTGCCTGCTTGAAGACCACTTACGTTCCTCGCATATATTTCTGATGTGGTTGCATATCAATCTTTCCATTGTCGAAATATGCAGGCAGCATTAAATGCTTACCTTCCAATTAGGCCTAACAGAACTTGGAAGAACATTGATATCGTAAGGGAAATAGTCTTTCAAATAGATAAAAACACAAAAATAGATTAAATTTAAAACAACATGAAATGAACAAATCTCTATGGTCAATGATCATTGTTGATTATTTCTTAGATTGTGGCAAAGGTTTGATATTCTGTAACTTTGGAAAATAGGCATTATAAAAATTTCTAAGGCGCTGGCGTTTTATGGAAACTAAGCTGGATATTGAAAATGCTTAGTATTTTCCTTTCCATTCTAACTAAAAAATTAAATTGTTCTTATCCACCACAATAGATTTAGGCGAAACTGTAGTATTCTTACAAGCAGTCCATTTTAAATTAAAGCAGTAAGATGATCCCATTTTAATGGTTTACTTTCTGTCTTGCTGGTTATACTAAAAAAATATCTAAAGTATCAAATTATAGGATTTTTAGGTTTTTTTTATAACTAAATGTAAAATTACCCAATAATTCCCTTAGTGCGATTCGAGTATTATGAATGTCATGTCTACTGTTTACAATATGTAGAACTAGCTGACCCGGCAATGCTTCACTATTGCTTGAGTAGGCACATAGATTAAATGAAAAAATATTTACATATAAATTTTAAACTGCTGTTTCATTCATTTTCAGTTGGAAAGGGTGAGAGGGAATGCGCTTTGGAAAACATATGGAGGCAGTATTTTTCTGTTTGTTTTAAAGTATAAGTGTACAAATTCTTATCTAAATCGGATAAAAAATGTGGTTTGCCTAAATTATAGGGTGAAAACGTAATGGGGTTGGAAAGGGGGAGAGGGGATGAATATTCGGAAACCATACGTAGGAAGTATTTTTCTGTTTGTTTTAAAGTATAAGTGTACAAATTCTTATCTAAGTCGGATAAAAAATGTGGTTTGCCTAAATTATAGGGTAAAAACGTAATGGGGTTGGAAAGGGGGCGAGGGGATTAATATTCGGAAACCGTATGTAGGCAGTATTTTTCTGTTTGTTTTAAAGTATAAGTGTACAAATTCCTATCTAAATCGGATAACATTACCGTTTCTTTTTTTTAGTTTAATGCTATTTAAAAAAATATTTCCAGTCGATTGTACCAGTAAACCTGCACATTGCTTACGTTGATTTGAGTCTGTACGAAGCAGGCGAATCTGACTGACCATCCTGTTCGTGAAGGGCGGGTTCCTGGAACTGGGTGGAGGCAGCAAAGCAAAGCCAAACATCACGCAGCACACTGATGGCTTCCGCAATTAGTTCAGCAATCGGTGGAGCGTATCGCTTGTCTGAAAAGCAGTCGCCTCACTCGAGAACTGAAGAACACAAGAAGCGCCTTTGTCTTCCCAACGTTGCTATTTCCCCTTTTCATATCTTGCGCTAAGACTTCCAGATTCCCACTTTGTTCTGTTGTTGAAGTGTCTTATCATATTCCTGCTACCGATGTGAAAATGTAACAAGTGGCAAGTTACGGTATTTTACAAATTGACTGCTCTTTATACAAGATTTTATTCTTTTTTCCCAATGTATTGCGACATGATCAAGATAGTATATATGACTTAACAAAATTAGTAACAAACAATTACTTTGATATTCTTCTCTCGTCAGTTATCAATCTTTGATATTCCCATGGTGTATGATACAGCTTAGGTTTAAGGCTCTCATTTTTGACAATGTTTGTTACTTTTGAAGTACCGTCGTCGTTAACCTGTATCATCGTTTTGGTATTAACGCGTTCTCAATTTTTAAATTAATGTTTTATTGAAAAATTTATCAGGATGTAGTTTGTCCAGTCCTTACGTCTATATGAAAGTAAAGCAAACTTTCAATCTAATTTAAAGTTACAGACAATTGCCTTAAATTATTTCAAATTATTATACCATTTTTAAACTTTCCTTTATTACCATTTTTTGATATCTTCATACATTTTGTTCTTTTGTGTTTATTTTCAACGGAGCTTCATTTTTTTAGTTCATTTATTGATATAATTTTATATTAGGTATCTTTACGTTACATGGTCCGTACTATAGTTTCGAATACGATAATTACGGCATCATGAATTAATTATCAATGGTTAACATCATAAATGAGGACTTCCCTGCCCCACTGTCTGAGCATCTATTGGCCACGACGCACGTGACTGACGTCATCTGGCAACCAAAAGCCTTATAAGCGGGGACTCTTCCCCGAAATATGACACTTCGCCAGAAGATGGAACCAGAGGCAGGCTCCGAAACGTCGCTTTTTTTTTTTTTTTTTTTTTTTTTACTGACGTGATATCCCGGTGGAAAGCCCTAGAAGATTTTACGCAACTGATTCACCGAGAAAGCCCACATTCTTTTGACATCTAGTATGACAGGATTTCAAATTAGTTGTGTTTTTTTTAAATAAATGTACTCAAGTAAAGCCATAATGCATCTGTAATTTAATTAAAATTAAAACTGTATTTAAGAAAAGATTAATGCTGTCGAGGTCAGCTGAATCAGTTGAATCAGTTTTCCGTTTTCAAAAGTTTTGTTAAATCAAAATAATCACGTAGGAATACTTAATAAATGATCTCACAGCTTAACGTTCTGAAGGAATCGATTCTGGTTAGGTTCTGATGGATTGTGTGCAAAATAAATAACGTCACAATCAACATGGTGCAACATGGAATGAATTTATGTGCACTGACTTTGTATAAACCGGGATGACACTGGCCAGGCCATCCAGATTTCGGTATTCCATGGTATCCCGGAATCATTTTAGTCGAATACCAGGATGGTTCCTTTTAAAGACCATAGATAAATTCCTAATTCATTACCATTTACGTCGGAAAGGCGTAAAGGGAAAACAAAATTAAAAAAGCAGGATGTAAAATATAAAAGAATAAACAAAAGAAAATATTTTGATATGGATTAATTAAATAGACAGGACTGGTGTATCGGTTGTGGGGAAGGACTGGGGGCAAGGAACGGGAAGGAATTTAGCCATGGCTATTTGAAGGATGTTTCCCGGCATTCGACTGGAGTGATTTGGGGAAACCATGAAAAACCAAAATCCGTATGCTTGAACTGGGATTAGAACCCGCGTTCTCCCGAAAGTATTGCACATTAGTCACACAAAAATACACTTATCATACATAACGCTCTGTGATTTAGAATCCACGTTAAATTGTAGGTCCTGTCACGACAGAGAGGGTTTAAAATCGAAACTCTGTCTCCAGGTTTCAAGATGACACGAATTTACTTTTTTTATACAAAATATCTGCTACACGTATCACAAACAGATGGATTACTCCGGTAAAAAGCGCTGAAGGTGGAGAGGAAGATGAGGGCAGTAGAAAATCTGCAACCAAACTATAACCCATACGATTTATTTTTAAATTGGTATACTTCATTATAAATTTTGGTTGGATTCATTCGATGTCTATTAAAAAGCGCAAAAAGTAATAATATAAGCGATGGAAAATTTCATTTACTCTGTGTGTATATGATCCGGAGCGTATTTTACGATTACAATATCGAAACCGTTGTTACAATGGCAGGGCCCAAGTCCATGTTAATAGCTGACGTATTTCTTAAGATTAACATACACATAATTCATAATTCTTACTGAAGAGTTTATCGCAGTTGTTTCAATTATTAATGAAAATCTGAGATAAGACCTCTGACTATATGGTTCATTTGAGGAAACTTGAAGACATAAACTTACTTATACGTAACAAAAGATAATAAGTAATAAAAAACTCATCGTAGGCAAACAGGAACACCGTGTGCTTGCGCCATCTTATACTTCTTGTTAGCACCACACAATATGAGATTAATTCCCTACGAGTTGCTGACAGAGTTTCTATTTGCGCAGATTCTCCCTACGTAGAGGTTGAACTTACAGTTTAATGTGGAATCCAAACCACAGGTCATCTTAGAACAACGGTACATTGCAGTTTTGAGATTAAAATATCGTAGGTTAAGAACCATACCACCTCTTATCTGTTACTAACACGACAGAAGTCGGAAATTAATTGTTGTAAAGAAATGAGACGTTACCTGAAATAAAGTATCCGGCTAGAATGATTGGATAGGCTCTCCACCTGTGCATGCCTAAGAGACTCCAGAATAATATTTGGATAGATGTATAATAGCAAATGTAAATAACTCAAGAATAGCCATAGAATATATGAGAGAAACACAATATAGAATGAACAAGTATTATTCCATAAAACTGTAAAATAAATCTAATAAGATGAAAAAAGTTGAGCTCAATAATAAAGGCAGGCTATTTTATCAAATTATACGTAGTTGGATAGCAGTACGAAGGAGGTATTGAATAGTACATACGAAAGGGGTAAGAAATGTTTATTTGAAACTCAAAAATAATCTTATGGAAGGCAATCAGACAGTTACGAATAAGGATAGACAAGAAGTTACTAAGAATTTGAAAATGGCAGAGATATTGAGTAAATGGTTTGATGATGCCTTTATCGACTATCATCTTAGTAGCGAAAGGGGTAAGTCGGAGAAGAAACTTCTTAATACAAGCAGAAATTATCAAATTACGAAATTACAAAATTTTAAATGGACCACAGGATGATATGAAGAAACTAAAACATCCCAAAGGGGCCGATGTAGATATTATTACTATAGACGTTTTAAGGATAGTGTAATACGATACTGCGCCTTACCTTCAAACATTATTTAGATTGAGACTGGAGTCCTCCTTTATCAGACGACTGGAAAAGATCGGCATTAGTACCGGTCCATAAAGGAGGGGTGACAAACAAGGTTAAAAATTACAGGACGATTGGTTTGGCTTCAGTGGTAGGCAAAATGATGGAGAGAAAGAGAATACAACAACATCAGAAATGTCTGCGAAGAAACAAACTGGTTTGAAAATCGCAGGGGCATTGTTTTAGGAAATAATATTTAAATGTAGCATTGATTAGTTGATTGCATTTTGCAGAGTGAAATGGTGGCAAAGAAGATAAAAACTTTTGAAGTGAATGAAAAAGTTACTTACTGGGTAGAGGAATTCTTAAAAATGTACAAAATAGAGAATTAGGGTAGGAAATGATGTATCTAAATATGTAGAAGTGAATTTGGGATTGTCACAGGGTATTTTATTGGGACTATTGCTATTAATTTTTCTAGTGAATGATTGTGTTTATGGTTTACAGTCAAAAGTTTTATCTGCAGATGAGATAATGGTATATAATAGGATGGAAAAGAAGAACACTTTGAACAGCAGCAGGGTGAACTGAACAGAAAATCTAACGGACAACATGGAATCAAAATAAATGCCAAGAAGAATCACAGGAAAGAAACTGAAGGATGTTTATGATTATAGGGTAGGGAGATATTTCCTGTTGAAGTATCTAAATATCTTGGAATATCACTTGATAATAAATTCAACTGGACAGGAAACATTCGACAGATAGTAGGAAAGGTTACAAAATCCTTCAGATATTTGAGAGGGTGATAAGGGCATGTATCAGAGAAGTTAGGGAATTGGCGTATAAATCTTTGGTCAGATCATTCCTTAAATATTATGGTTTGCGACCCGCATTTTTGGTATCAAATACAGGTTTTGGGGAGCGTACAAAGGATAGCAGCTAAATATATTTTGTGGAAATTATCACAGGACTCAGTCAGTAACTGAAATCACAAAAGAGCTGGACTCGGAGTCATCGAAAGGCAGGAAGAAGTAGAAGATGACCTTGTCCATAAGTTGGCACACGATTTCCTGCATAAGAAGTGGGAAAATTTCGTATTGTGGGTAAGGGTGTTAGCGATTGGAATAAATTACTAAGGGAATTTTTGGATAATTTACTAAAACATTTGAAAGTATTTAAAACAAAAGTAGTTGTGTGGGACAGGATATAAGATAGTAGTAAAAAATAAGAAAATATTAGATGGCGGGAATTATAACTGGAGTATTAATTTCCGTCTGGGAAGATATACAGTATTTCTGTTGTCGATTGTTTCCATATAAGCACAACGGCTTTTTACCAGTATGTTACTTTATCGGTTTCATTTATTGAGCCGATATTTGGTGCTGTGCTTTAAGAGAAAACTAGAGCAACCTTGTTAATTAGGTTTTAACTTCGCTGTTATGGTTTCGAAAATGCCCTCTGTAATCACCTAAGGATATATTGGTACTGCAACTTGTCTGATTTCCTTCTTTCAGATATACGTTAGCAAAAACCTTATACGGTTCACACACAATTGCTGACACTAAACTCTCCGAAACACTTTTTCCACAACTGAGAATTCTTCAACTATTTGAACCTTGAAATGTGCCAGAGAAGATATTCGCAAGTTTAATCAAAATGTCCCTCAACTCTCAAAGAACACCCAAACAAAAAATTATTGCATCAAGTTTGAAAGCATTTTCTTCTTCAGAAACCTTCTGCTATTTTCACAAGTCATGAAATTTGCAACTGCCTCAATACCTGCGTCGTTACACTATTTAAAGAAGGGCTGTAATTTTTTTATATTTTTTGATTATGTACCTTTGTTTATAACGTTTATTATTTTCTAAAAAATTTACATTTATCTACGACTATTCAGTTAAATGTTAATTTTAGCTCCACTTGTGATCGATCGAAATTTTTCAGCAGCATCCAGCAGCGTGAATGAAATCATGGGTGACGAGAAACTTGGACTCAATACAATTTCTAGCTTTCAGAAGTTCCATGAAGAAGCTTAACAATCTCAATTACAATTTCTTTTACTGTAAGGGGGGATGAAGTCTTTTACAAAAGCATTGTTTCTACTTGCAGCCGACCAGAAACGTCATTCAACGTGTTCCTGAATCCTCTGAAAACGTTTTACCACCTCATATATAAACGCTACCGCGGCTCACTGGTCAAGTTAATCCTCCTCGCAGTGTTCCTGATGCTGAGCTTCACTGCACTTCTCTCCTTCCCCAACTACAGTGTCAAGAGGCTGTTGGGTGCTTGATCCTGGAGCTTGTGTCCGTCAGGACACGATGCCAACTTAATCCAGTACATACTTAGACAAATATGTGAAACAATACTTATTTCATTTGTGTCACATTACATTCATTGAAACATCTTGTCAGTACTGCTAAGTATGTTAAACGAAATATATATTTTATATATTTGGAAATGCTTTTTATAGATATCTGTTACATTAAAACCAAATTTTACTTATTAACGGTTTCAAACAATATTTTTTTTTCATTATGAGTCTTTGATTTTCGTAAATGAATTATCTACAGAATTCTATGTTGTATACTAAATGAAAAATCTGCTAGTTATTTCTGGATTATGTATTCCGTGATTTTAAGTTCTTATTTACCGTTTCGTTGGTCGAAGTTCCCGATAATTATGCTGGTTTCTAGCATTAGACAAGGGCGTTAGCTGGTTCCAGCCACCCTGGAGGTATAGTAGGAGATGTGGTAAGACACAATTCAAATACAATATATTGTGTACCAAACGCTCGGATTAAATCCCAATATTCCCATCAGTGTGTAATGTAATGAACAATAGTGTGCGAGGGTCCGTAATTTGGCGTGAGTGGTGACATAAAGTTCAGCCTTAGAATAGAGAAACTGACTATTCTTTTTTTTATTATTATTATTTTACCGTTCGACTATTTCAGCCATCATGATGTAATGTGTTACCCTTTGTTTTTATATTCTGTTATATTCGGTTTTTAGTCTTTGTTACATATTGCTTTTATTGATTTCAGCGTTGGTATGGATAGTGTTTGTATCAGGTCTGTTATATCCTTGATTCTGAATTCGCCTTCTATTATTTCTCTCCTTATGTCTCTGTACTGTTTGCATCTCTGTAGAAAGTGGTATATGTCTTCCAAGTCATCGTATTGTTGGAACTTCGGTCTTCATAGTGTACATTAAGTCTCGTAGGAGTGCGTACCCCGGTCATGTTTTGTATTCGAGTACCGAAATGAGATTGAAACCCACACTAGATAATATATGGCGCCTGCTGGCTTAGGAGCTGAACTGGCCGCCTCAATATCTGCGACGGTTGACTCAAGGACATTCGTGAGTTGTATGGGACATGAAGTGACCGCACAGACACGAGATTCTTGAGCCGGTGCAGAGCAAACAGTCTGCACGGCCAGGTATGAATAGCAAACGGTAAAGACCCGTTCATAAGAAGAGACAATTTGCAGAAACGCCCGAAAATACCGCCCTTTCAAGTTCTCGCGCCCTGCAATTGCAGCTAGCCTGCACGGAATTTAAACTAATGGAAATAAAATCTTTAATTTAATCTTCTGTACTGTAGATAATTGATTATTTTCGTATTAAAAATTAATAGATTGTAAAATCTTATCTTTACTAGCAACGTGATCAAAAAAAAAAAGTATTTATGTGGATTGACCTTAATCAATAATATTAATAACCATATGGAAATTAAGAATCCACTAATTAGATTTCCACAGTATGGAGTGATGAAATACTACGCCGTTGATGTTTATTAGTCCGTAACAACATTGCGTTCTCCTCGGTCTAATTTGGAAGGATATACTGGACGTCACACGTTTTCATCTTCATTAGAAACAACAGAAAACAACTCACTACTCTCTATAGTACGTATCCCTAGCTATTAACATACATATAACAATATACAACAACACTTAGAAACGGATGGATGAGAGTACTAGGGTGCCTTAACTCTTCAACCAGGCGTAGTAGCCGGGGGGAGGATAGGATCAACGTTTGGGTTTCGGATCACAGATGACATGACAATACCTAATATGAAGCAAGAAACTTAATAAATTAATTCGCGAAGCGTGTTAATTCCGGATCGAAATTATTTCAAGACACCAACATCGTCTGAAGACTCCAACCTCACTAAAACTTCATTATTTATTACCATCTCTTGAAGTGAAAAATCAGTGATAGAGCTGATCCCCCTGAGGTCAAGACGAGCTATAGCAGCCATCATGTAACGAAGTGATCTTTGAAATACCGCTCCAAGAGTCTCTCCTGTTGTCTTTACTTAAAAAAAGTATTATCTCAAATCGGCTACACTATCGACGTCCTAAATTTAAGTTTCTCTCATTAGCTCAGTGAATCCACGACGCTACCTTCGGATTTGCGAGTTTCAAAATTACACTCCCAATTTTGGCCAAATAATGCTTTTCCACTTGAAGTGATGCATCCAAGCTTCTATCTATCATTGGCCAAAAACAGACAAGCGATGAATCTAACCTTATTCAATGGAAAAGGAATAACGTTGTACCCTCGTAAGTCAAAACAGGAGAGGAACAATAAATCTGTCTCTTCCCTCCCAACTTAATCATCCTCGTTATTTATAACTTATAAACTTCTTAATTTATAAAGTCAATAGACAATAGAAATTGATAAAGTATCTTCAGGCACTGACAAAAGATATGTTTAAATTAGTTTGATACTGAATATAATAAATATGTTTTATCATTCTGCGATTACTGGAACGAACAACTGAACGAATTACCGACGTTTAAATAATGTTTAACACCAAATTCCATGTTTTTCCTGACAGGAATATTCGTTCACAACGTCGTATTTACCCAGAGCATAAAAGAAATTGAATCATCAGTGGTTTGACATTTCAGATACCAACACAAAATTTCTCCAAAAACATATAATGATTATTCCGTTCATTTATACGTGTTGAACCACAGATCTGCAAAACACAAAGAGATACAGCAAATAATACCAGAAAAAATGTATTTTTTAGTCATCAATATATATAACATGCAGTATAGTGTTTTTTAGGGAGATAATGATAATAAATAGTAATTTTACAGTTTCGTTAACCACGCAAGTTACTCAATTGTTTTGTCATAACTTGCTACTTGCTTTTTGAAATTAAAAATTAAAATTCTTAGTTAAAATAAAAAATATGATAAGGTTATATCATCTTCGAGTAATGCAGCCAAGAACGTTTAATACATTTCAGCCGCATCATTAGGAATAATCTGTAATAAAACCAAAGGTTTTACTTGTGAAATTTACCCATTTGTTTGGGTTGGGATCGAGGACAGACAAGCGAGCAAAATTAAACAACGTTACGAGAGCCACAACCTGCAAAGTAGAGCACGAGTCAGCGATTTGGCAATTGACAGGCGCCGAAAAGAGAACACCGAGCGTGGTGGGTGAACGTTTAACGTTCTGGCCTCGCATTCGGGAGGACGCGGGTTCGAATCCCCGTCCGGGCATCCAGATTTGGGTTTTCCATGGTTTCCCCAAATCACTCCAGGAAAATTCCGGGATGCTTCCTTGAAAAAGTCCTTGGCCGATTTCCTTCCCGTTCATCGTCCACAGTCCCATCACGCCTCTAATGACCTTAGCCGTCGACGAGGCGTAAAGCAATAAGAAGAAGAAGAAGAAAAGAGACCGCAATATGGCCTTATGACCGCATGCAGTTAGGTGATGTTAGGGTTTGCCCTCTCCAGACAGCTGGAATGGAATAGGGGTTATCATAGTAAAACCCTCAGCACAGCTAGGTCTGTCTGTCTGTCGTTCGAGCTGATTGTCACATTGATCAGCCGGGAGTCGGCGAAAGAAGTTACGGGGCTCCGGATTTGGAACGGAGCCAACGCAGCCAAGAGATGTTCTTTAGCAAAGCAGAAGGTAGGTTTTACTGAGAAGGAGTTGAATATGGAAACGGGTTAGTTAAATTTATCGCAATAGTCCTGTCGTTTTGGGTTAGAGGTACCCATGTTGCCGAAGGGTGGCATTAGGTCGCAACAAATCAATCTCTATTGTTTTTTTTCTCTTTTTTACACATAGTAAATTTTATTTCACTAGCGAATAAATAAAATTTTACAATCAGCGAGGTGAAGCTAAAGAAACTATTTGGATACCTCAAACGTATATTATATTTCTCAAAGAATAATACCATATCTTCATAAAGAGTTTTCCCAGTTGAATCATTGACATCTCAGAATCCTTAGTATTACCACGGTCATTAAAAATTGTGGCACCGTTGATGGCCAATTTGTGAAGTAATATTAGATTTCATCATCGTCTCTAGCAGCTGATATGTGTTTCCATCTGGCGCTGATACTGAACGTCCGTTACTGGCACGTGAAGGTTCTCTCATCAGGTGCTGTCGTCACATCTCAGGGTCGGCTGCTGGAAGTTTTAACTTCAGTCCACCGCCTCCACTGGCTCGTATCTGGCGTTGTGGTACACAGTATGATGCCGTCAGAGAGATCACTAACATGCGGACTCGTCATCCGCACCATCAGTCGTCTGTTGACATGGCGCCCTTGTGAACTATGTTAGAACGCTCCGTGGTTCGTATTCTACGTAAAGCTGTAGATCCCCTTTACCAAGGAAGCAGCTACGACAGAGGTGGAATCCGCACCGGTAAGGAACTCTTGTCACATGTATATTAAAACCACAAGACATTATTAAGATTTTCTATCAGCAATATAGTATGAACATACATTTAGAGCTGACTATCTATGCTGAACTCGTTTGATGATTCAAAAAACTTTTTGTACCTCTAACACGACAAATTTTAGTGGCGCTTAAGAACCCAAACTTGAGAAAAACGGTTTTATACGAATCTTATGAATACCGAAATTTTCAAATAATTTTTACTATACATATTTAGTGCTCCATTTTGCACTGACAGGCTCAGATGTGGACTGCGAAAAATTCAAAGTGGATTTTTTAATATTAGTTCTACGGCAATTGTACGGTGTCTTTCCTATTTCCGAGCACATTATTCTTAAATTAACGCAGACATGGAAGTAACTGATATGATTAAGGAGAAACGCTGGGATTCATTGACTGCTGCAAGTGGCTCAAGACGGTGGTGGGCTTGTATGTGTGTGACACGTACCTTGGCAATGAGACCTGGATAGATATTGAGGAAAAGGTCTCAGCCACAGCTTTTCACTTGACTCTGGGCTAAAAGGAATGGGAGTTTTGTCATTCGAAGGTAAAAGAGTCAGCGTATCAAATAATTATCGAGAGAGATGACCGATAATGTATACATATGAGACAGATAAATAAAACAAAATTGCAAGTAAATAATTAATAGAAATGAAGAGTATAGTACAATCACAATAAATAAAAATAGTGATATTTCTACAAAAGTTTGAGCCGGAAAACAAGGTATCTGGATCGTCAAATTTGGTGTCGCATGATACACACTTCGATGGCTGTATCATCGATTTTCGTCGTGGCCGGCAACAATATTTAAATATGTTGCTGATGTCTTAATATATTTTTTCTGGCTATACGTGTCGTCAACGTTTTCTTCAGAGGTGGGAAATAACTTATGGTAAGAACGGGAAGAAAGTCAGCCTCGGTCTTTTCAAGGAACTATCTCAACATTCGCCTGGAGTAATTTGGGAGAATAATGAAAAATCCAAATCTGGATGGCTGGACGGAGATTCAAACCCACGTCCCCCGAATTTCAAGGTCACAGCATTACCGCTCATCCACCACGCTCGGTCTTAATATATTGCCGCTTTAATTTATTCTTTATTGTTAAGTGTCTATCGTCTTTAAAGTGGTAATAATCTGTTAAAATAAAGTACTCTATGCCTCTTTAGTGTTCATCCCAATATCGGTTCACAATCATCAGTGATAAGCAATGAAATTTTCTTTAAAAAACTGGAGAAACCCTATGGTCAGCGGCCTACGGCTCTTTAATTACGGTGATGGTTGGCGCGTGGAATCGATCCCACTTCGCAGTATGTACTGACACTTTCATTCACAACGGCCATAACTGTCTCGACCACGCCACCCATTTACTGTACCCAGCCTCTACAACTTGACAGAAGTGGCCGACTTATTTGCATATTGAATTCGTATGATAAATGGCTCCATTTTTTTATATCTTCGGTTTAAGAGGTAAATTCCATTTTCTCCCCTTCAAATCTCTTTTCAGCAGTTTTTTTTTCTGCGTGTAAGATATCATCTGCTCTTACCGAAAAAATGAGTATGATTCAGTTCTATCAGCATTCCTCTTATCCTATGTCAGATTGATAATAAGGCGGAATCCAATTGTCAGGTTGTTTAATTCATCCCCAGAGACCTTTCGTTTATTATACAGCACTTCTTGCACCTTCATGTTTTTGTTTCAGGTATGGCACTGAAGATAATCTGAATACTAAAGCTACTCTCGCAACACGCGAATCACGGTTTCAAGAATAAATACTTTGGTGATCCGTTGAATTAATTAATTTTTCTATCGCTAACTCCGAGCAGCAGAATTATCCTTACGATAAACAACATTATGACAGTAGTGTAAATTGTACTAAGGTTTGAAATTTTATCCTAACTTATCTAAAAGTATCATTTAAAAAGACTCTGAATGTAAGATTTCTTAAAGGAATTTAAAAAGAAAAATAGTTTTTACAATTTATTTTTAGCTTCTTAACTTCTCCCAATCGGCTTAATTCTCAATATACATTCATCCATTTGCAACTTTGTTGAACTTTTTCATTACTTTCAGCTAAACAAACCTCTTAAAAAATAAATTCTAATTTGTCTCTGAAAAAAAAGTTTGAAGATATTTTAAGAGACATTAAGAATTGTAAGAAAGACATGACCTTTCAAACCGTCCGGGTATTCACCTGAAATGATTTTGGGAAGCCACAGAAAACCGAAATCACTTCGATCTGGTGAATGCCGGCCTCGAATGTTAACCACACATGCATTAGTCTCGGTAATCAAGATATAAGAATAATACTTTGAATGTAGAAGAACATTACGTATTAATATTTTCGGAGACATGAAAGCGAATGTGGATGCCAGGGAAGCAGTGGTATCCGTCCTCCTTCGAAAAAGGCTTGCAAATTCCTGACAAAATGAGACCGGAAATTGCTGTGCTGAAATATGGCATGTGGGGCAGCTGCCTGTAGGAGGAGCAATTCCTCGGGCTCCCTAGAGTTTGCTGTTGAGTTTACCCTCTATACCTAGAAGACGAGTTCGCATACTATCGGCAATGGCGCCCCATACCGTCAGACTTTGCGTTTGTCCGCTATGTTGCCTACCAATGCAATCTTCTCCACTGCGTTCACCACGATAGCATTTAACACCCTATCACTAGGGCAAGTTTAAGCGGGACTCGTGTGAAAGCATATCTTGCAACTCAACATTACAGTGACGGCGTTCATATGGCCATTGCAGTCTGAAGCACTGGTGGTTTCTAGTCAGTAGAAGCCAACGCAATGGCATGCGTGCTAGTGGTCAAGTCCTCAGCAAACGGCGTCGGACCGTTGTCTCAGATATCTCCACACCATTTACAGTTTGAAATTGGAGCCAACACTGTGTGACGAAGCTGTTCTGTCGGTTACGGTTATTCGGGCAAGACGGGCGTTCACCCGGTGATGTGGTCACGTTGTTTGGTCCAGTACCCAGTCGTCATTGTGTACGAGCTGCAATGTATAAAACCCGGAAACAAATCATTTTGCCGCGTTGAAACTCGTTCACAAGTTTATTTTGCGCCCTTTGCTGTTGACCGGGCATAACTGCATTCTTTCACGTTTCCATGTCCTTTAATGGCTCTTTATAGACTGATCGTGACCTAACATCGACCTGTCGTGTCACATGAAAGAGATCGCTACCGGTCCTAAGTTCACGCCATATAACTGCATCTAATTCCCTTGTTATGGATCGAATGTTCTACATATTCACCGATTTTTGAGTGATTCTGGTCTTTCACTCTAAGTGTAGCAATTTTCACTAAAAAAATGGTGAACACAGGGAAAATAGCAAATCAAATAAGAAAATTAAAGTTTCTGAAATATTATTAATAGTGGAAGAGCTATATTAACCTTGAATGTAAATTAATAACTTAATATTAAAGATAAACTTGTTACTGAGGAGGATCTGTAGGAACTGCTTCTAATAACTTTTACTTAATAGTGGGTCAAGACCAAATAGAATACACATACTATTGATACAGACGTTTCTAATTACAAAATACAAAGTTGAATGACTGTGACATCGTAAACTCAGAGTGGGGAATAGCGAAAGTGTCTGTCAACATTAGTTGTTACTCCTCTTCTGTTGACCGAGCGTGGTGGGTGAACTGTTAACGTTCTGGCCTCACATCCGGGAGGACGCGAGTTGGAATCCCCATCCGGGCATCCAGATTTAAGTTTTCCATGTTTTTCCCAAATCACACCAGGCAAATGCCGGGATGCTTCCTTCAAAAAGGTTATGGCCGAATTCCTTCCCATTCCTTGTCCCCAGTCCCATTCCGCCTCTAATGAACTTAGCCGTCGGCGAGGCGTAAAGCAATAAGTAAGGAAAAAAAATCCTCTTCTGTTCCAAGTACACTTAAAAGAGCTTCTTCTCATAACAGAAGGTAGGGAAAATCATTCTCACTACGCATGGCGCTAGCACATAAATGAAACACCCAGTGTGGTAGGTGAGCGCATTTGAGAGGACCAAGAGAAAGGCGGAACAGAGGAAGGCGTGGAGGGTTGTCACTGTGCGTGGACCTGCTGGATAGCAAAAATCCTTGATGATGAGGTTCTATTCCCCATCCGACCATCCAGATTTCAGATTTTCATAGTTCCCGGAAAGCATTCCAGGCAAACGTCGGTATAGATCCTTCAAAAAACCATGACCGAATGTATTCCAGTTCCTTTTCTCTGTCCTTTCCGCCTTTGATAACCTTTACGTCGACGAGGCGTAAATCCATAAGCATTAGCATTAAGTAAATAACCAGATGCAAAGTATCATTAAAAATTTAAAACAAAAATAAAAGGTCTCCTATGACGTTAACACAATCAATCATGTTCTGGTCTGATATTCGGGAGTGTGCGAATACGATCCTTGACCTGACCATACTAATTTTGGTTTCGGTGGTTACTTCAAAAGATTATGGACTAATTCATTCCCGTACCTTGTCAATCATCCTCTCCTGTCACTGATGACTTCACCTTCCACGAACTGTAAAGCTCTATCTTATTAAAAGAATGAAATCCATTTCACGAAATTCTTGGGTGTATACACACATAGTAATGCTCAGCGTCTTAAAACTTACTTCTACATCTTTTCATCAGGAATAATAGCTGATAAGGAACCGAGCATAGTGTATGAGCGGTAACGTTCAGGCCCGGCAGGAATAAAGGTCGCGGCTTCAAATCCGCTTCCGGGCATCCGGATTTCGGATTTCCTTGGCTTCTCGTAATCACTCCAGGTAAATTCCTGGATTAGTATTTGTTGTTTAATAATACGCCATTACAACTGTTGGATGTTGTTTTTATATCCCGGACGCGTTTCGCCTCTCGCCGAGGTATCTTCAGCGTACAGTTTTGCTGTAATATGTGATTTGTTATTGACTTATGAATACAATGATTTTTAGATTTACCAAAATTATTCTTATATAGGCAGCATAATATTACTTATATTCATATATCAGTTTGATTACTAATATTTTTATATCCGTTTTTGATTATCATGCAAGACGTTTTGTTTACATAAGTCTACTAGGATATGTTTTATATTGTAACTTACATTTGCATTTTGAGGTGTGGTCGTTGCTCGCCTGCGACCTTAACCAGCATGTTGTTTTTTACACGATTGCACTTGGTATAGTTTGCTCTCGTGACTTGACTATCAATCAATTTTGAGGCATAGTTTTCAATGCACAACATTGTTAAACTTTATGTGAGCGCTTTTGCTGTTCTGCTGTTTTCTTGACGGTGCTCTATCGATAGTGTAGTGAGCGGTGAGTTTGAATTTCGTAATTTGTGTGTTTGCTTTGTTTTAGCTAAATGTGCATGTATGGTGGATGGTGGAGACGCAACGTGGTATTATATTACTGTTGTGGTGGTGTTTTGTGTGTTTTGTGTGTTTGATGTTGTTTTACGTCAGTTTCGATTTTTATTAGCTTGAACAAGGTTTGGTTGGTTAAGTTTACATGGTCATTAAGTACGTGTTTTCCCGAGACTATTGCTTTTTGAATTTGATGATTTTCTTACAGAGTTAAAATATTGTGTTTTGTGTTGGATGTTTCCTTCTAACGGTCACACTTAAGGTCCTTCTTTTCGTCAGGCTCGTCTCGCCTCTAATGACATCTACGTTGACAAGGTGTAAAGCCCTAAGTAAAAAAATGATAAGGAGGCAATAAGTTGGCATATTTTGCACAATTTTACTTGCATCCAGTTGTGTGATCTCTTTCTCAGGAAACATTTCGCAAATGTAAAATGAATTTGCTCTAATCATTGTTTACTTAATTCGTTGACAGATGTGTGGGGCTTTGTTTAGACATTACATATTTTCCCTAATGCCTTTTGTAGTAGATATTCTCGAACATTCAGTATCAATGTTGATATGCATAGATTAAATAAATATAACATCCATAAAGTTTAGACATCATTTGTAACTACACAGAGAGGCATAAAACTCACTGCAACTTCTTTATTCAGGTTCCTGAAATACAGAATTAAATGCTGGCTACAAAAGCCTGAGAGCTTTGTTCCAAAACAATTTCTACATAAAAATGAAGTTTTATCGTGGTATCATAATACTTAATAGTGCTATGAGATTAGTACGGGAGTAAGGTAGAAAATGGGAAAGAATTATGTACTATTAATGAAATTATGTAGGTTTCGTGTAAACTTTGCACAGATTACAAATTATATCCAGATTTCATAATTAACTTCGGAAATTATATATTTTATAGTTAACAATGGACATCATTTTCAGTTTTGAGATGTTACGTAAGTAAACAGTTGTCTTTGATTTGCAATAGTATCCCTTGCTCTGTTCTCACATGAGATCAAAGTGATCAATCCAAATCTAATGTAATTGAATTTGATTATAGGTAAGTAATCGTCTGTACGGATGTTTGAGAAGGAATGTGTACAAAATGTTTAAGATTATTGATCTAACTGTTAGGCTTTAGAATGAGTTTCAAAATTTTACAACTGTGTCACTCTAGATTTGAAAATCTTTGTTTGTTTATTTTCGTTTTTCATGGCTTTTGTTATACGCGTTTCTGCATGAGCGTGAATACTACATGTAGAAGGGTATTCTGTCGGAATAAACATGACATTTATTACCTCGATGAAGAAACTACATTTGTGTAAATTATGAGTTGTAAAACGTAGATAATAAATTAATAAAAAAATTAATAGATATGTAACAGAATATGTTATATGTAACACATACTATTACATTATTAAAAAAAAGACTTAATTGAAATGAAATCTCCAGAAATTTATATCAGAATGGTCTATCTTTGAGATAGTTAATTAATGTTATGTAAACGTAGTTGTTGTTAATGGATATCAAGAAATTTACATTTGTAGGAGAGGGTGATAGAACTCATCATTATTTTGTCCTCTATTAGGCTATACGTTTTGCAGGCAAAAGGACCTTATATTTTTTTTCTTTTATATGTAATTGAAATTTGGCTCCAAGCTCAAACTATGTTCTTAACCAATTTCATTCTAGAATTGCCTGTTACATTTAGCAACAATTTTTCATATTTGTTTTACCTCATCATCCGTTAATATGACTAGGAAGTATCGTACCATCTTGTCGGGTGTCGGCTTGAAGCTACACACTGGGGCTTCTCGCTCCTAATTACAGACGGCCAGCAGCCTTGTAGCGTCACTGAGGGCGTGGCCGCAGCAAACACTTGCAGACAAACACACTGTGTTATACAAGCTTGATGGTGACCCCACTACGAACTGCGTCTGAATTAATTCATATGGCGGAATAAGGTCAAGTAGAGGAAATGGCATTTGAAAGATGAGCACGTGATATAAACAGTTTTGCTTACGTCGAAGAAATGCTTAAAGCAGTGTTTTCGATAGCACTGACGCGCCTTAGATACACAATAACAACCATGCCGACAACTGGAAGGAACTCCGAAGGTGACACATTCACAGTATTTGAGGCATTTTCTGGAAACTCTATTGAGCATATCGTCTCGAATTTCCACTGGATATCAAGTATATTCATATTGGTAACTATCTGCGTATTTTGTGTAAACTTAGCAAAGAAACGTTGACCTTTAATGAATGCTTTGCTTCCATCGCAGGGAACAATCGTTCGTGGATGGCAAAGGAAAATGACCTCTGCCGTTCCGCAATAAAATGTTATTTATCCTGTGCCAAAAGTACCGAGCCGAAACATCGAGCACTGTGTATTTCTGACACTAGTTGTAAGCCCGCGACCAAGGTCATAACTGCTTGAGTCGATCTGGCTGATATGTGAACGAGACATGTATTTACACTAAGAATTCACTCTGAAAAATTCAAAGAATTTTCGTTGATTTTGAAACACGGACAGAGATTGTACTAAAAGGATCAAAAGCCGTGACCACTTGACCACATCTGGCTGAATTACGAAATTGGCTAGTATTTGTCCCTCTGCAAAATTTCGTGATTATCTGGTTAGTTTGAAGGAACTTAGGAAGCGTAAAGACATATTCGCGCGAACAGACAATGTCTGACTGTTGTACAGATACTAGAATCAGATACCTTTGCTAGGAATGAAGCTTACTACGACGGAAATCGATGTTTTCCTGTTGATATGTTTCGATTAGTGGTCAGCTAGTGACACTTGATGATGGTGACTTACGGTGTTAACAAAATTTCTATTGTTACGATTGTCATTAACCTTGCCTTATGATTTTCATTTTTCCGTATCCGTTTTATGCCCCCTTCGAATAAACGGGATTTTTTTGGAAATTGTGGAGGGGGGGGCTCTTCCTTTTTGTCACAAAGCCAGATGAAACTGTATTTCTCAGCTTTTAATCTGTGTTTATTTATTATTATTATTATCTTTGCTTATGGCCTCTTCAAGGTCATTAGAGGTGGCAATGGAGTGGGGGCAAAGAACCTGAAGGAATTCGGCCATTGACTTTTAAAGGTGCCATCCCGACAATCGCGTGGAGTGATTTGGGGTTACCATGGAAAACACAAATCTGGACGGCCGGACGGATAATAGAAACCGCTTCCTCCGGAATGCGGGTACAAGAGAAGTCGAGTTAATTGTGTAGCGCTGGGTGTCTGCAAGGCATTTGGCAGAGAGAGTCATAAAAAGGTGGTAAATAAGGTAAAAACCATTAGAGTGAATAAAAAATTGACTTTCTGGGTAGAGGAATTCTTAAAAGCTACATGGAAAAGCGGATCTAAGTGAATATTGAAATGGCTCAGGGTAAAGTATTCTGTTCGTTATTTTGATTAATGATTTTTTTTGTGGATTACAGCCAGAAGTTAGGTTTGGTGATAACATAAGATGACGATTTCAAAGAGAAAAGGTTGTAAATAGTTACCAGTGCGAAGAGTAACAAGCTTTACTCAATGCTGGTTTTAGTTTTCGGAAATTTCGTGCAATCTACCCGACCGTGTACCTGTTAAGGTCTACACCTTACCATCATATGTATTTAATAACGGAAATAAACAAGTACCGTGATAAAAACACTGAAGACAGGTAAACATGGGTGCAGTCTCTTACTCAATCAGATTGTGGTACTGGTACGCTGGTGCTGTTGATAGAGCTGTTTAGTGGATAGTCAGAATATTTAACGAGCCCACCCAGTTGTCTCTGGCTGTCTCAATACATGATGGTGTCTGACATTCAACACAGTTAGCCACGGTGTTATAAGATATTTTAACCATTCGGCGCATCGCCTCTAGGGTAGCAGGGGTTTTGATGTACAATTACAAATTACAAGATTGTGCTGGTTTTATTCCTAGTTCTCTACTACACTGTTGAAAGTGATTTGTGCGCTGTGTATGGACGTGTCTGTATTTCCAAGTGAGTTTCACCTTCCCTTGTCTTTCACTTCTCATCAACAGCACAAATAACACACCTCGTTGATTTCGTCACAAAATCAGTCTGTTACGATCACTTTCTCACTGGAGTAAGTACTGGAAAATCAACTGAGTGTGATGGGTGAGCGGTAACGCTCAGGCCTCACACCAGCTAGGACGCAGGTTCGAATCCTCGTTTGAACATCGAGATTTCGGTTTTCCATCGTTTGCCGAAATTACGTCAGGCGTATACCGCGATGGTTCCTCCAAAAGGCCATCCATTCCCGTCCCTTGCTCCCCGTCTTTTCCACTTTTAATTACATCGACATCGATGAGGCATGAAGCCATAAGGAAATAAAATTACCAAAATAGTCGGTGCTTCAAGTGAAGGTTCTTCTGGAAATGTTACTTTCATTTCGATCTACTGTTTCCTTTAGATGAATGTGGAAGGGAAATATATAAATCATATTTTCGTTAGCTGCTTGAAGAGACATTTTAATTTTA
This sequence comes from Vandiemenella viatica, assembly GCA_031002005.1. Taxonomy (NCBI): domain Eukaryota; kingdom Metazoa; phylum Arthropoda; class Insecta; order Orthoptera; family Morabidae; genus Vandiemenella; species Vandiemenella viatica. The sequence continues at coordinate 30,510,702 of JARYHS010013631.1, forward strand.
TAACGTTGCTAGTAACGCTGGTAATTCTTAGACTATCTGCGATGAATTACGTAAAAGTTCTTGAATGTCAAAAGTTAGTTCGTGTATAAACTGCTTTCTTTCAAAAATAAACATAATAATTTTAAAAATTTCAACAGCTCATGTAGTGAAAATTCTCACTTGTAATTAAACAAAATAAAAACCGTTGATGAATCTCAAATACATGTACCAAATACATATTTATTAATCTAAAGCAGAACCTGCTCAATACATAAGTTGTGCATCCCGAACATCCATTAAAAAATTGTAATGTCGAAATCATATAATACTTCTTCCTGCCGTTTTTATATACCGACATGCAGTTTCGATTCATATAGCCTTAAAATACATTGAAATCAAGGATGCTGATGATGGAGTCCAGCAATTAGCTTCACACTTCTGCATTCCTTTATCTTACTAATCGAGTTTAACGGTGTGATTTTTGTGTTTACCCAACCTTTCGTTGGTAATGCAGCACTTGCGGTATAAAGTGTTACTCATATGAAGTATTTTTACAGTGACTTGATTAACAGATTTAGTTGCAAAGCATAAAACTATTCGTAACTGGATTTAAATCATGAGTAAATAAATACCTGATGTGGAATCAAAATTTTACAACTTTTTTTTTTTTTTTTAATTGTATACGTATTAAAGGGACAAGGACTTATACTGTTGAACTATAGAGAAGCTATCTTCTCACTGTGATAAATTAGTATTAAATTCAAACCAACATTCTTTTGTTTTTTATTAGAATTAAATCAAGTGCTCAAAAAATTTTATAATCGAATGTCTATAGGGAATGATCTGTTGCAAGTTGTTGTTAGAAAGTTAATTCTGACATAGAACTTGCTACGACATCCTATTTTCTATTAGCCGAGCAGAGAAGTTGGCGAGGTGAACACATTTCAGTTGGTTCAGCGTAGGAGGGTCGACAGAACAAACCTTTACACCGTATTTGGACTGTCGCCCTTATTGCGCGGCACTGAATCAGCAGAGACCAATCAGAACATAGCAACTTTCTGAAACGCTCATTCATCTTTACCCAACTGTCGCTTTTTGTATCTGTCTACGGAATAGAGCGTATGTAAGTTTGAGTATAACGTATTGTTCTAAATATACTGACTGAATTACAATTTACCATGGAAGCTCATTCGGTTCAAGTTTACGTCGCGATACACGACGCTGCTCACTTAAGATAAAATGATTGTATCAATACGCGTGTGATTGAGGCTTTGAATTTGTACCGCCAATATTACCGATGATTGTGGTTAGGTTGAAATTCAGCCTGGACCAGAAATAAAACAGAACCTTCTTGTCACAGCAAAAGGCACGAGGAATTTAGTTATTTAAGCATCTTTCATAAGCACTATATCACGTTGTGACGTCATGTATCGCGACGTAAACTACTCCCGCTCATTCTTATTGGATCAACATGATATTTCAGTTCGTATACATTGCACTTTTAAGGCATATTTTTCTCTGTAATTTTCGAAGATATCAATATCAAACACTGAAAATATGCACTCCTTTTGAAGGCATTTGAAGCCAAAGCATGATGACATTTGTGGCGTACATTGATAGGTTAGTACTTGCTTTATCAGTGTAATAATAATGAAAAAATATGCTTGAAATTTAACACTTCGACCCTTGGCGTTTGTACATCGATCAAGCGGTTGTAATCATATTCCAGAATGGGATGGCAAACATGTTACCTTGCAACATCTTTCAAATGTTTTAAGGAAAATACGTAATTTAAGAATTCTAAACTGCGGTCACCTGAAGCTTCCTTGTGAGCACTGTTTAACACATTCCTGCAGTCAGTGTCCATCCATATTTCTAATCAATACAATTAGTCTTATTCAATGATTGCTTCATGTTACAAAGGTTTCTGGAAAATGGATGTTCATTTTATAAGATTACTGCAATGATGTTTTGGGATATCTCCAGCATCCTACAGCCACTGGTAAAACTCAGCTTTATTAGTTACGATAAATCTCAAGTTAGAACCCACAAAAAATCAAATCACCGTAAGGAATTAATAGCCGGGAGATGCAGAAGGATTGTCCGGTAGCCATTTGACAGGGTTTTCGATTCGCCCTGTAATGTGCCGGTTGTCGTGGCTAACCCAACCCAATACCTCCTATCGGGTAGAAGGGTTCTGCAACTTAACGTGGAATCCGAACCACAGAGGAGTTCTCGAGTGCATCACATTAGACTTGCGCATTATAGTTCGCGAAGAAGAGCGCTCAGTTTAGTTCGCAGCTCCCTCGCGAACTAGTTCGCTCTTTTAGTTCGTTAGTTCGCGTCTCGAATTCAGAGAAACAGATCGTTCGCTCGCCTTGCTACCGCTACTGCACGCGCTATTTTGTTTGTTATGTCAGTTTTATTAGGACATAATCATTTTTTGTCGTTTCTAAATGGAATTTAATATGACCTTCTTAACAAAAGTTATTGCTTAATAATAGCCCTTTCAAATGACATTAACATGATCAGTTGCCGCCGATAATCCAAAGTGCTCATTGTCCTTTGCACAAATGGGTAAACTGAATAACTGTGCTGTTTTTACTATTTACTTTACATGCATTCGTAGGATATTAATTTTTTAAATGGATTTATTTATTAGTTCATGGAAGAAACATTACTTATAAAAGGCGCTAATGACCCCGCCGTCGACGCGCCCTTAAACCCCAGCAACAACAACACAACATTACTTATAAAATATTATAAATGCGTTTATTTTGATGAATTAAAATACCCGTTTGTAAGTAATCTGCTTATTTTATTTAAATATAATTTTGGAAATCATGAACAAAATATAATTCTACTATTGGCTATAAGTTAAGTACTATATGACAGAAACAATATTACCTATATTATTAAGAAAAGTAACAGTAATACTTCCAATGTGATACCTAAGAATTAGACATATAAAAATGACAGTGACCCTTGAATGAGAAAGTGGTAACAATAACGAAGTGCGTAAATTTCCAATAAATTGGAAGTCATTGAGCTATTTTTATATTAGTGTAGTGGAGGATAATCCAACACACCTCACAATATTTTGGCGACGAATGAAACTGATAAAGACAAAAAAGTTAAAATCTTTTTGAATTTCGCAAGTCATTTCTTTACATAACTTTCACAAATCTGTTAACCAACAGACTGAGATAAGTATTATATTATGTCAGCTTTAAAATCAGCGCTAGAAAAATGTAAAAGATACTGTTTCTTTGGTTAAGAAAACAAGCAAAAGCCTCTAGAAGCCAAATTCTCCACAGAAAGTGATATTATAAAAAATAATGCTCTAGTATTCGTTGATAAAAGTCTGGAGTATATTAGTAAATAGTTAGATTTTAATGAAAGCAATTGGATATAGAAAATCCAAAAATTAAATTTAAAACACGAGGTTTCATTTGATGGCTGTGAGACAATATTAGAGGTTCTAAATTTATGAGAAAAAATGAGTATCAAAGTGAACGAACATTACTCTGAAATAACAATATTACACGAAATCTAGGTAAAAGTAAGAGGAGTATTTCATTAGTAAAATTGGGCTTTTGTTCGGCATTAATTTAACAACTGAAAACGATAAAGCATATTACAATTTTACTGTAGACAGAAAATTGTTAAAGATGCAAGAAGTGCAAAAAAATATAGCTTAAAAAATAAAATAGTAAAACAAAAAATATCCTTTGTCATTTTCTAATCTTTTGTAAAATATTATATTTTTGAAGTGTACTATATTTTTATGGGTTATTCTAAAAAAAAAATTCTACCATTAACCGAAAAAATGTTGATAATCCTAGCGGCGAATGGTGATAGTTCGCGACCGGGAATGCTCAGTTCAGTTCGCGAACGGTACCGCTCAGTTTAGTTCGCGAACGATAGCGCTCAATTTAGTTCGCGAACGGTATCGCTCAGTTTAGTTCGCGAGCGGTAGCGCTGTGTTTAGTTCGCGAACTAGGTCGCTCCGCTCTGGCATTCCAGAAAGACAGCTCGTTCGCTGGCTTTGCTAGCGCTACTTCACGCGCTCTCTTCTTTGTTACAATAGTTGTGGTTACTGATAGTTGTCTTTTAAGCGTTAATGGGATCAAAGTGTGTTTTGTTTTCACATTTCATGTTAAATTTCCGTTTTTGACTTCCGCAATAATTATTAACAGTTACATTTTTTTTTTTATCTGTCTCTTCAGTTAAATGTGTCCACAGTGAACTGTGTTACCTTTTAGATAATAAACTAAAACAAAAGTTGGTCTTTGGGAAATCATCGAAGGAACTAACGAACTAAGGAGCTAGAGATCTGGGAAATTGTTCGCGTAGTTCGCTCGTGGGAGCGTTCTTCCGAACTAGTTCGTTCACTAACTACACAACACATTGCACAACAAGCTGTGTCAGAGGTGAAGGTCGGGTTAACTGCCTTTGAAAATCGCAATTGAATCTGGATTTCGAAGCGGGAATATTTCGATCTCAAGCCAGACGCCTTAACCATTAAACCTCAAGACCGCACTAGAAGCCTGGATAGGCTGCTGTGCTAGGATATCGATGTATTCACTCGTGTCCGCTTGGGTATTGAAATCTACATCGACATATCAAGCGCCCCTAGAAAAAATATTCATAATCATCTACGAGATGATGTAGGTATTGACTGGTAAAATATTCGCACAATTTCTGCATTTATACTGCAGCTTCCATTAAGTTATTTAATTTTTTTTTTTATAAATAACACCATTATGGTAACTTAAGCAGCAAATGATTCGCTGCTAAGATTTTGCCACTATGATTAGTAATGATGACGCTATGTGCGTGTATCAGGATAAGACTTTTAGTGTAATTAGCTGTAGTGTAACCAAATGGCAATGTGAATATTAGCCTATGGATTTTGCCAAGCGGAAATCTGAAAATTGACTATTGTTCTGAATGCGGAACTTATCAGAAATTCTCGATGAAACCGAACGTTCCTTTTTGGCAAGGGACGCAAAAGCCGTAACTCATAACGACTCGAAAGCTTTTAGAGCAGACTTGAGTGACAAGCAATATACCAGAAGAACTTTGGGCAGCAAGATTGACAAGCCAGTATCAGTTCAAATGTCATGGACGTCGAAACCGTCACATTAAAAAACTTTAGTTAAAATTCTTGATTCTATGAACGGTGTTCTACCTCCATTAAATGATTACAATTTCTGTGTGAAACTGCGGTTAACATCGTGCACCAATAGCAAAGCTCAAGTGTTTGTCAAGGAACTCATATGCACTGGTTTCTGTTTTCATATAGCCTGTCACTTACGAGGAGAAAATTTCACAACCCTGCAATTGGCTGTTCCATTCTCCTATTGCCAGGGCCTTACGGAAGTTACGGTTATTTGCACGATCTCGGCGCAAGGAAGGTATCTTGTTGTTGCTTATTCGTCAGTTTAGCAACTGTAGGTTCTGTGCGGCGGCAAACCGCCAGCTGACTTGGCTACACTCTTCTGTTCTCATTGCCGACAACTTGCCGAGCCGTCCCTGTCCACGAGCAATTCCGCTAACTATTTCAGGATCTTCCGTGGGAGTCACCGCATCCATACATCTACGCACCTCTGGCAGCAATATGATCGCCAATGAACTCTGTCTTCCGCAGAACAACAAATCACCGTAACATGCTGTTTTATCGGCAAAGATGCCATAGTTAAATTCTCATGTTTTTTCCACATTCAACTAATTTTTTACTCAACAAGAGTAATTTTTTGTTTGTAAATAAACGCTACAGTTGAGTTATTCAACTTAAAGCCTAATAAACCTCTAAGCTGTGTCATTTTAATTATATTAAGTGATTCCTTCATTCTGTTCATCTCAGAAAATATTTAATTTCCATTATGTAATATTATTTATCCTGATAATAACAACCCCCAATACAACTATAGTATTTCAGTGGCACCCAGCTCTTAAGGCATTTTATATTATGAAAATTTCGGACTACACACTTTCTTAATGGCCCCAACGTCATTCCTCACTGACGCTTCACTGCTGTGTGTTGCCTCAGACATCAATTACCTACAGTGCATCAGCCACTAACGAGGAATCGACCGTGTACCATGCCAGTCACCCATGTTGTCCCAAAGTAATTGGCTCATCCGCCCACGGGTTCTGAACTCATTTTAGTTTTTTAATATATATTAATGCCTAACTTCATTCCCTGTTTGTGCACATGATTGTATATTCTCTTCACTTAGCAATAAACTTTATTTTATAGTAACACTTAAAAGCGTTCAACATCAGTTCGACATTTCCAAAAGTTACGCAATGTTGGATCTTGCATGTAGTAGACAAGATAGAAAACCAGCAATGCAGAACTTTAACGACCACACGGTCAGAGTTACATCAACCGAAGTAACTATATCTTCTTTACTACATTTGGATGTCTGCTAAATTTATTGTATTATATTTAGTAGATAAATCTATATCTTTTGTCAGAAAGGTTATAAAGGTAACAAGAAAGATTTGATTTCAGTTACTAAAATCAATTTTAAACAATTTTTATTTTCAGACCCATTCCAGTTCCAGAAATTACTCTGGCCTCCGAATTAAAATTTCAGTCATTAGTTCATTTTCTGTAAAAGCCTTTACAATTTTCGAAGATTCAGCATCGTTCGTAATCTCACATAAACGAGTTTTTGCAAGTTTTATCTCAAATTACTCGCTTTAATAATAAACCGTCATTCCTTTACACTTTCCTAAACAATTCTCAATTATTTTTTCATGTCTTCTGGATCCTAACATGCAAACTATTTTTGGAATAGTTTTTTTTTTTCCTTTTACTTTCCGCGTTATATCTTGTGTCTTCCAATATATTTTATTCTGATAAACCTGTGTTGTAGTTATGTTCTGTTTTACCCTGACCAAAGATTATTCGTTTTCTGTGTACACTACATTTACCTCATCTTCACGCGAATTCTTCAATTTTTTTGGTAACCTTATTTTGAATATGGATTTTGTTGAAGGTACCTTTATGTTCTCAGTTATTTTTCCTTGTTTTCATTGTATTTGCTTTGTCCCAGGATTGGTCCCGATATGACGAGACCCTTGAGTTTACAGCGTGATTGACAAATCACAGGAATATTTTAATAGTTATTAAAAGCAGACGTGGCTGAGTAACCGTTTATAAGTTTTTGGGAGTAAGTTATTCAAATGTAAATTAACGTCGCATCTCTGCCATTTATTATTTCATGTTTACATTTCCCTGTCCGTGATATTGTTTTGCAAAACTTTATAAGATGTTAAAAAATGAATCATAGCCTAATTTATCTGTGAGATCATGGTCTGCACATTAAACCCCGTCAAAATACGACCAATAGTTTGAACCCCGTTCATCGAAACGCAGAGAGACACAAAAAAAATTAAAAAGTTTATTTCTTTTCTGTAGGTTTTTTTTATTACAACTCATTTAAAAAATATCTCAAATATTCGAACTTTTTCCTGGTTACATTTTTACGACAATTATAGATTTCGGGCTTTTACAGATAGCTAATCATTAATTCTACAGTTAAAACAGTTAATAGTATTTCTATCAATTAATTTATTGATATCTTTGATGCTATGCTACCACTTTTTTCTCTTGTTTATTTAACTTAAATCCTTAAGTTATAAATATTAGTAAGAGGGTTATTATTAATGCTGTAGTGCTTCTTTTTTTTTTTTTTTGCTTATGGCTTTACGACTCGTCAACGTCGAGGTCATCAGAGGCGGGAAAGGACTGGCGGTAAGGAACAGGAAGGAATTCGGACACCGTCTTTTGTAGGAAGCATACCGGCATTTACTTGGAATGATTTTGGGAAATCATGGACGCCCGGACGGGGATTCGAACGGCCGTCCTCCCGAGTGCGAGGCCAGACTGTTAACGCTCACCCACCACGCTCGATCCTGTATCGATGACAATAATTAAATATGATACAAATTTTCTTATTTGTGGCGATTTTTACAATACAATATTGTTTTCTGTACTGAACTGTTCCTTTGTTTTTCGTTTCGTTATTTTCCTCATGACTATATTGGGGCAGTCCTCCGTCTTTTCTTGACCTGAACTAATCTCTTCATCACGAAATTATACATTAAACCTAAATTCTCAAATTTCTGCTGCATTATACTTTTTCTTATTCGTAGCAATGCATGTTAGCATTAGTCTGTGGTATTGTTAGTCTTCTCTTTTTTATGAAGGATGGAGGAAATTCTATAATTTGTCTTTCAAATTCTTATATTATTTCTTAATTTCAGAACGTCTTAATTTAAGAACGTACGTGAGATATAATTAATTGCCTTACCTTCAAAGTAGCGAGAAGCATCGTTGAAAGAATGTGGAATCGATTTATACTTTAGTCAGGGTCTGATTCCCCTTGGTAAACACGTGAAGTTATGTGGTTACTCAAAAAGGAAAGGATACACCCACAGTCAAGAAGGACAAGGTACCGTTGTGATTTAGATAAATTAGGTGATATAAGACGACATGTTAAAAATGAAATTCGTGAGACCTTAAATGACTTCCGTTGTAATTCCTTTTTCTAAGAGCGTAACCGAAATACCAAAGAAATTTTGGTCGAACGTAATGAAAGTTAGTTGCAGCGACAACAAGATGCCACTCGTAAAATTGAACACAGCAGCGTCAAAGCAACCGTGTTTAACATTGAACTTAAAAATTCATTCACTGACAAAAATATGGAAGACATACCCATTTTCCACATCGTGTGGAATTAGAGATGAGTTCGGCACTAATGTTTAGCGTAGATATTGTAAAGCAATTAAAGCTCCTGAAGTGTGGGAAAGCGCCGGGTTCCGATATTATCGCAGTAAGAGTATTTTCAAAGAACCTGGAGTAGGCTAAATAGAAACATATTTGCCTCATATTTTCTGTTAATCTTTAGAAGTGAAATAAGTATCTTCCGACTGACAAATTGCCCAAGTAACTCCCATTTTCAAGAAATGAGATTGGAGGGATCTTAGGAATTATCGACCCACATCTCTAACGCCTGTTTGCATTAGAGTTCTGGAGCATGTTATATGCTATAGCATTATGAAATTTGTAGATGACAATGAGTTGCTTATACCGAAGCAACACGGATTTCGGAAAAACAGATTGTGAGAAAAACAGTTAGCCCTATTTATGCATGGCGTAACGAAAGTTATTCATGTAGATTCATAAGTTGATACAATTTCTTGGATTTTCAGAAAGCTTTAGAACCTTTACCACACAACAGTCTTTTATCGAAGATTTGAGCGTACGCTATATCAGATCAGATTTGTGAAGAAAGTGTTATAGGACCACTTCTTTTCTTAATTTTTATAACCTATTTCGGAGACAACGTTAGTAGCAGTTTGCTATAGTTCTCTAACGATGCAGTTATCTATATAGCGAATTAAGGTTATCTGACGATTGCTGAGGAATTCAGCCCGATCTGGATATTATTTAGAAATGGTGCTATAAATGGCAATCTACATCAAAATGCAAAATATACAAGGCAATGCGCATAACTATAGAGATAATCAGTTTCTTCAAGAGCATAAAGTAAGAAACTGAGTTGTTGAAGCGGTTGACTGCCTGAAGTATTTGGAAGTAGTAATAGGAAGAAACATGAAATGGGACCTAGACATAACTTTAGTCGCTGGTAAAGCTAATTCAGATTACGATACATAAGTCGTATTTTAATAATTATAGCGCTCATACAATGGAAATAGCGTACAAAATTTTCGTGCTTCCTCATTTGGATTACTGTTGTGTAGTTTGGGATCCTTATGACAAGGGATTGATCGTTGCGTTAGAGGAAGTACAGCGGAGAGCAGTTCGATTTGTGACTGCTTGTCACAGCCCTTCCAAAAGAGTCACAGAATTGAAACACAGATTGAGCTGGGATTGTCTAGCTGACAGACGACGTTTACGACTGAAATGTAATATCTCGTCCGCCAACCTATTCAGGTCGCAAAGACAGGAAGGACAATATTAGAGAAATAAGATGCCGTACTGATGCTTATATGTATTATTTGCATCTATATGCTATCCAGGATTGGACGATACATAGTTTCGGTGCAAAGAACTCTCTGCCACCCACAATAATTACGAATTGCAAAGTATAGATGTAGATGTTGTGACCTCTGAGCGCACTGTTCGATGACAAAGCAACACCTAAGCATTGCCTTCTGACATCCATCAGCTGTGGTGGCGCCATGGGCCGTGCGTGCATGAGGCCACCCCACCACCGCCACTGTCGCGACGCTGCTAATTGAGTGGTGGGGAGGGGTGGGTGCGGCGCCGTGACAGCCACATACAACACCGCCTTCGCAACAGGTGAGCACCGCCAGCGACGCCACCTGTTGTCTGACCGCATCCACCAGACAGGTAAATGATCACTTTGTACAGACCTTATGGTTTGCTGATTTTTGATAGATACTACTGTATTGCTGGTAGATAAATTGCCGTCATAATCTAAGAATTCGGAATATTGTATAGCTTGAAGGAAAAACTTTCATTTTTGTTTTGTATGAATAGCTGTTTCTGTAAGGGTATAAGCTTTACCATATAATAAAATTGACAAAAAAATCGTGCCTCTCCATGAAATTTACGCGAGTGTTCAGAGAGGTGAAAATTCGTAAAATTTCTAATTTTAGTGTGTCTGTATATCTGCCTCTTCATTCATCACGCAAAACTAATTAGGATATTTTAACAAAACTACACTTAGTGATAGCTTATATCATCGGCTAACATATAGGATAACAGTTTACTAATTTGGTAACCGATGATATAGATGTTAAACCGTAAATCTGGAATTTTTTGCCCATCTGTGGATGCATCTCGCAAAAATTAATAAGTGCATTCAAACGAAGCTTAAATAATCAGCTAACATACAGAACGCTTCTTATCTAGGTAATAAGTCCAAAACTGTAAATTTTAGAATCTTTGTATGTGTGTGAGCACCTTAGGCAGAAAGCAGTGAACTGAAAATATAGTAATTGCTTAAATCATTAGTTAACATTGAGGATACATTTGGTGCCATATTTTGTCCATGATACATATGAAAAAACCGTAAGTTCTTAAGTTTTGTATGAGTGTGCAAGGATAACGTGGAAGACAACCCTTTAAACGAAACTGCGCATGTAAGCTGACAGCTGCAGTCATGTTAGTGAAAGCTTGCGTCATGTTTCAATGTGACAAGCACAAACGTAGTAGAATCTATCCATTTGATACTGTCTGGCGCAAGCCTTCTGGCAGTCAAAATGTCTGTATAGCAATCTATTCGGACACACGCCAAATAGCAGCATTTCATATATTGTTTACATAGAAGCTCTGTGAATAATACGGAAGTATTCGTTTGGATAATCCACAAAAAAAATCATCTTTTAAATCATAGTCAGTTTTAAGAAGTGGTAGAAACAAATGATGCCCACAAAGATGTATAAAACATTTAGGATGGCAGGTCCTCCAAAAAAAAAAAGGAAAAATTAGGGTTTCTCCCAACCAGGCAACATTTCTTTGATACATTAGCACAAATCCACAAAGTCTAAGTCGTGAGCTAAGCTAGTCTTAAACATGTCTAATCGGAATGGTTTGGAATCAGACCGATAATAGTTAATTTCGTGACAAGGTAACATCTTTGTTCCATGTTTCACGTATAATATGCGTTTGATTAAGAGCTGCTATAACGGCAATGTACGCTTCCATACGTCGTTTCTTTACTAACGAGATTATTTCTTTTCATCGTCCTAGGTGATTCATGTCAAGCCCATTTCTGTGTCTAGAAATGTTCTGATAACTATGACTTAAACCGACCTTCCTAATTTTCTGCAAGGTAGTGCCATCTTCAGTTTATTTTTACGGTTAGTAGCGTAAATTTGAAACCACTAAAACAAATATTGTCTCTTGTTCTCATTCAGTTCCAAATTTATTTTTATGTTGAGATATGGCAAATACAAATTGAAAAAATCATACTTACATGTGTAAGTACAAAGTCACAAGCAACTTGCGATACGTTCAGTTACTGTAGTCTAATAAAATTTGATACCGTATTTAGTGTCGCAATTTTCTGAAGGAACACCGTTACCAACTTATAAACATAAATTAAAATAATGAAATAAATTCATAAACAAGAGTACAATAGTTGCAGACAGACAATTATAATCAACGTCTAATATTCCTCACAATCCCCTCGTTTCCAGATTAGTGCTGAAAATAAATAATTGATATTTTAACTCCTAAATTCATCTTGATAGGAAGTGACTGGCATAGTGGCTCAGTGACCAAGTCGCTTGCATTCAAAAGTCCAGGATCCGGTCTTTGGTTCAAATCCAGGTGTGACCCGTTAGTTGCACAAGTACTGTACGTCATAATAGTATCAACATCCACCTATATCATTCACCTTATAGGAAGCGTGAGTGTATCGCGACTATGTCCAGGACAAAATGGTTGCGTTTCTTCAAAGCTGATACGAAATCAACGTTCAGGACTGTCTAACACGCCTTCATCAACAATTCGTGAAGGGCACATTACAGAACTATTCATCACTCGTCAGCAACTGTGCTAAGATATTTTCTTGACAGCCCGATACAGACGAATACTGGTTCAAGAATAATGTAATCATTTCTTGAAACTGTATCTAAATCCATCTGCATGTGTCATAAACTTTTTTGCTTTTCATAGAGCTTTAAGCCTTACTGATATGTGGTTATTAGAATACATGAACGAGAAGGAAAACAGGTGGTATTTACTTGGAGTGATGTTGGTAAAGTAGGTAGTGAAAACTGAAATCTGGGTGGCCGAACCAGAGATGGAACTTGCGATCACCCTAACGTCAGGCCAATACGTTACCGCTCACAAGTTGACAAGGTTTAACACTATGATCAAATAATCTGATCCTCTCCATATTTGTTTTCAACAGTGTAACGGTGCTATAAACACAGACTAAGAAGACCGTAATAACTTGGTTGTTGGTTGGTTGGTTGTATATAAAAAAGTACCGTGAATGAAGTTAATAAATATTCTGTTAACAGATCAAGATACAGAGGGTCCATAACTGTATTATATTATCAAACGTGTTCAGTGGATTCACCTTCTATTATTCTTTATGACGTTACGCCTCGTCGAGGTAATTAGAGGCGGGAATGGCACTGGGGACAAGGAACGGGAAGGAATACCACCATTGCCTTTTGAAGGAAGCATCCCGGCATTCGCTTGGAGTGATTTGGGGAAAGCATGGAAAATCCAAATCTGGATGCTCGGACTGGAATTCGAACCATGGAATTACCTAGAGATTTTTACATTAATGACAATGCCCGTATAATAATTTGGAAGTTTTATCACTCATTTGGAATGCACTCTTTCTCTGATGACGATTGATGAGAACATTACATAATTCTGTTCATATTGCGTATAGAGATATTCAACACTGTATGATTCAAATGAAACATATATGAAAACTTCTTCCTAATAATCGCTGTAAGGGGCCATAAATATAAAAATTTAAATTATTGTATGTCCACTGATTAGCGAAAAATACTTTTCTCGTGTAAGAGATGTGTTTTAAGCGTTGTCGAATTTTTTTCAACTCGCAGGCCGCCAAATTATTTCGATTTAGTCTTATAACTGATTTGATGCTATTTGCTTGGCTATAAAAGCATTTTTATGAATGTGCAAAATCGAATAACAATAAAACGGTATAAATAAAATTTCTGACACAAAAATTGTTGAGCCTATTAAAAAAAAAAAAAGTATCTTTGTACGGAAAGAGCTGCAAAGCTTCGCCACAATCGTCTGAAAACGATTTAAGGTGTATATTGTACATGATAGTAAGTGAAGAAAAAATAAAAGGGAAGTAAAATTTGCGCTATAGTAACCGAGCGTCAAAAAATTGTTTAGTGCGGAAAACGAAGTTATTAAAAGCAATTTAGGTGGGTATAACTTTTCATATGTACATAGCGTCTTGACATGTGGTAATCGCTTCTCATAGTAGTAAAGAGTAAATGAATCACTCAGACGTGCAACTTGTGTAAAGGATGGAAACAAGATTGGGAGGAGTTTAACATCCATACGAAAGCCACCTGAATGTACCATTGTTCATGAATTATAGTTGTGTTTTTAAGTACCTGTTTCCGAACGATAAACAATGGTTAATACAGGTATGATGTTGACTGTCAGCAACACTCAAGTAAAATACTGTTTCGATAGCGGGATGACTTTGAGCACACAACATGTGGTCCGCGAATGTGGTGCAGGTATTCCTAATTTAAGTTATTTTCCGCCGAAGGATACAATACAAATTTGTTTCAAGTCTTTATTAAATCACAAGACACAAGGTAATGCAGTACGCATTTTAGATATTCAATTATACATCATACATGCTACACATCATGTTGAAATTGCATTGTGTAACCATAATCATGCTGACATATTGCTTAGAAGATAATAAATTATAAACGCATAATGCACTTGTACTCGAGGAATATTTACCTTGTTTCCTAATAATTCATACTGTAATAGAAGGGATTTTATGTGTGGTTAATTTAATTATTAGATAGTAAATATTGATCTCTTAATTGTTGTAGAGATGTGAATTTATAAAGCATGGACATGAGTCATAACCTGACCAATTTATTTTGTATAAAGAACATATGGCCTCAAGACAAAGGTGTATTTAACGTTAGGTATATTCTTAAACAACAAAAAATTCCAAATCAACACCATTCACAACAACAGGGACCATAAAATGCTAAAAATCGAAAAAAGCATTACATTCTGATTATTATATGACTTTACAAAAATTGATCATCTCCAAATAGCAAATCTTATCTTTATATATATATAATAGACTTGTGTTTTCCTATATTTCACTTTTCAGACACCACTACCTAGCATAGATCACTGGTCTTTGTGTGTGGAAGTAGCATGGACGTTCCTGACGTGCACAACGTTGGCCGAATGTCGATAGCTGTGGGGATATGGGAGATATAAAGGTTAAAAGTGGTCGATGCAGGGCATTTTCGTATTTCGACCAAAGACATGTGTCTCCGTATTTGTCACTCTGCGGTCACAACTACATAGCATAGGCTATTGGTTTTTGTGTGTGGTAGTGGTAACCTGTCTCCTATCGTGTACTATGGTGGTTAGATGACGGTAGCTATGCGGGTGTGGGAGATATGGTAGTTGAAAGTGGTCGACCTGCGGCACTTTCATATTTCTACGTATGTCTCATGGTGTATCACTTTTCAGTCAAAACTATCTAGCGCAGATCGCTGGTGTTTATGTGTGGTAGTAGCACAGTCGACAACAATGTTGGCCGAATTTCGGTAACTGTGGTAGAGTGGCAGATATGATGGTTGATAGAGGCCGACCAAGGGTATTTCGACCAAAGACATGTGTCTCCGTATTCGTCACTCTGCTGCTACAACTACATAGCATAGACCATTGGTGTTTGTATGTGGTAGTGGTATCGTGTCTCCTTTCGTGTAGAATGGTGGTTAGATGTCGGTTGCTATGGAGAGTGTGGGAGATATGGTGGTTGATAGTGGTCTACCTGCGGCCCTTTCATATATCTACCAAAAACGTATGTCATGGTGTATCACTTTTCAGTCAAAACTACCTAGCGCAGATCACTGGTGTTTGTGTGTGGTAGTAACACTGAGTCACCCGTCGATCACAACATTGGCCGAATTTCGGTAACTGTGGGAGTGTGTGAGATATGGTGGTTGAAATTGGTTGATCAAGGATATTTTCGTATTTCGACCAAAGACATGTGTGTGCGTATATTTTACTTTGCTGCCTGAACTACATTGCGCAGATGACTGGCGTTTGTGTGTGGTAATAGCATCGAGTCTCCCATCATGCACTATGGCGGTTAGATGTCGGTAGATGTCAATACAAATTCTTTACAAACACGAACGAAGTCGAAGGCATCAGCTAGTAAAGTACATAAATTGTATACAAGAATGATTTTCCAGTGCAAATAGAGACGCAGGATTATTGGGTTCGCCCTACATTAAGTTAATACAAAAGCGAAAGCATCAAAGTTCATTCACGCTAATAAGTTTGCTCTCGGCTGTTTCTTAGTTCAGTTTTAGAAGTCGGTAGAAAATGAAATTCTGAACTATGTGGACTTCCCTACTGGAGACGTCACCTGGTCATGAACCTGAGTGAATTATACGTGCTAACAGTGACTTGTGCTAAACATTTTGTCCGTCAACCCATGAGCGTTTTAATTGCAGCTGACGTCGTCAACATTGTAACGACTCTTCTGTAGTCGTCAGCTTGCCCAACATAATGTGGGCTATACAACATTTAACTTGAAGTCTGATAGTTTTTTGTACTACAAGCTAACGATTCCCGACCATGAGCCGTGGTGATGTCATCGTACGACACTTTCTCTGGTGTTGAAAGCTGGCTTCTGCTATCTCTCCCACCAATGTCCTCTCATCGCACCAGTAGTCAAATTTCCCCGCGTGTCATGTGAACAGAATTCCGAGAACATCGGGTCATCTGGTTTAAAATCAAGATTTTAATTGGATAAAACACTCTCCCACTCATCCATGTCACCAAAAATTTCAGGTTAGCTGCGCGTTGCCAAAGTTTCGTTCGGCTAAGGTCGACAGTGTTCGGTCCTGACTTTCTAGCCTCGACAGCCCCATAATTCCGGTGGGTCAACGGCTGTCGCTATCCGGCCGTGTATCCTCGCGACTCGACGTGTTCGCTCGGTCACAATATCCTCCGAGAAAGTATCACCTGGGTGTTTACCGCTATCCACTCGCTCCCTTCAAAAAGGCTTTTGCGTGTGTCCCATTGTTCGCAGGCTGTTTATGGTCTGTTCAGCTTCCCCTTGCCTCGGAGACACTCAGTCGCATGACTCAGGCACGCCTAAAGTTCACACGAAATAACAAATGTTATTGCAGTTGTGAAATCCCACTCACAAAATCATTGTTATAAAAATAATTGTAAATAAAATAGGTTAAACAGACTTCACAGCATAAGTAGTTTGTTTAGACATGTGGGTAATTTTAAGTTTGTTTAATAATTTAGTTTGTTGTAGTTTGTACTATTGTTGTTGTTGGTGGAGTGGGAGTAAAGTTGTCAAGATGGCGAGAGAGGGCTAAGAAAGAATGTATGGATAGGAGTGTGTTGGCAATGTATTGTAGTAGCAAGTGTTTGAAGTATAAAATAAATGATTGAATTATTTGTCGATTATACCCGTTGCGCTAAAATGTATAACTTGTAAAGTGGTTTGTTGACTAGTAGTAATAACACGCTAAGTGATATTGCTACCGCCAAAACCAGCAGTAGGACCATATGTTGCAAGGAGCGGGATATCTACTTACTGCTGGTTAATATAAAAATTAGCAGTGGGACTTAGCACAGTCCAATTACCATTACCATACTGTTTGTTTTAATGATTGTATGATCTCTCTCATTACGATAAAGAAAAATAAAGAAATTTGTATCTTTAACCGTATGCGAATTCACATAATTAGAAACAGCCTTAATAACTGCAAAGATTAGGTTAAGACATTACTGTTAATGTAATGAAGTTTGCACAGATGCCAGACAAATTATTGGCTCAAATAAACATGAAATAACTCAAAATTGTTATGATAAAAATATAGTCCTAACTGACTGAAAAAATCTACGTTTGATTGCGATATAATCAAGTTGTATGGATAATAATTAATATCATGCCAATACAATTACATTTGTTTATTTCTTGTTAATTTTTCCCGTACGAGTATCACCTCATTCTCTGAAGCATCTTCAGTGATCCCGTCATTTGGGGATGTATACGTGTAATTAATTTGTTTGTTACAATTTACACAGCGAAATTATGGTACAATTATAAACTTACTTACATTTTTCATTGTTTTTTTTTTTTTAACAATATTTCCGGCGACAGCAGTTTTTGTAGCTGCAAATTTCGGTCGTTCACTCCACTCAGTACAAGACAATGTGTATCTCTGAGGGTCCAATAGAACTTGGTCACTATACAAAGGCTATGATAATTCGTTATTCCTTAGGAACATATCGATTGACGCTTAAGATATTTCACCTGAACGTTATGTTCCCATAGCCTGTTAGGTACTGTACAATCGATGCTCTTCGCTATGGAAATTACATTCGTGACAGATAATTATACTTTTAATGAACACCAAGTAGAACTACACAAATCAAAGTTGGATATGTATTGTGTCTAAAATATAATCACATCTGTATTGTCTACAAAAAAATGTTATTTCATCTAATTTGACCTATTACCGTTATATTTGGGAATTCCAAACAAATTTTGATGTTTATATAGGAAAGGATGTAGAGATACAAGCAGAAAGCAGTGAAAGGTGAATTCCGTTATTCCTCAATATCGTACCCTTCCATCAAGCATGATGGAAGGATGCGATCGGTAATTTTCGTACCTTGCACTCGGGAATACTAATTTTTAGTTACGGTCCGTCTATTCAGATTCAAATTTTCCATAGTATCATTATATAAATCTAAGTTCTTTAATACATTCTCAACTACCAATTTTTTTTCTATGCCTAATAAAAAAATTCCAACGTAGTTTCAATAACCGTAAAGGGTCAATGGAAAAAGGAAAATTACACGTCCACAAATAAATACGTACGTTCATAGAAAGCGAAAAGTTTTAGTAAATGAGTCATTGTGACATGTTACCAACCGAACTTTTATTCCTTCTCACCCAGCGCAAGTACTTTTTAGATCATCTTTTTAATTCATAATTTTGACACTTCCAAAGGAATACCTCCTGCGTTTTCATAAAAGTAAACTCCAAAATTTCACTTGGCAGTAAAAAGTAACACGCATAAACATATTTATGGGTAAGCTGTATGAAAGTGTAAAAAATAAAATCGATGGGTACTGAAAACCAGTTAAGTTAAAAAAACGATAAGTAACCACAAACAGTGTATTTTTTAGAAGTTACGTAGTTTAAAATATTGATTTATAATTATTAAAAGAAATTACTAAATGTTTGTTCGTTGAAACCTGCGGCTTTATAATGCGTTCTCATAGTAAGCAGGCAATATAGAAATAATGGTTCCACATGAATGCCTTTACAAGTATTCCTCATACGACCTCTTCGCTCTGGAAAGCAATCACATTCCTTCAGCAACTTGACACAGAGTCAAGACTCACCCGCACAAATGTATCTAGTCACAAATCATTATTTTATTTACAGTTTGTGCTCAGGTCTAATAGTTACTGAACAGCCTGAAGCAGTGAATAGTTCGCCCTTTACCACTATAGCAAATGTGTAACATAATTAGAATGTAATTCTGATGACTTATGCAATTTGCAGTTACTATACTCGTACTTGGCTCGATTGAAGCTTGAACTAAAGATTATATGTAATACTTAGGCCAGTACTTACTTCAGAAAACAGAGTACAAACGTGTTTTCAAATCACAGGTAATCATTTTCCTTTTTTTTTCAATTGTGGGTTATTTTACGGTTTCTTTCTTGCAGACATATTATGTCCAAAGTTTCACGAGAGATCCGTAACGTTCCAGACTGAAACAGCAACATTGTGCCGAGGAATAAATTAAAAATAGATGCGATAGTTGTAATTACTATCCCACAAAATCCATTCTTGTAAAAATAGGCCAAGTCTCGTCTTCATGTAGTGACAAAAAGTTATGAGATCTTCTTCTGAGCCAAGTCTACAATTTACAGTGTGTATTCACTTTACTTTGTGAAACAGAATGGTTTCTCTCAGTTTATAGATCATTTATTTAGCATAAAAAATCTGATGACTTGGCTATATGCAGGCCATGTTTTAGTTAACCTATATAAATACCTTAAATGTGTTCCTTTATCAAACTTATAAATACTTAAAAGCCGAGATTTCCCTCGCTCTTTTTTGAACTTGACTAGTATATATTATTCCTTCAATTTCAGTAAAAATTATTACGTGCAAATGGCCAAGTCATCAGATTTGTTTATCCTAATTAAACGATCTATTATACCGGGAGAAACCATTCTGTTTCACAAAGTGAAGTGAATACACACTGTAAAGTGTAAACTTGGCTCAGAAGAAGATCTCATAACTTTTTGTCACTACCTGAACACGAGACTTGGCCTATTTTTACAAGATTTGTTTTGTGGGATCACGTTTCTTTTCGCAAGTTTATCGCTTATTCTTTATCGCCTCTCAAATGTAATTATTCCATTTGAAAATCACATGTTAAGAACATTTCAGAATTTAAGACATTAATATACATTAACAACAATGCCCCACTCTCTGAAAATAGTGAGCTTGCGCCGTAGCTGAGCAATTGCCATTGGTTTCAATACCACCATAAACAAAATTACTAGTAAATTCCAAACTAAGCACAGGAAGAAATTAAAATTTAAGATATTAGTTTAACTTGCTGATCTAGGCTAGGACGCAACGCCAGGGACCCAAGAATGAAATATGTTATATGGCGAAGTTGATTGATATGGGGCCATGTTTCTGCTCACCAACTACATTAGGTGTTCACGTGAAAATACATCCTGGACCAAGCTGTAAAATTATACATCCATGGTAATGGCGCATATGTATTTTCGATTAGTACCAAAAGAAAATGAGTTAGCATTTTCGTGGACATGAGGCCTGAGCCAAGCTGTAAAATCATGCATTCATGGAAATGGTGAATACGCAGTTTCGATTTGTACGAGAAGAAAGCCAGTTATCTAAGTTGTTTTGTTTGGTTACATTGTCAATCGTATTTCTCAGATGAACAATGTGTTACAATCGATGCAACGTTCAGGAAAAAAAAAAAAAAATAAATAAAAAAAACCACACCAACACACATCCCCTCACCTTCTTTTTTTTACTAATTTAAATATTTTTGAAATTGATTCTCTTCATGAGACAGGTTCGACGGTTTGAGCTTATAACTTCATCCAGAACAAAGCAATTAACCGGTAAATATGTACCGGAACGTTTCACGTTTGGGTTGCCATTCAATAAATACAGGGACAATCAGCAATATCATTACCAACTATGCAAACAATTAATTTGCTTCGTAGTCGAGCAATGGACACTGCCGCAGTTTTAACTACCACCTCAAATAAATAACAAGTAACTTCCAAACTAACCATAGGAACAAAGTAAATTTTAAGGCTTTGGTTAAACTTGCTTGCCTCTATAATGTATAGAAACCTCATATTTATAGCTTCATCCGGAGCAAAGTAATTAAGCCGCAAATATGTGCCAGAATATTTTATGTTTGGGACTGTAATTAAATAAATACAGGTAAAAACTCCAATATCAGATTTTTCTTATGATTTAGGGATGAAACCATATATGTGTACCAAATTCCAAATTACTTGTTTCTAAGATTGCTGGAAGTACAGTGGAATTTTGATGTCAGAATGTTGTGCCGAAACAAATTTTTGAATTTCAATAAGTACCAAAGTAAGAAAAGGAAAGAAGTAAAATTAAACACATTAATTAAACACAGTAAGCTAACTCTACAGTGACAATCTGAGGTTTATAAAGTAATTAGGGTAGAAAGCGATTTCAAGTTAGGGGTAGGTATATGGAAATTTACGAGTTTCAGACTTTTCTTATAATATGTGGGTAAAATGTTCTCTGTGTACCAAATCTCAGCTTTCTACGGCTACGGGAAGTGAGTGACAAAATCGCTGTAGTTTGCATCCTAATTACAGCCGAACTAAGAACAGTAACGAAATAAAATTTAGTACCTTTGCTAAGATGGTTGATATCTATGCATAACAGAAATTTGAGACTGTAGCATAAATACTACAGAAAATGGCCAAAATCACTTCGAGAAAGGGGTAGGCAGTGCCATGCACCCAAAGAGAGAGAGTGAGGTTGATATAAATCATTATTTAATAAATATGCCAGTAAAACTGTTGTTCGGATTTTGTTTATTCTCGATGATTCTCTCTATAGTTTTATAGAGTTTCATGTGGGTTCTAAACATACCGTATAAAATGCTTGGCAGGGCTGGAATAATACGCAATTATTGTATACAATTTCTTTTGCAGTTGCTTGCTGGTATAATGCATTGTTAACTAATATGGGCGCCAATGCAACTGTTGCTGGATTTGTGTATTCTCAAGAATAAACAAAATCCCATAAAAGTTGCATTGGTGTATATCTTAATTAATATTTAATTTTTTAAATAAGTAACTTCAGAAGTAATGCCCTACAATAATTACATATTAATAAGGTTAATAGTCGCGAATAATTTACATTCCATTACCCAAACTGCTCGGTGATGGCAGAGATAAACATTGAGGCGTGATTCTAGTAAATAACTCGCCGTTATCTTCATTAAAGAGATTGATCAAAGATATTGTCATTAGGGAGGAACACTAACCGCTAGGTGATAGCAGGGATAAGCATTGATGCGACATTCTAATAAATAAGGGGCCGTTATCTTCAGCAAAGAAATTGATCAAAGATATTATCATTAGGGAGGAACACTTACGATTCAATTCATGAGCCTCCCATCATACTACAATATCAACCCTTTCTTAACTTAAAGAGAGAAAGTCAACAACAGAAAGCAGAAAGTTTCTATAAAGACGAAACACAAATGAAACATACTGCGCCACGGCGCCACGTTGCTATAAACACCCTACAGAAATCTTTAAAAATAACAACTATAGAGACTTAAGAGAAGCTATATACGCACTGAAAACCGGCAGTGCATTTGGTGACTGCCTTTACAGAATAGCACGATGCTCTAAATTCTGGAAGACGTATACATTATGTTTAGGATATATTATCAAATAAAATTATTTATATTCTTAGTTAATATAGAAAATTATGAAAAGTTCATTGAGTGGCTTACGAAAAACAAGTGCCACACGGTTAATGATCTACCCTTGCCTGAGAGTTATCAATCGGACAGCTAAGATTAAGGTCAACTTCGCGTGGTATGCGTGGGTTAACACAGTATAATACCACCAAGCTGAGTTACGCTCATAGCTGATGTTTTCATAGATAGGTTTCTCGTGTGGCTAAAATACTTGATTGGAGAAAATATAAAGCGTACAATATTCTTCCCTAAATACTGTGTTACGGAGATGTTAAACGAGAATGAACCTAACTGTCAGCGCCACTTCGCATGTGAACGTTACCACATCTTATTACAACAAATCATAATCATTTTTCTGTAACACATTTTACTGGTTTCGTTCTAATTCAAAGATCTTTGCATTTGCAATGAATGAATGTGATATGAGATACAAATGGTGGTAAAGTAACTTTGTCAAATGGGCTTAACCAGATGAGCTTTCAATAATTTTATATACACTGATGGGCTAAATATTATGGCCTGCAGCTGGCGGTCCACGTTTGGAATGCCATAGAACAGATTCGGCGTAGCATGAATTTGACAAGTCCTTGATAGGTTTCTGGAGGTACCTGGCATCAAATGAGTACGCGTAGGTCAAGCAATTTTCTGCGCGGAGCTAGTGCCAGATAGCTTCCCAAATGTGTTCAGGTGAATCTGGTGACTAAGACTTACGTGAATTTCTTAACATGCCCCTCAAATCACTGTATCACGATTCTGGCCTTATCACAAGCACAACTATCCCACTGAAAGATGCCATGGTAGACATGAAGCATAAATATGCAAGTGATTCGAAATAATTTTCACCTAGTCTACCGAGTTTATGGTTCCTTTGATCACTCCAACATGTGGCTCGGAAGCTCAGGTGAATTTCATCAACACTATTGCCTTCATTGACCTGTACCCGTGCATGTTTCGAGCAGCCTTGAAGATGACATATCCGGACACGATCATCGACTTGTTGTAACAAGAAACGTGATTCATCCCACCAGAAGACACGTTTCCATGGATCCACGGTCCAATATAGATGCTTTTGAACCTAATCAATATGGTAAAACGTAGAGGTCGTCTACTGCAGTGCCCCATGTTCAAAGATGTGCGCTGAAGGTATGCTCCGAAAAACTTGTTCCTGCTCTAGGACTGTGCCGTCAGATCTGCCACAGATCGTCCCATATTCCTACTTTACAGATCGGGCAAGTCTCCGACTTCCACTTTCTGTGATGAATCGTGACCGTCCATCACTTTGTCTTTCTACCACTTTCCATAGATGCTCACTGCAGCAGAACGCGAACAGCAGGCCAGCCTCGCTGTTTCCGCGATGCTTGTTCTCAGGAGCCGAGCAGAAGAAACTGGCCTTTGTTAAATTCACTTACATCAATGGATCTCTCCATTTGTCACATGTATTATCGCTAGAATGACTCCCCGTATGTCTCAGCTCCGCATGACGTGCCCACAAACGTCACCAGATAGCATTCAATGTCAGGGTGGGAAATGGTCATAATGGCCTTCTCAATAGTGTATCTAGATGATCTTTACTGTATCCGGTTTCTATATGCTTCTGCAAATAGTACTACTTATCAGCAGTAACGGTGAGTCCATTATCTTTGCTGTTTATCTGTGTATGTCATATCAAAATTATGATTGTGAATTCTGTTCAAATTTTATAAGGTTGCTATTAGGTTACAGCAATACCATCTTCTATAAACATTAGAGAAATTTCCTGTTACAACAGCAAATGTGGTAAAATACTATATTTGTCTCACGATGATTGTTTCCAATACCTGATGATCCAGGTTTTGTGGCTGGTTTGGAAGCTTTCTCTGGAAATATAACTAGGATTGTTTCTGCTTGCCCTTTCCCACTTATAGAAATGTATGTACGTGTTACTATTTGTGTTGCGAATGAATGAAAGGAGACCGTGAAACCCAGTACCAGAAAATTCAGGCCAACACTTCCGAAATACACCAAAGGGGCCGTCAGGCTTAACGTCTTTATGAGACGGATGAATCACTATCAACAGTGTCGTATCACCTCACTTTATGCGCAAAGCGGAAGGATTTTTTATTCAATGCACAATCTGGTGGTTAGAAATTATACATCACCACTTCTCCTACCCTGTCAGCCAAGTCCTGATGATAAAACTTACATCCACTACCAGTGTCTCCTAACCCAGTGGGACGGGCAAGTTACATACACACATTCACTCTCTTCCCCTCTCTCTTTCTCTCCAAATACGTCTAAGGTTTTAGAGTTGTAAGTTGAAACAGTTAAAAGTTGTGAAGAAAGTACCACTTTAAAAAAGAATTATAAAGTAAAAGGTTCATCATATCGAAAGTGTGAACTTCAAAGAACAGTGAAATTTAAACAAACAAAAAAGTTATGGACTAACACAGCGAATGGTGATCTTATACTGAGATGTTTTTATGTAACTTGTCAGTGTTTCTCATTCCATTTAAGATTTCATTATTGCCGAATTTGTCGTAAATGAATCGAATTTCAACTGAAGAATCTAAATTTTTACCAATTTCAAATCTCACAACTGTGCAACTGAATACACAGGTTTATGATATTCCTAAAAACAATATACGATTTATAGAATTTACGAAAATGTTATACCCTCAGACAAAGAAGAATATTTAACGAAGTAGTAAAAATTATATAAAAGTTTTCCAGTTGAATTATTGAAACATATCACATGATGAATAAAATTTTCTCGGGTAGCTAGCCGAGTTAGTACATCGTTTGACCACGACGTTTCGGCGGTCACAATCTCTGCCGCCATTGTCAAGTGACTTGACAATGGCGGCAGAGACTGTGACCGCAGAAACGTCGTGGTCAAACGATGTACTAACTCGGCTGGCTGCCCGAGAAAATTTTATTCATTTACAACGCCGAGAAAATCTCCAGTCTTACATATCAAATGATGACAAAACTATTGTTCACCGCCGCATATGGAATTACTGGGGATAGATTTTTAGGTGAATACGAAAGCAGCAATAATTGTGTTGGAAGCTTAACGTAGTGGAAGAATGAATAATCAAGATGAGACCCTTAGGGAGAAATTAATTTCATATTCGGAATTCACTGATGGGAGATGAATGGTCATTATTGGCAGTGAACTTTAAATCTACCAGCCGTGGACTGAAAGCGTTATAAGATTAACAGCACAAAAGAGCAGATTTTTACAGATACCTTACTGAGAGATCGAGGCTTCATACAAATGGTAGATAAAAGCAGAAAGGCACTAAGTATTTTGTTTTTCATCCTAGTAAAACCTGATAACAGTGTTGGAGCTCAAATTACAGATGAAAGCAGTGATCATGAAGTAGTTCTGTTGAATATAAGTGGGTTCAGTAAATTAGTGGGAGAAATTGAAGGTGGTGACCATTACAATTGTAAAATGTATGGGCTCCAGGAAGAGATATTCAGGCAAAGTATCAGAATATGGAGTCGAAGCACTAGTTTAATTGAATTGAAATGGCATAATTTGAAAGGATAATAAGAAAGGGTGACAAAGAATAATAGAAAACCTACGTACCGTCATAGCCATGTGAGAAAAAATGAGAACACAAAAAGGGTTCTTGAATCAATTAAGTAAGGATATATCAGCAGCAAAGAAGGAATCTAAGGATGCGTTCATAAACAAATTTGGCTGCAGGGTAATCAACAGCTGATGGAACCAGAATTTTTTTGGTTTCATTAAGAAATTGATGCAAACAGAAGGTACTCACACAGTTATGAATAAGCATGGACTAGAAGTTACCCAAGATAGGGAAGAGACAGAAACTAAGCAACTGGTTAAATGAAACTGCAAGAAATTGTCACCCAAAGATTGGAGAGGAAAAACCAGCGCATAAGCTAATTCGCCTAAGTACAAGTCAGCAATATACCATGAGGATATTATAAGAGTAGTATTTAGGTTAAAATAACGTAAAGGGAGTAGTAAGGATAATAGTAATGCAAATATTTTAAAGGTGTGGTGATACCCTATTTTTCCATACCCGGAATTGTCGTATTAAGTCTGGATAGCTGCTTAGTAGTACCGGTTCATAAATGAGGATCGATATTAGTGGGGCTGAAAATTAAACTTTTTTTTTCTTATAACTTATAGACAGCCGAGGTCATTAGAGGCGGGAAAGGACTGGATTCAAAGAACGGAAAGGAATTCTACCATGGCCTTTCGAAGGAACCATCACAGCATTCACCTGGAGCGATTTCGGGAAACCATAGAAAACCTGTATCTGGATGGCTAGATCAGGATTCGAACCAATGTCTTCCCCAATGCTAGGTCGTAATGAAAATTACAGGCCTATTAGTTTAATCTCAGAAGAAATCCGATGGAGTGATTGATATGCATCATAATCAGAATGCTTGTGCAGAAAGAAATTGGTTTGCGAATCGGCAGCATGGGTTAAGAAATTATGCATATGAATGAAATTAACAAATGAGGCTAAATTGATACTGTTGTAGTGGACAATTCCAAGGCATTTGACAGCGTTAGGGATAGGAAAGAAGAAAAAACACAGCAGTCGACAAAAAATTATTCCTCGTGTAGAGACATTCTTAAAAGGTAGGAAGTAAAGGTTTAGGGTAGTATGTAAACACGCGGAAGTGAAAATACGTCTGCCAAGATGTACTGTACGGGTACCATTCCTGTTCATTTTTCTGATGGGTTTCATGGTGTACAGTCAGAACTCAGGTTGATTGCACATGAATAATGTTATATAATTGAATTAATACGGGAGTAAATGCAAAAAGAGGGTAATGTATGATAATGAGGTGGAGGAAGAACTGCTGATTGAGGGCGTAAAGTGTTACCATCGTGGCATGTCATTTTGCATAAACATACCGAGCAAATACCGAAGGTGGTGGATGAGCGGTTAACGCTCTGGCCTCGCTTTCCGGTGGACGCCGGTTTGAATCCCCGTCCGAGCATCCAGATTTGGGTTTTCCATTGTTTCCTCACTCCAGGCGAATGCCGGAATGCTTCCTTCAAAAGGCAATGGCCGAATTCCTTCCTGTTCCTTGTATCCAGTCCCATCCCGCCTCTAATGACCTCGACGTCTACAAGGCGTAAAAACACAAGTAAAAAAAAATAATAAAAATGAGAAACGGTGGGGAGAATTTACAATATCTTGCGTTTACTGCAATGGGTAATAGGGTATAAACCAAGGAAGAGAGAATTGGGATGCAAACCTATGATATGAGTATGGTGGGTTAGTACGGGACCCGCTTAATACTTATCAAATACTGTAGTTGGACAGTGTGCAAAGGACGGCGGAGCTGGGTTGGGAGCTATTGGGCGGCAGAAGACTGATGAGGAGAGTCCTGAGAGTGTGTTTGTCATGAGTTGCCGATGAGTCCTGGAAAGACATTGGTAGAAGAATGACTAGAAGAGAGTGCAAGGGGAAAGACGATCATGATCATAAACTGGTTCTTGAATACAAGAATAAGGGAGTAAAGAATTTTGTTTTGTACGTAGGAGTGGAATAAATTATCGGACTATGTGGTGAACAATTTACTTCTAGTACTGGAAGAATTCAAAGATTCTTGAAATGAGAAACTAGGTGTGAAGGGAAATGCTTAATCGCAATTAATTCAAATATTATTACGGTATTATAAATTACGCAGATACTATTAAAATACGGTTCTGTTAAGTTTATTTAACAAACAGCTAAAATAAATAAATTGCCCATTAAATAAAGTAATGGTGGGTACGTTTACTCCAAAAAAGAAAATAACAGCTCAATAAAGTATAAAGCTGGTGTCAGTTTTATTTTGTTATTTCATGCATATGGCAGCGAAATTTCTCGTTATAAAACTACTTTGAATTTCTAACAAAGAAAGTAGACATATTTCACAGTCAGACCCATCGCATTTATAGCTATAACTTCCCGTAGGAAAACATTCGCATTCAACAATTCTAAAGTCCGTCAGCACACAGTTATTCGCACTAACACGAAAGTTATGATTCCCCATTTTAATTAATAACGGAGGAAATAAGTATCTTCTACCAGGATTGTTACTTTTCTACATTTATCCTAAAGGTCGTCATAACCAAATCAATTACGTGCAGCAACTTATGACTAAAGAAGGAAACTGAAATAAGTTGTCTCGTTTTGTACAACACATACTCTGGATATGGTATTAGCCAGGATGGAAGTGCTTGCTAAAAAATAATAATGTCTTTTATGATCAAGGAGATCCTGTACTAACACAAGAATTCACCCGATACTATAGATTTATCCGTATAAAGACATCTTTATGTCGTCCCAAGCGTATGTTGTTGACTGTACTACTAAATTTCAGGTGAGAAACTAATCCTCGCTAAAGCAGAATAGATGTTGTTACTTTACTTCACAGTGCTCTGCTATTACTTCAATTTTGTTTTTCCACACAAAGAGTAGTTTGTAGTTTTGATCTGTCCAACAACATTTACTAATTTTCTGTAGATGATAGCATTATGGAGCATTAATCATTGTGGCCGCCAAACGAATTATAAAAATGTATGTAGTCTAATAGCACTAATGAAATTTGACTCCCAAATAAATATTTAGAAGACGAAAGGGTTATCTGTAGGTTCTGTAATGTAAGCAGTTAGTGCATGAAACATCACGTCTTTTCCAACGGCTGCCACCGCTTTTACTGAAATTTGGGCAACTCCTATTAGTATTAACTGTGTATCAACAAAACTAGTAATCTATATACAGGAACCAGTCAGCTGCCTGATAAAACATTTGCATGCTGCGGGGTTAACCGGCGGAGTGTTAGACGTAGGACTGCGAAGGGCTCAGTGCTGACATCTCGGAGGCGTTGCGGGAATTCAAGGTGTCGGTCGACGCATCTCCTCAGTTCCGCGAAGCGTCGCGACGTCCCGAAGAACGCACTCTGACACGCAGCAGGTAACGATGCTTGTATCCGCAATATCTAATACGCAAAGTCTACTCGTCACCGTAACTGACAATTCATGTTCTTATTTATCTGCTTATGTATATCAGTTGCAAACTATTTCCCGGAATATTTTGCCCTTTCCATTCGTTGAGTGTGCTCGAGAAATATTTCCTAGTTTACACTAGCACTTTACGAAATTCGAATCTCGTTACCATCTTTTTTTAAACTACATTGATAGTTTCATGCCGACGTGAAGTATTAAACGTTCCATTATATTCCAGTCAAGTAGCGACACTATTTGCGATATTTTTCATATTTTCCTAAACTGGACATTTATTTGCGGCAACGTCTCCTCCATTTGTTTCACTTCAAGTCCCAGCAAAAATGCGGTCAAAGTGTATTAGTTTTCTTGCGTTAAGCAATTTAGCTCTCAAGCCCACTAACCCACTTGCTGATTTGTAAGTATTAAATTTAGTATAGTTTTGTTTAGTTTGGTGCTGGAGATAAAGATCACCTTGTTAATAATGGAAGAAGGAACTGAGTTCTTGTACCCATTGCACAGCATAACTAGATACAATGTTTGTTCGTCGAAATATTTTTTTAGAATCTCGTAATAAATGGCAATTTCTGATCGGGCTGAGCTATATTTTAAACTTCATTCCAAATTCCTACCTTGTACCAATTAAGCATTGAAATATGTTAGTATGATGAAATCAAAACGATGTTTAAAATAATCAATTCAGAATTTTTAAGAATCTGATCAATAGAAACTAAATTAAATTCTAGAATAACGTCAATAGCACCAGATTTATCATAAAAATTTAAAACAGGAACTTATCATGATGAGGAAAAAATCATCTACCAGACACGAAGCCATACTGTATTTAGTACCTTTCAGATAGAGATATCTGTCAGGATAACGAAAATTTAAGATTAATTGTTGGGCATACGATTTCCGAGTTAAATATTGACTGCTGTTAGGGGATTTGATCTGGCCCAAGCAAAGGATGGCCTACTGTTGTTGTTATTTGTGGTAAACCAAGGTAAAATTTGGTTTATTAACGTCCGAACCTACTACGTTATATTTTACAAATCGTATCATCAAATATCAAGGGAACTTTTTCTGATTATACAGGAGGAATAGAAGCAGTAACCAAATTATAAACCCAAAATAAAAGTAGTAAAGTCATAGCAAGAGCAATGAATTTTCTCTGAGTCATTAAAAACTGCTTGATTCCAAGCCGGTGTTACACATAAGACACCTGAAATAGAGACATAAATTTGGGAAAGGGACAGAAGTTTTAACTAATTGTATGAGATAGAATCATAGTAAAGCTGTATTGCTGCTTGTATTACATAAAAATGGAATAGTAAAAACAAGTACATGGCACATTAGAAATAGTCGATAGAAACACATCAGCTAACATAGCACAAATGGCTTAAGGCATTTCTGCAACAAAGGCTGATTTTATGCCACTTTCCTTTTGGTGTTACAGGTGATGAAATATTATAGACAGTTTTTTCTGGTTTCGTAGTCATTAGATCTTATTGAACTAATGATTAAGTCAACAATTATATTAGTACGTCAGACATTAAAAAGTTAGTGTAGCTTCCCCACTTCCAGAGCGATCCTCACTGCCGCCAGTAAGCCATAAATATCCCGAGCAGTAAACTGTCGATGGACGGAAGACTGTCAGAAGAGTCACTTGAATAGACACCGCTCAGCGTATTTCTCCACTCTCAAAAGAGCGCTTGTCATGATCTAAACACATGTGAAGTGCATGGTCAAATAGATCTCTCTCATCCACGCCATAAACAAAACCAAGAATTTGGTCAACTTGATAGACAATTTAAAACTGTACTAGCTTTTAATTACAGCTTAAATAAAAAGTCAGCAATAATAGCTGAAGGAAAAGCTCTCAGATCGATCAATCTGCTATATGTCTCTTATACTACAGCTTCCAAAAACAACATTTGTTTCTGAACATTTTTTCAGAAACAAATAGTGTAAGCATAGATTTATTTTGCCTTTACTGTTTTTTTTTTAGGTAAAAAATGTGGCATCACGAAGCTCATGACTCTGACTCTTCCTCCCTTGTCACACTTTGTGAATCCCTCCATCCCCCTTAACCTGTGGATGACCTCTTAGCTGCAAGAGGTGTAAAATGAGACAACATTAAAGCCTTTCTGAAACTAGATCCTTATGCTTTGCACAATAGTGGACACATAAAGAGTTCAACCGGAATAAAGACAGTATTACTAGTGTGTGGGAGGTAACGTTTAGGACTGGCACAGGACGTGGGTTCAAGTCCCGTTCCGGCCATTCACATTTCGATTTTCCATGATTTCCCGAGATCACTCCAGACTAGTGCCGGAATGGTTTCTTCTAAAGGCCATGGTAGAATTACTTCCCGTTCCTTGCACCCATCCTCTCCCGGCTCTAATTATCTCGGCGTCGACAAGCCGTAAAACACGACGAGAAAAGAAGTACTAAAAACTGTTTTGATTGATTCTAACCTTCAAAAACATTATTTTGAGTACTGAGATCATTACGAAAACGTTACTATAAAAACATGCCATTGTGTTAGTTGATCGTTATTTTACTCCTTCTTTAATACTCGAAAAGTGAGTGGTTTGGTGTCCACGACGGAGTCTCATGCGTGACAAATCGAAAGTCTGTCAATCGCTGGTCGAACATCGCAGCCAATAAAGTCATACGTCATTCGTAAAGTGTTCCAAAAACTTTTTCAGCCATTGAAACTGCGACTGAATAACAAGACATCAGAAACGCACCAAACAAATAAAATATCTCTAATGTACAACACATTGACCTCCAGCTATTTGACAGTGGTGAACACACACAATATTTTGGCGTGTGTGTACAAAATGTGACCATGACCAAACACTGGAAGGTGACATGATATTAAAACATCCACAAATTCAGTTTAGACACCATGATGCATATTATCTCAAATAACACGAATGTTGATACCATAATCTGAATAATAATAAGATTACTAGAACAAAGAATGAAAACTTTAAAAACATTAGCTCAGTAGTTCTCAGAAATTCTATGTTTTATGTTCTATTATAGAAAACTAGCAGGAAGTACAATCGTATATATATATATATATATATATATATATATATATATATATATATATATATATACATATATATTATTCGGCCAGTTATTATCAACGATGATAATTAAATAACTTGCAGCCTCTTTCAAAGTGGTACTTACAAACGTTATAAGATTTTAAATAGCCGGTTATCGTACTTTGCCTTTAGTACTGCATCTGAAGAAAGAAACAGATGATCCTTGTGGTGCAGCGTGATAAACAGACGTAATAAAAGTTTGAATAATTAAAATTAGGGAGTACAAAATGTTTTATTAAAGAGGTAACGAGGAAATTAATAAAGAAACTAAAATTTTCTGTAGCGTTAGTGAGTAATTAGGAATATTTTGTTATGGATTTAAGTGTTTTGCTGAATGACAGTCATTGCAGGAAAAAATGCTTAGATGACATTCACCCACCCCCTATTCCATCCGACGTATTGGCGCGAAGAGCAGGATCCCATTAGTCCAAACGCACGGAGGCAAAAGTCAGCCCCTGATAGGGGTGCTATCTGTGGAATGCTGTGTATTCCTCTGTAAGGCAGAGAGGTCCCAAACGGCTATATAAATTTTCGAAGTGGGTTGGTTGCAAGAACTTGAGGAAGAGGCAACCCACTCCCGTGAGCAATTTCTGCTTTTCATCTGCAACCAGTTGTGGTGAAGGTTTTGTCGGTAGACATTTCCTTCAATCTTACAGATTTAGTCTCTTTACTGGTGGTTTGTCTTTTGGTTGCTCTTTGTTTGTTTCAGTTATTAGCAAGGACTGACAACCCGTTACCGGAATGGTATTTAAGCTCCTCGACACACAACACGAGCCTGTATTGGAAGTCTGATCTGCATTAAAATCCATTTTCTCTTTCCCTATACCTCTTTACAAATGCTATCTCTCCCTACATGTGATTATGTGAAGGAAACTAATTACTTGAAGATAAATTGTTAGTACTTAGAACTGCTGGTTTGGAAGATTGTTTAATAGCTTACTTGTGATTATAACGGCAAGATGAATTGTTGATATTTGGAACTGCTGGTTTCTGGACAGTTCCTGTGCACTTGTTAAATTGTATAAATGACACAATGTATCAGTTTCTAGTGCCAATCTTTGTATCCGGTTCGCTCAAACGAACAGAATATGATTTGAATTTGTATTGTACATCAATCCACTCATTATTTTTTGTAAACTAGCTGCCCCCGACAGACTTCTTTCTGTCAAAACTTATTGGCCTGTCATAGTCCAACAGAAAAAATAAATAATTAAAACGTATTTCAGAGTGATCACTTTATTTATTGATTTAATGTCTCAATAATAAACAACGATTACTTACAAAATTAAGTTTTTTATTTCGTGCACTGCAAGACGTTAGTAATAATGTGATGATATTTTATTGTAATGCTTTATGGAACACGATATTTTTTATTTGACTACCTGGCGCGCAAACAAATACAGCTCACAGTTTTCCAACGCGAGAGCAGGCAACATACAACTGTCCATGGAGAAGTATGGTTTTTCAAGATTAACGCCGCAAACACTCATGGACTGACCCTGGGATTTATTTACGGCCATAGCGAAAGTAAGCAGCACTGGAAATTACAGTCGTTTATATTCAAATGGTACATCAGTTGGTACCATTGGGGTGCGAGGTATCAACACCTCTTCTCCCTTATATTTTCCCTTTAGAATGGTTGGTCCGATCACATTGTTCAGTATTTTTTTCACTGGTAGCCGTGAGCCATTACAAAGAGGCGTTTGGTTGATATTTCGCAACATTATGACCACCAATTCGACTTTTAATTGAAGATTATGAGGCAGCAATCCTGGAAAACCCAGTGAGTTCAAAAATTCTGGTGGATAGTTGACGACATCATCTTGGTTAGTTGCGCAACTGATTTATATGTCCTTAATTCAACGGCAATTTCATTTTGAATTTTGAAATTTATTTCCTTTTTATCCGTGTTTTTTTGCAGCTAATATAGCTCGTTCGCTCAACCAAAAATTATCTCTGTAATTCTGAGTGATATTTGGGAACACCTCTTGTATCAGCTCGGTTATTGATTCAGTAAAGTGAAAAAAAATGACAGGAAATGTAATGCAGCCAGTCAAAACGTCTACAGGGATTTTGCCATTACCAATTTCAATGAGTTTTTTTGAAAATATTTCTCCAGATCGATCATTTTGCAATCCCAAAGATAATCCTATCGCGCCGTTGTTTTGGTTTGATTGACTGGTTTGTTTGGTGAAAAAAAAGTGTTGTTTTTACTATTCTCCTTCCAATTTTTACGTTTTTTCTCTCCGTAATAACCTTCCTTGTGCCTTAACGAAAATATATATATATAAAAAAAATAACTAGCCGAATTGGTCGAGCCGTTCTCGAGTTTTGCGCTTAGCAACACATTTGGCGATTCATTTTTATTATATAGAAGACGGTCCTGCCTCTTAATCTTATTGTCAATAATCCATCAATGTATGCAGTCAGTCTTAGGAAGAAGTCCGATTGATAAGTTAATCAGAACTATTAGAAGTAGAGGTATAAAGGTTACATCCATTTTCTTATATACTACAGAAAATCTTCAACAGTGTAACTAACAAAAGTAATTTATAATAACAGTATCCCATCTACTTGCAAGACGAAATTTCAGCCTTTAATCATAATAGTTTTTACAGATCGTTAGAACAACGGAAAAGATTACAAATTAGGATAAATTGTCATTAAGTTTCAGCAACATAGCCAATATGATTATTCCTCCTCCGGAAATAGGACCATATCTATTAGAATGGATTCGAAAATAAAGCACTGAATAGTGAATCACACAGGAAGCAAAATACATCTAAGTTAATTGACGTCACTAAGCCGCAAGCGATGCAATAAGTTTTGAAATTCTAATTTTTTATCTCATGAAGTTTTTTGAAAAATTGAAATATTACTTTCTTATTGTAAAATCTTTCACGGCCACAAGTTCTATTCATTTGAAGCTAAAGATCTTTATGGCGGTGAATACTACAGCTAAAAATATGTTGAGAGAACATACGGTCGTTTGTCAGTTTGGGAGGATACGGACTCTTAGATCCGTTCCAGCGCCTAATAATACTATTTCACTCATCACTACGGGCGAATAATGGAATGGTTTCTTCAAAAGACCATCGCCGAATTCCTTCCTGTTCCTTCTTCCAACACTCTCTTGTCTCTAATGACCACGACTTGGACGTAACGTATGTTCCCGAAGAAAGTCTGTCAAAAACCATGAATTTAAGGATAACTATTTTGACCAATCACGTAAACTGATTTCTAGAGAGGCTTTCTGCCCTTGTTATTACTCCTCTTAGATTACGTCTTTAAATAAACCGTGTTACGTAAGTTGATATCATTGTATGTGGGAGTAGAACATGAATAATAGCCTCTTCAGGCAGCTGTCACAAAACCTAGTGAATTATTTATTTCTGAAAGCAGTTATTCGTTATCTGTTTGACACGTCATCGAACGCCTTGACAAAAGTTTGACGCAGCTCTCGATTTATAATGAGGTGTTCGTCCTGTTAAGAAATTCTCTCACATAACTTCCCCATCGTTGTACAAAAGCAGAAGTGTCCCATTAAATGCGACCGGACGGGATAGAAATATAACCTACGTTAATTGATAAAAAGTCAAAGTGCGTGTCATACTTTATTCGGGCGGCATTTGCTTGACTGTGATGGTGAGTATGCTCAGTGTTGAGAGCTGGGTGCCGACCCACTCAGGACTACTCACCTGAAAGATATTAAACGTTTCGCCTAATTTTCCGTCTCCATCTAAAGGACGATCCACACTATCAAGAGTGTCATATGCCCCCGATCTGTAGGCGCTGCTGTGAGGTTTAGGATATAATTCAGGACTTTGGAATTGAGTACCGCCACCTTTTTTACCCTGTAGGCCAATTCCTGATAAACATACCATCCACCACCAGGACGCGAACCAGCTTACCCCGTGTCAGGTGTCGTACACCATCACCTAACAGGTGACTTATTAAAGTTTTGAGCTCTTGGCGTGGCAGTTACTTCAGTCACGCGGAACACCTTATCATGAACAACAAAAATTGACAATTCACAGATACACTTCAAACGTAGTGAAATAACGTGGCATTACAATAAGCCTGATTTATATTAATACGATTATTAACACCAAGAAGAATATAATCAGCTGAACATATATATATATATATATATATATATATATATATATATATATACTGATTTCAACATGACTTCTTTTCAACGATAACACATGAACCTCTGCAAAATTCCATAGATTTTCAAAATGGAACAACATAAAATATAAATACTTCTATATGATGCCCGCTCAGTTAACAGAGGCAGGTCAAGGTCAGTGTGCTCTGTCCGCACTCCACTGCCCGTATAGCCCAGGCATTTTAAGCAGATTTTAGGGGTAACCTCAAAAAAGAAAAAAAAAAAAATGGAGCTAAAATTTTACACAGACATTCCTTAGCACCTAAGAAAGAAATCCTCAAAAGTTCCCAGCTCTGGAGTATCCGCATCATATTTTTTTTTCCCTGGTCAAAAGGGCTTAAAAACGGCCTGAGTGCCAAATCAG
The DNA here is from genome assembly GCA_031002005.1 of Vandiemenella viatica. Taxonomy (NCBI): domain Eukaryota; kingdom Metazoa; phylum Arthropoda; class Insecta; order Orthoptera; family Morabidae; genus Vandiemenella; species Vandiemenella viatica. The sequence goes on from JARYHS010013631.1 coordinate 30,548,123, forward strand.
TGTAAACTCGTTATAACATTTAAAATGTCAGCCTTAGTAACATTTTAATGCACCCTAGATAGTTAGAAGGGGCTAAACACTGTATAAAAGTGTAGCATCGGGCACAATTATTGTATTAAAGCAACAGTACACTTCACATTCAATGTGTAGCTGTAGTGCCACTGATTACCTGGCTGCCACATACTCCGAATCATCTACATAACTTGAGTTCTTGCAATTGCAAGAGCATATGTGGAAATCAGTGTGAATACGAGCCTCCTGGGCGTGACTGTTCACTAACGTGTGGTCACTGCAGTGAATCTGCATTTATCTATGTCATGGTTCAGATGATGAGGACAGTGATGAAGCTGAACATTAATTTTCGTATATATATATATATATATACATATATATATTTATTTATTTTTAGGTTTATATGTATAATGCTTGGGGAGCGGCGCGCGGCGCTCTCGGCCCAGTGCTGATTTATTTGTAGTTGCTTCAGCACGTACCTTGGCAACCGTTTGTCACTGAAAGAAAAACTATATACCATTTTAACGCTGAAACTGTCTACTACAACTTTGGTTACATGTCTTGAAACGAAACTTTGATAGTTTTTCACCTAGGCAGAGTTGTTGTTGTTGCTGTTGTTGTTTTTTTTTTCGTACCGCCTTTGTAATAAAATGTGAGTGTACTGTTACTTGTATACAATAATTATGGCCGACAATACACATTCCCTTCTGATTATCTAGGATGCAATAAAATGTTACTAAGTCTGACAATTTACATATTATAATGAGTTTACACTCATTTGGCATTCAGACCCTTTTGACCTGAAAAAGACGCGAACACTCCGGAGTTGGGGACTTTTCAGGATTTCTTTCTTATATGCTTAGGAACGTCTGCGACAAATTTCAGCTCTACATTATTATTATTTTTTGTTTTTGTTTTGTTTTGTTATTCATACATAAAATGCTTAGGCTATAACCCCTACATGCAAAAGGGAAATTTACCAATAATTGACGTGGACACAGCGGTCAGCTTGGAGAAGCAGAAACGGCAGTGGTTGGTGAGGTAAGGAGCGAGAGCAGGGGAACATTCACGGTCAATATGGAGTGATGAGGGTATAAACACTTATTACAAGTTCTGTGAATTGAATTAACCGTCAGCTTTATACATAATGCCATAAAATAAGTTCCGCGTTATTAAGCAAGCTTACTGAAAAGTAAAAATGTCTCTAAGATAGATTAACTGGTCTACGTAGGACGCAAATAATGACGGGAAGCCATAGGGTGTATAAGTTCTATTTAAAAACCAGTTATATAGCGGAGACTTTTCTTTGCAATTGTTAGGCAGTTTTACAAGATTCGTATTTGCCTTATTAAATTTGGTACATATTTTTCATATGATATCACAGATATTACATTAAATAGATACTACGATCTTACAGATTCAAAAATAAAGAAATACACAGAAAAACGATTTTATAATTTATGCGGAGTTAGTGCGCAGAAAATTTCATACAAATGTCATCTTTTTTAATAAAACAGCTATTTTGTAAGTAAACACACTAACACAACACACAGCTGCCTTATCAACTCTGATACAAGTAACTCTGGAAGGCTAATATAGAACTCAGTAAACTTTTAAAAACGATCATCATGGTCCTTTTATATAGCAGTAATTAGGGACTGATGACACAGCTGAAACGCCGAGCGGGGTGCCATTGCGGTAATGAAGTGGCTAGAGACCGAACGCACGCGACCGTTTCCAGGGACACGGCTAGCCGAAACTTGTCATAACTTATCGGCCCGGACAGCTAACGCATTCTCATACATTACCTAATTAACAATAGCGAAAAAACACCGATAGTGTGCGACCGTCACGGTGACGTGAGTTGTGAGTTCCAAAAGTAAACGAGTTAATGAAACTGTCTCTAACATCATCCGGCAAACTAACGACACTAGCTTCTCTGAGACCCATTCTTCCTTGTTTCAGGACTAATTGCTAAGAGTCTAATGATCAAACTATTTAGTTCTTTATATTACACTATCAACTGAGTTGAAAATAAACACAAAAAATGTGTTTGTAATTAAATGAAGGGAGGAAAAATTTATTGAAATATTATATCCAGTGCAAAAAACAAAGCCTCTGAAAATGAGTCATGGAAATCCTTTAAACCTCAGTCTGCTTAAGAGTCGGAAACTACTATGTAGAGCAAGGCTCCCCAACCAATTTTGGAGATGGGCCACAATTTCGATTCTATGTTGACTATAATTACAATAGATATTTAAGTAAACCAAAGATACAGAAACAATTTAATTATAATAAAAAAATAAAAAAAAATCAACGAGACTCTTGCAGAAGCTTTTATAAATATGATCAGAAAATTAGAAACATCAATGAGACCATTGCAGAGATTTTTGAGCAAGCGTATTGTAGACCGTTGCTGTTGGCGGTCCACTTGGCTGCCCGCGGGCCATGGGTTGGTCAGCCTTGATGTAGAGTATCGTAGTTAATTATTGTTTGTTGTAATGCTCATCGTATTATTGGCGATGGTTAGGTGCTTGAATTACTTGCTGGGAGGTTGAGCTGTCGAAAGACTGTCTTCAGTTCGCGGGAAAACACTGGCATTGATTTTATACTTCCTAAACCACACCCCCTTGTTGCGATAGTAGAGGAATAAAGATGGGCAGTTTCAGCAGACAACTAAATAACTGCAATAATTGGAAGTGTACATTCAGCCTGCCTGTCGAGTTGTGAACTTACCAATAAGCCGACAAGTTCTGTTCGTCTCTCCACAAGTTCGTTCCCGTTCTGGACCAGTCCAACTACTTGGTCGCTGTCTCACGACAGCCAACACAATGTCGTTGCCTGATGGATCCAGACCAAAGAGAAACACGAGACTCCTTCCCTAGGACACATTTTTACAATGTTTATTGAATAGCAGACAACGATTGGCTCAACAGAAGGGTAGATGTGCAGAAATTTAGCACCAGGTCATTTAAAGCTTAATCCATACTGTTAGATAAAACCGCGCAAATCGTCCATTGAACAAAGTTATGGGACTGTCAATAAGCAGTCTGGAATAATTTGGGTGTCGAATGGTGGAATTGTGACTTGCCGCGCAACATTTCGAATTGTGATGCTCTCCTCGCAGTGAAGATCCGAAATTAGTGCTTTTTCTTCATTATTTAAAACTAGCTGTTACCCGCGACTTCGTACGCGTGGACTTGGAGTTTCATTGCCAGAATTGGATATAGAAAACTGTTAGTAACGTAAGATTTGTCCCAAACAACACCGAGTCGACATAATATGATGGAAAGCCATCATTATATCATCCTATCGTCTAATCTGTCTCATGAAGAGAATCAATTTACAACATATTTAAAAACAGAAAAGTATGCGAAGGTGCGGGGGTGTGTGTGTGTGTGGGGGGGGGGGGGGTAACTGATGGCAGCTTTATTTCAGCTTGGTTTTTTCTTCTTTATTCAACATGAGCATCTGAATCTTATAATCTAATAGCAGCACATTGTCTTCTAGACCTGCACCTTAGGCCAGTTTTACGTCCGTAAGGCATGTCAAAAAGGAAGACAAATTGGTGCCAGAAACTTTTATACAGACACAAATGAATAGTACAGTGAAGAGCAAATTGACTTTTATACTAAATAATAACTTTTGTTTCTTATCGAAATTTATTAACAAATCAAACACTAACAGACTGCGCGAATGAGCAACCAACGTAACATTACAGTCTTCCACACGAATCTGTCTGTCTTTCATCATTCGATAAGTTCTTAAAATTTCGTGTCTAAAACTCTTATTCATACCGGAAAAAACTCCTGTGTCCTTCCTACACTATTTCATTGTTAAATTCCATCAATATTGATATAGCCATTTAGTCGTCAAAACGTAACAAAAAGACAGAAACTTACTTCCACATTTATAATATAATAGCTGGTACCCACAACTTCGTTCGTGATTGTAAAGTATTCATATTGACAGCTGTAGACATCTAACCACCACAGTGCACGATGGGAGACTCGATACTATTACCACACACAAATACCAGTCTTCTGCGCTATGTAGTTCCGGCACCAAAGTAAAATTTACGGATTCACAAAAGTCTTTGGATGAAATACGAAAATATTCATAATCGACCAATTTCAAACACCATATCTCACACACTCCCACAGTTACCGAATTTCGGCCAACGTTGTGGTCGATGGGTGACTCTGTGTTACTACCACACAAAAACGCCGGTAATCTGCGACAGATAGTTTTCACTTAAAAGAGATACACCGTGACACATGCGTCTTTGGCAGAAATATGAAATAGCCGCAGGTCGACCATTTTCATCCCCCATATCTTCCACACACCCATAGCTACAGACATCTAACAACCATAGTGCACGACAACAGACACGATTCTACTACCACACATAAACACCAATGCTCTATGCTATGTAGTCGTGGCAGAAAAGTGAAATCTGCGGAGACACATGCCTTTCGTCGAAATACGAAAATATCCTTGGTCGGCTACTTACAACCACCATATATCCCACACAACCACAGATTCTGAAATTCGGCCGCTGTTGTGATCGAAAGGTGACTCTGTGTTACTACCACACACAAACGCCAGAGATCTGTGATCGATAGTTTTCGCTGAAAAGTGATACACCATGACACTTTTGTCTTTGGCAGAAGTATGAAATTGCCTCAGGTCGACCACTTTCAACCCCCATTTCTCCCACACCCCCATAGCTACCGACATCTAACAACCATAGTGCATTACATGAGATACGATTCTACTACCAAACACAAACACCAATGCTCTATGCTATGTAGTTGTGGCAGAAAAGTGACATATGCGGAGACAGTCGAAACACGAAAATATCCTTGGTCGGCCACTTACAACCACCATATCTACCACAGTACCACAGTTTCTGAAAATCGGCCGCTGTTGTGATCGAAAGGTGACTCTGTGCTACTACTACACACAAAAGCCAGTTATCTGTGATCTATAGTTTTCGCTGAAAAGTGATACACCATGACACTTTTGTCTTTGGCAGAAGTATGAAATTGCCACAGGTCGACCACTTTCAACCCCCATATCTCCCACACCCCCATAGCTACCGACATCTAACAACCATAGTGCACGACAGGAAAGACGATTCTACTACCACACACAAACACCAAAGGTCTATGTTATGTAGTTGTGGCAGGAAAGAGAAGTATACGGAGATACGAATTTTTGGTCGAAATATGAAAACGCCCTGCACTGACCAACTTTAATCGTTATATCTCCCACATCCTCACAGCTATCGGCATTCGGCCAACGTTGTGCACGACAGGAAACTCCATGCTACTTCCACCCACAAACATCAGTGATCTGTGCTAGGTAGTGGTGGCTGAAAAGTGAAATATAGGAAAAAACACGTCTATTTTTATATACATATAAGATTTAAAAAAATGTCATCAACAGAGAAAATTTTAAATTTAATTTGTTATTTATATAGTTCAGCATGTTTATGGGACGTGACTTCGACTGACTACTGGTATAAGTGCAGACAAAAAAAAAAAAAAAAAAAAAAAAAAAAAAAAAAAAAAAAAAAAAAAAAGAAAAGATTTTCAAACATTTGTAATATTATTTGTTTTAATCACCTGCCGATGAATGCGCCTCCACTGGCCCCTGACAACAAACCTGAGAGAAACTGGCACCATTTTTCTGAAATTCGTGAGCTGCTTGGCGATTTTTTCCCCAACAATCTGAAGTTAATCTTCGAAATCACTTGAAGTCGACCAGAATCCATGTGTATTGACTTCCCATTGGGTATTTCGAAATGAGTAAGTTACGGTATAAATAATTTTATGATAGTCGAACAACGACCTTCGATATTTGCTTAATAACAAGACAACCACAGTCAACACCGAAGTTCAACTTTGCATTAATGGCCTTTTTACCCTGTATTTATAGAATACTAAGTATTTTTAAATCAAATAAAAAGAAAGGATAAATGTGGTCAATTTCATTAAACATTCAAGATACACAAAATAAAATTGTTTAAGTCAGTTGTGGTCTTCCATGTAGCTAATACATCGAATTTAATTTTCAAGCCTGTGGATTCAATTTATTCATTATTAACGCTATATTGGAATACGAGCCTAATTTAAGTCAAAATAGAAGTAAAGTGCCAGATTCTAGTTTCCTGTAGCTTATCGGCGTTATATCTTTGTATTTTCCATTGGTGATGAACAGTAATAATTTGTTATCAAAAATAACCTCCTACATTATTGCATAATTTTGTAATTTATGAAATCGTTACAAATTCAACTGAAGAAAGTAAATGTTCTCTATCCGGTAAGCCTTGCTAAAAATTTTGACCGCATTTCATGTGCAAATCATGGTTTGCTTCCGGACCAGGATAATTGTTACCTTGTATCAGAACGATGCCTGAGGTTAATGATATACCGACTGCCAGTTTATTTTGAACCAAGGTTTAAATGAACAGTACATAAACATTGGTGTTTCTGTTTAATCGTTTATATTTCAGGTAGACCACTACGTATAATAAAGTAAAGATATGTCTGTATATTTATTCCAATGTGGTTCTAAATTCTGTGTGGCAGTGTAGCATGTGGTATGTTTCCATATTTTAATCAAATGCATTTGGGGACATAGCTATGGTATATAAGTGGTACTAGTTCAGAAAATTATAAAAAAATACCATAATACAATTGAAATATTGATAAAAGATCGAAGTTTTAATGATGAAAATAATTATTTGTCCCATTAGTTTTAATTTTGATGATGGTACAGAGAAGGTATATAAATGGTGAAAATTTATAAATACAAATTGAGTTTTAATTGTAATAGTGAAAACTTGGTATATCAAAATTTTGCTGGACCTTGAGCTTTAGAAGCATATGAAGTTATGCTAAAAAATTTTGAGGTAGTTCAATAGATTTGTCACTTTCTTTACAATTAATTACACAAATTTTCATGTTTGGCTGCACATTGCGTGGAATCGACCGACTATAAAAATTAGGTCTACAATAAAACTATGCCAATTCAAATGATCTTCGGAGGTAAACGATACATCGCATGTACCAGAAGCGGTTGGAGTAGGGGTCAGAAATTCCAACATTTAAGTTTGTCGAAAATGTATATTCAGCCTTTTCTCGTCGGGTTTTCATTTGAAGCAAATTTGTTGCTTCTTGGGTAAACTGATAAAGCTTATCTATTATTATCAGTGTCAGAGACTTCGTCCCCAAGAACACGGCCGCATTATCTTCGTCCTTTCATTTTATCAACACTAATTTATTAAAATTTGGCACGAAAAGTCTGATGAATCAATATCAGCGATAAATAAAATTGTGGATTCAGAATAGAGTACATCATTACATTTTAATATCGTTAAACGAGCAATTCTTGTATATATTTGGTATTTCGGAAAGAGCTACAACTATTTGAATGACATTTCATATTTACATGACGTTTTGCTTTTCAAGTTCACATAAATAACCAACCTTCGGGTTGTGGACTAAGCTAATTTAATTTATATAACTAACCTAACTAACAGTATGACATGAGCAACAATATAGGTAAAATTATATTCCTCTCAAACTATTTGGATGAAATCTTGTTTATTGAATAGAAATTGAAAGAGGCGAAGCTCCGCACCCAGGTAATATGTCGTAATTTATCATCATAATTATTTTTTTAAAATTAATTACTTGACCTTAGGTCTTGGATAGACCATACAGTCAGACTGGTGGAAATACAAGTTAAGAACAAGTGCTTTTAAAAAATTTAAAAATATACAGATATATAGATGAATTAAATATGTATATCAGTGTCCTTAATATAGTCCTTAATGATACAATAGATTTTGTTGCTATTTGTAGCGAGTATTAATGTAACACTGGTTGGAAGTTGCTGCTGTGCTCGCACTAGAGACTTGAAAGTTTCTTGCTGTTGGTGAAAGTTAGAGCAGCTGAAGAATAAATTATTGAAATCCTGTAGTGCCTGTCCACTACATGTGCAGTAGAGTGTGTTTATCGCCTGGATGAGATAAAGGTGACTATGGAAGACGCCGTGGTTGAATGTCATACGGATGATAGATTTAAGCAATAATAATGGAAACAGAAGACGTAAAAGTTAGTACCAAAAATAAAAAAAATGAATAGGATAAAAATATTTTAAAAAGAAACACAGATTAAATTTTTACGTATATCGGAACCCGCGCCTATACCAGCACTGTTGACAAGAGGGACTGAACATCTTTATGTTCAATCGTTCTAAACACAAAGAGCTGTGACAGATAATAAAAAAACTGATAGTTAATGTTACGAAACAATTAATTGGAGAACGATATTTTTTTTCTCATCTTGTCGGGGTCACTTAGAAACAAAAGAGAAGCTATCACCAACTTATCACTATGCCTAGTTTCGTTGAAATGGTTGGTTTTTATTTCATCCGTGCAAACAGGAATTCCCAAATGTACGGCTTCAGCCTCTACAACTCGGATTAAATGTGGGCGAAATAAATCCTAATTTAATTGATGACATAATCTATCAGAATACAAGATTTCATCGAAATTCGTTCATTAGCTTCAAAATAGGAATGGCGATCTGAGATCGATTAATCGAAAAATCGATCTTTTGGACCCAAAAAATCGATTTTTTAAATCGATTTATAGAACTGAATCGATCTAGTGAATCGATATATCACCCGTGGAAATCGAATGTGAAATAGCACTTTCTACATGTAATGCACTTGCACATGAAAGTCAGGTTTTAAACGAAGAATTGAAACACTATTTATCGTAAGCAGTTGTGCATCTGAAGTATGATCCTATAATTTACTGGCAACAACAAAAAAAAAAAATTAATTTATCATAACGTTTAATCAACATTCAAGAAGAATGTCTGTATAGTGGGATCATCAGTACCTTGCGAGCGCCTTTTTTATTGCCGGCAACATCGCAAGTCATGAGCGGAACCGCTTGGATCCTAGTAGTCTGGATAGACTATTGTTCCTGAAAAGCTTGGACATTAAGCACTGGGAAGTGTAAACTATATCATTTCAAAACTTTTATGTAACCAACAAATTTGTGAAATAAATGTCTTATTACATACTTGATACTTTGATTTACTTGTAAAAACTTTAATTAGTTTAAAAATGATAAAAGATCGATTATTATGGTGACCTTTTTGTTTTCCATGATTGGAATTATATTGAAAATACGAACACGAAAACCAAATCTAAAAGATCGATTTTTAGAAAATCGATATTTTAGACCTCGATTTTTTGAGAATCGATTTATCAAATTTCGATTCGAATCGATTCAAGAATCGACCTTTTTCGTAAATAATCCCCATCCCTACTTCAAAAATAACTCAATTATTATAGGAAATTATGTTATTATTATTGTTAAAAGAACATTTAATAATTTTAACAGTTCAATAAACAAGAATATTTTCAAACCGATATATGACCTCCTAGATACAGCTGAATAACTGCGAGTTACTTGAGACCTTAAGTGAATTTAGAAACACAAGTGGTAGTGTTCTTAAAGAAACATTGTCCGGAATTTAATTTCAGAAGGTTTGTTTCCTGATAACAGTGCAGGATCTTTGGGGGGGGGGGGGGCAAACCTAAGTACTTGCCCCGGGCGGCATCTTCGCGGCAGGGGAAGGGGGGAAGAGGGGGGGGATTGGTTTGAAAGGCGGCAAATTTATGGTCGCGGAGCAACTCTTTATATATACATATGTATATAGCTCCGCTATTGCCACTGGCAGAGACAGTGAGCCATAATAGTCGCAGCGACGGAAACAATGGGGGCGGCAATCTCATAGTTCTTACCTCGGCTCGGAAAATTACTAGATCCGCCACTGTCGGATAATATCGCATCAGGAACTGTACCTTTTCAATTACGGTTAAAATTTTAATGTTATTTGGTATGACATTTATGTTACTGAAGCACAAAGAGCAATACAAGAGAACAGAATTTGCTAGAAAGGAAAAAATATTTTACAGGATAATTGACAACAGAAAATTCCATTAAATTGCGGTTAGTTTGCCCCTCGAATGGTCGCTTCACACACAGTGAAAAGTTAATTAGATTAATATTTTATTTGATCAGTGATATTTTAAGATCCGACTTAAACATACAGGTGAAAATATCCAATCAACATTAAATTCGTGATGTGTAAACAGTTTCACTGAAGAGGTGTTTGTATATATAGTACCCAGACATTAAGTATATTACAGCTATTCCACTTTTAAAAAAAATTGTCTCCAGTAAGTATTATAACAGGATTCTCCTACTGATAAGTGTCGATTTTTTTCTCGTGCAAGTCGGCGAATATATTACGATTCTGATATTTATAATTGCATAACGCCATTTTTACCATTTTCAGTATGATATCGCCCAGTGTGACACGAGAAAAACATCTTGGCATACGGTGCTTCCAACAAAAAATAACCGATTAGCGTGTAAATTGATAATTAGAAAATAAGAACTGATTTTGAACACAATCAAGCGCGACAATAATAATGATTCAGTAGTAGTTATAGACATATATTATTGTGTGTCGTTATTTTTTTTATCTAACATTTTTGGATCTCGTGGCTATTGTCCCTCGGCGAAGGGAGAAAATTCAGATGATAATCCAGTGCTTCGCTACTCGGATGTATTTTAACATAATTATTATCTTCACTAGAAATATATCTCTACTGTTGTTCTCTTTACTATTTTACCTGTTAATTATATTACATTTGGACTACGTTTGTATACAGTTACGCCCCACATTGAGAGCCAGAAAGCAGCTTACTTTATAGCATGCGATAACAGCAATAGTTGCTTCTGAAATGTAGCCGTGAACAGAAATTGCGGATCTTTCACTAATTATTTAATCAGTGATACGATGTTCACATTGGTTCTGAGAAGCTTATTTTGCATATTTTTTTTAAATATCCAATATTATACTTTAAATTAGAAACAACTTTTAGGAAAAAGTAAAAATCTTTCTATTAGTGTGGTACGGAAAAGACTGAGCGATTTCGTCAGCAGAGCTTCTCCTATAACTGTTTTTCTGCTGTGAAGGATTTTTTTAAAGTCATATTACTGCTCCGCTATATTCATAAGGTGTCACCTGAAGTTTACTCTTTAAATTAATTTAAATTTACACATTAAAAACTTGACCAATGATATTGTGTAGTAAATACTGAATGCGTAATAATTATATAACTAGACGATCAGTGTGAAAATTTCGCTAATAATATACGATGAATAGTGAGGTAGAATGCTTCCAACATAATGAAAAGTAGATCCGAAATTTTGTAGCAAATATTTATTTGTTTAGTTTAATAGCTACGCATCAAAATACTTACAACATATTACAATTAGGAAAATTTAAAACACACTGTATGTACGAAAAACTGTGACTGACCTTAACAGCCAACCTGAACAAAATGCACACAGGATATCAACAGCTCTGTGATATGTGTTGCTGTGAGAATAAAATGTTTACATTGCAATTGTAAAGCAAAACTTAAATGTTTCCGCAATAGAAAAAATATCCGAAAAGCTTGTTATTGTACAAAAACAGTTTATTGACGTCTTTGCAATATCTGCTGCTGCAATCTAGTGACTTGGCTCTGCACTGTCTCATACGCGCGATCACTTTAATCATCAAATTCCGAAAAATTCTTTCTTAATATATGATTTTACCAAATTTGAGACCTTAATCTTTATAATGATATGTCATTTATCGATGTGACCTCAGCGAAGACCTTAATCTTTAGAATGATACCTCATTTGTCTATTGCGGTTATATATTAATGGACATAAATCGCTCGTGACACATAAAAGCATTGAAGAACCATTAATAATTTTTCCCTTTAAGGGTTGAGTTAAAAAAAATAACTGAGATATTACTCTACATAATCCTACTTCATTTATCGATTTCGGTTAGATATCCAAGGAGATAAATAGCTCGAGACACAAAAAAAGCATTTTTGAAATATTGACAGTTTTGCCCTTTAAGGGTCGAATTACGAAAAATTCGTTTCTTATAATATAATGTGACCACGGCGGAGACCTTAATCTTTAATTTGAAACCACATTTATCTATATCGGTTAGATATGAAGGGAGATAAATGGCTCGTGACACAAAAATGTGCTGTAGAACCATTAATACGTTTTCCCTTTAAGGACCGAGAGTGGTGATGCAACGGTTAGCGTTCGGGCCTCGCATTCGGGAGGACGGCGGTTCGATTCCCCTTCCGGGCATCCAGATTTTGGTTTTCTATGGTTTCCCAAATCACTCCAGGCAAATGCCGGGATGCTTCGTTCAAAAGTCCATGGCCGAGTTCCTTTTCATTCCTTGTCCCCCATCCTTTCCCGTCTCTAAAGACCTCGCTGTTAAGAGACGTTAAGCAGTTAAAAAAAAAAAAAGTCTTCTTAAGGGCTAGTACCAAAAAAATTCTTTCTTAATATATGATGTCACCAAAGCTGAGACATTACTCTTAATAATCCTATTTCATTTATTGATATCGATTAGATATTCAGGGAGATAAATGGCTCGAGACACAAAAACGCAATTTAGAAATATAGAAATTTTTGACCCCTAACGGCCGAATTACAAAAAATTTCTTTCTTAAAATATAATGTGACTACGGTGGAGACCTTAATCTTTAATATGATACCTCATTTATCTATATCGGTTAGATATTAAGGGAGGCAAAAGACTTGTGACACAAAATTATGATGTGATGTAATTTACAGTCAACATGGGAAAGGTGAAAGCTGTCAAATTTATGTGACCTGGAATATTTATAAGTCATATAAACTGTAATCTGGTAGAACAATAGATCTAAATAACTACGAGAATATTTTTTACTATATAAAATATTGTAAAATATGGAAATCCTTGTTTGGACTTTAAAACATGAGACAAGTTGCGGTGGAAGAAATAAAACAAGTTTAACTGCTGGAAAAATAAATCAAATGGCGAAGGGCATTTTCTAATAAATTTATCTGATTCTAATCTTTATTTCTCAGATGATTCTTCTTGAGATATGGGTCTTTAAAAAACTTAAAAAATGGGTGTAACACAAAGCGGCAATAATGCAAGGATATTACTTTCATTTGCTCATGGCTGATGAATACAACCTGACATGCGCTTGTCTATTAGCACATGCTTTGTTCGACCAACCACCAGTCTTGAACATGAGAAAACAATTAGGATAATTACACTAATTACACTGTGTGGCGTAATGAAGAACGACAAGCGCACACAGTACTCAAATGAAGGAACGGTACCGGATTAATAGCTTTAGACCTGGATGTAAATTTACTAATAACTTACGCCACAATATATATTTATATATATATATACATATATATTAACTGCTTAACGTCTCTTAACAGCGAGGTCTTTAGAGACGGGAAAGGATTGGGGGGGGGGGGGGGGGGGGAGGGGCAAGGAATGGGAAAGAATTCGGCCATGGCCTATTGAAGGAAGCATCCCTGCATTTGCCTGGAGTGATTTGGGACGCCACAGTAATGTGAACCACCCTGTGTTTATTAGCTCTACTTGCAAGGGTCCGTTTTCTTTCTAAAACATTTGAGATAGACAGCGTGCAACTTCTTCTGAAGTACTACCTCTGTACTTCAGAGATTTACGATAATCGTGGCCTACAATTTACTCGAATATGTTGATAGTTGATATTAATAGAGTAACTTTTTAAGAAGTTAATAGGAATTAACTGCGTTATCGTACTATAAATTGCCAATTTGCCTGATCCTTTCGTAAAATGTGTATTCCCTATTGTAAGTTCTTGATTTATGTTTGCACAGATAGTAATTTCATACCTTTGGCTGTAGTCTGCTACCTGTGAAAAGACTAATAATACCAGATATCAGAAAACATTACTGCACTTGCATAATACTTATTATTATATTTTTTACGTTATATTGTGAAACTGGTGTATCTGCTTCCATATCAGATGCTTGTATTAAAGAGATTGATTTCCTTCTGTTAATTCATGCATTACGATCTGTATGTAAGTGTGTATGTAAATTTGTGTTTGGTGAATTATGCATGTCTAGATATGGTATTTAATGTCTTTTCATATTGCGAAACGTACAACAGACGAAGAAAAGCATTCTGACACACTAACAAAACGTGCCGTATTTGAAATAAAAGTAAAATTTGATCTGTATGTTTAAAAATATGGGTTAGATGATGAGTACCTTAATTAGGAACAGCTGTGAATACCTTATATTTATATTTCTTTTCCGCTTGTCGTTAGTGATTGCACAATAACGCCAACTCATACTCGTACCACCATATTGCACCACGTTTAATAATCTGGTTTTATAGAAGCATGAATATACAATAGTCTTCCAATTTTACACGTACGGTTATTAAAGATTTACGGATATATTTATGTCAATAATATTTATCTTTTACATTAGTTGTCCTTTGTGCCGGTTTACATATTTTATGTTATGTAACAACTTTCCGATGAAAATAACACGAAAATTAATTTGACGTCAAAACACATTAATAGTAATTTACCTGTGGATTTATTTATAGTTACGATCTTATTGAAGAGTGTTCACGGTTTTAGAGGCGGAGTTATTTGTCTAACGCTAGGTTAATACTCCTGCGTCTGGTTTTAAGGTTGATGACCAGGAAGGTGGTAATATCGTTTACTCGAAATTTAAGTATCGCTCTTTGCTTTTAAACCTCTAGAAGAACCTTATAACTTTCCTCCTTAACGTACACGTTACTTTGGAGGAAAGCAGTAACAAATCATACCCCACACTACGCTGAATAAGATATGTCGCATTTGTAATAGAAGTGACTATTGGAATGTTGATCGAACTAAATTTGTAGTTTTCTACTATGTTCATGAACGTGTGTGCCGGTTAATGTTTTTAGAAAATAACTGCTTCTAATAAAAACCTTAGACTGTCAGTTTCTTCTGTCTGATTATATTTTGACACTTGTATAGTAATCTAACGATATCTAGCGTTTTTAACCTACCCCACTGAATTTTATTTTTACGTACAAGAACTGAATTTACATATGCAACACTAATTTCTTCAGATATAGACTAGCGAGAAAAAAAAATATAACACACTTTGTAAGGTAGTATAGATAGTTATAGGTGAATTTTACATCCTAGTGTAACATTGAGCTATTAATTCGCTTGTAAATAAATAATATTAAAATAAAATGTTAACAATTCAGCAAGGAGTTCAGTGCTAATATTCTGTATCATTATCAATTCTTTCGGTACACCTAATGTAATCACAATGTAAGTACAAATGTTGGAATAATAATTTCCATTATGATCGACACTTTTGTGATGATAAGAACTAAAACGAAAAAAAAAAAACTGTCGATAAAATTGATCCTCTTATTTTACCTTACCTTTCAGGAGGCATAGTGATCTTATTTGGAGAATACAGTACGTCCTCATGGTATATGTCAAGTAGTTGTAGAAACAATTTTGTTAATTTTTTTTTGTACTGTTACTCCCACTAAAATTGTAAACTAAACATTAAAATATTACAACATATTATGTTAAAGAAAGGTTACATCTGATACATTAATTCAGTGAAATGTGGCAAACTTTCTTCATACGTTATTACTATTAATATTGAGGTTAGTATGTTATCAAATAAACCTGTAACAGAAACGAAAGTCAGAAATTAAATTAAACAACAAAACCGCAAATAAAAAAATAAAATTACCATACTCTTAACTAAATCTCTTATAAATGTTAATATCATTAATAAATTTTATGTATTAAATTTTCATAAACTAACAGAAATCACACGGATCAAAATATAATTGGTATCTAATACCTCAGTCGATAATGCTGAGAAAACATACAAAATTTTCAAATCAAATAATCTTCCATTTTTCCTGTCAATAATAATATTTTTTTGTCCGTTGTGTTGTCAAATTTTTCTAAACATATTGACATGTTAATGGAAAGAATTATCTGAAATTTACACTTCTATGTATATTAATAATACACAAGCTGCCTGCGACATGAAAAATTGTGTTTTGGCCTCCTACTGTGTATCTTGCCACGATAAAACGAATCCTGTATGTGATTTCATGACATAAGCTAGAAGTATGCCTAATTTGGTTGATATCCTTTCATTAATTTTTGCTTGATGCCAGGACAGACAGATAGATGGAAAAAGACTGCTTCAATGTGAAGAGCTCAGTAACAGGTTTACTTCTCTCGTAGGCACTTTATTTAAATTCTTTTATAAGTAATTCTACACGAACCCTTTCACTTTCGTAAGTAATATTACTTTATCAACAGTCATACGGATTATCACTCGTGCGTATTATCATTCGTACGCAACTCGTATGAATATGGTCGATTGAATAATCATATAGCACTGTTGACCGGGAGATCTCGAAGGATTGTTCGGCCGCCAGGTGACAGTGTTTTCGATACGCCGCGCAATTCGCCCCTTTGTGGCTATCTAACCTAACCAGGTAATAGTACCGGATATAGGGAACCTACAGCTTAACGTGGAATGCAAACCACAGAATCATTCGGGCTTACTTCATATTACACAGCAAGCTGTGGCTGAGCTGAAGGCCGGGTTAATGGTCTTTGAAAATCACAACTGACACCGGGATTTCGATCTCCAGTCAGACGCCTTAACCACTGAGCTACCATACCGCGCTATTACTGAAGATAATAGAGCGGAAATGAATGCATAATGTTATGGCACAAATTTATTAAGTCATAAATTTGTAATAAGTTAAAAATAGGTCATATAATCAATTTATTTTCCGTTTGGATTGCCCCGACTTATCAATGAATTGAGTCTCATTCATCCATTGTATCAGGAACAGCTTTCTAGAGGTCGAATAACATTTCCCATCCTTCATTCTCGGGAACGATTTCACGAGACATGCCAGAGCAGTTTTTGCAAGAAGCTGACCATTGGAGTCCTGATTAGCGACAACTGGACGGTGGAGTACAAGGTTTCTTGTAGGAATATGTTACAAACTTCGAAGTAAACTCAGGTGCAGCGTCTTTTACTATTGTTTTTATTTTCCTTTACGCCTCATCGACGTCGAGTTTATTAAAGGCAGGATGGGACTGGGAACAAGGAATGGGAAGGAATTTGGCCCGGCATTCGCCTGGAGTGATTTGGTGAAATCATGGAAAACCCAAATCTGGATGCCCGGACGGGGATTCGAACCTGCGTCCTCCCGAATGCGTTTATTAATGAAATAACATTGGACGATACTTTACTTCATCCCCATTGCAGTGGGTACGTTTCTCGACCCAACCATCCTTTATTTGGTGGTACGTGCATATTGAGTGAAACGTTGCCGCATCTGATGTTGGTGACAACCGTGCTAGTTTGAATGCATTGTTTGGGCAGATTTCTTAAACATTTCGTATCTGAGACTTCCAATGTTCCTCAAGCAATTTTTCCATACCGTTCCACGATGAACTGTACCCTTGCGTGTTCTCTAGATGCTAGTCTCTGAAGGCTGGCAGTTCTGAGAAGTTAGCATGCATGTTACTTTCAGGTGTGGTTGGTATTGAATGAGGCAGCAGAATTTTTCTTTCCCATAACCGAAATATGCTGATATTGTATCACATCCTGTAAATGCATGGGTGACGAGGATACGTGTGGGTTCAAACTGGAAAGAAGTGGTTTAGTACCATATACCTGCCTCCTTGCCTTTCCCTGGTTTACTTGTTGTAAGTGTTACCAAGACCCATTAGGAAAACCAGAAAGCTAATATACTTACTTAGAATTATCAGACCGTCGAATTTTACTGCTTGGGAAATGGCAGCGTCAAAGATCAAACCAGCTGCATCTTGTTTTGGACGTTGAACTTGGATGCCTCCTTTTTTTTCAGTTTTTGCATTATTAGAACATTACACTGTTCTTGCTGCTCTCATTTGATGCGTCACTGCAGCACTTGTTTCCTCACTGAAAATGATGTCTGCTGAAATATCTGATGTTTTAAAACTACAAAACCTTTCAGATGACTTTATTCCTCTCTACGCAGCATCACTTCCGTATCCGTCAAATATAACTGTGCATTGCCAAAAAGGCATCATGTTTTCCACAGATGCAGCCAAGGTCTTTACTACGATGCCACATAGCCTTATGCAGCAGGTATCCTTCGTCCACAACAAAACTTTTTATGTGGGTGTTGCATCTTGAAGAGATGTCAATGCTTTATATAGAGACAATTTTTTTCCCTTGACGTACGGAGCGAATTCAAATGGAAAACTGTTTCAATCCATTAAAAAGGAAAAGAAGTGGATTTATTACTAATTTTTGGACTTATTATGACTTAATTCCGACTGCCTAAAAAAACTTTGTGCTATAACATTACGCTTTAATTTTTGCAAATCCATTTTTCAAACTGGTACAAATACCATCAGTAATAGAACGGATTGGTAGCTCAGTAGTTAAAGCGTCTTACTGTAGATCGAAATCCCGGTCTCAGCTGTGGCCATTAAACCGAACTTCACCTCTGCCACAGCTTGCTGTCGAATACGAAGTAAGCAAGAACGATTGTGTGGTTTGCATTCCACGTTAAGCTGTAGGTTTCCTATACCCGGTACTATTACTTAGTCAAGGTAGATAGCCACAAAGGGGCGCATGGCGCGGCTTATCGAAAACACTGTCTCCTGGCGGCCGAACAATCCTTCGAGATCTCCCGGCCAACAATGCTATCTGATTATTGAATTGACCATCAGTAATCAAAGTGAAGTACATATATATACTATGTCATACAGAAAAACATATAAATCAATTACATATACAGAGGCTCGAGATTATTTTGAACGACAAAATAGGTAAAAACCCAACTTTTAGGAACAGTGTGAAATTTTGCTGATTTTAGAAGAACTGCAGCTCGCTTATTTTTGAGTTTAGAAAAAAATTTGTGCTACGAAAGTTGTATGAAAGTTGTGTGAAATAGAGTATTTCTTGCTAGAACTGAAAAAGTACCAAAATTTTTACGTTTTTTTGGCCACAGAAATTTGTGAGGAGGGTGTTGGACGTCAAACTTGTTTTCTGCATACTCTTACCATATACAAGATAAGGAAATCTTCTAACATAATGTTTGTGAGATCCCATTTTTACGACCCCGTTACTGGACTAACATGCAGGATACTTTTTCGTAATTGAGTCTAAAGCAGCAAAATTTTTATCTGTCCGTGTACGAATGAGGACAAAGGGAAATGGCCAGATGTCTTTCTCGCAACGGTAACGTTACCAATTCAGAAGACAAAAAATACAAATACATGCATCTAAAATGTTGTTGAGAGTGCTGAACAGAAGGCTATAAAGTTAGATAGATGGATTGGTGAAGAACAGTTTCGATTTAGAAAGGAAAAGCAACATGAGATGCTATTAGCCTGTTAAGAATCTTAGGGGAAAGATATATTGAGAAAGAAAGAGAAATTTATACCATCTTTGTTGACTTGGAAAAAGCTTTTGAAAGGATGCAGTAGAAAAAGCTGATGGATATCTTGAAGATGAAAGGAATCGGTTTGAAGGAGAAAAGGTTGTTACAGAACCTATATTTACAACAGAACGTAAGAATAATGGTAACGAGATGTCGGGAGAAAGCAGCATTGGAAGAGGCGTAAGGCAAGGTGTTTGCCTCTCCCTATTATTATTCAATTTATACCTAGAAGAAATTATTGGTAAATGCTTGAATGGAACAAGAAGAGTGCGTATTGGTGACAAGTGAATAGAGTGCACACGATTTGCCGTTGATATGGTCTTGTTGGCAGAAAGTCAACAAACTCTAAACAGAATGCTGAAAGATCTAGATGAAGCTTGTGAAGAGTTTGGAATGAAAATCAATAGAGCAAAATCTAAGAGTATTATGATTGTAAAATGAAAAAAAACTAATAAATATTAAGATAGGACTAGCTGATATCAGCCAGGTAAGATCCTTCAAATATCTTAGAAGTCTAATCACAGGAGATCTGGGATGCCACCTAGAGACAAAAACTAGCATTGCCGTAGCGAAGGAGGCTTTTAATAGGAAGAGGCAACTATTAACTGGAAAATTAGATAAAGTTCTCTAGAAAAGACTTGGCAAATGTTTTGTATGGAGTATGGCGTCTTATGGGGCATAGATGTGGACACTGAGACGATAAGATGAAAAACTGTTATATGTGTTTGAGATGTGGAGGAAATAGAATAGGATAAGCTGGATGGATAAAGTAAATAATTTTGAAGTGCTGGATAGGGTTGGTGAAAGGAGAAAAGTCATAAAAGAGAGAAAGAAGAACGGGATGGGACACTTGCTGAGAGGGGAGTGCTTGCTAAAAGACATGTTGGAAGGACTACTTTTTGAGTGGAGAATAAGAGGAAGAAGGTGCAAGATTACAGTTAACATCAGAGAATCGGCAACTACATGGATATGAAGAGAAAGGTAGAAGACAGAAGAGTTTGGTGAGAGAGCAGCCATGTGGAAACCTACCTTATGGGAGAACACTGATGATGATGATAATACGAATCAGACAAAAACTAAATTTCGTGTTTCAGCGAAACTACCCTTGGTGATAGCTATAGGTAAATATACGGGAGACTTTTCTTCTGACAAGTTACACAGATCCCAATGAAACAGTGACTCACGCATCATGCAAAATTTGAGGACCCAATTTGAATGAAACTTATACTCAATGAAGAATGATCTAAACTTTTCTTTTAAATAAAATAAAATAATAAGTAATTGTAAATGTCAAAATAAGTTCCAAGAATGTAAATGAAAGTTTTCACTGCTTCCAAATTTTTTGATCATAATGTAGTGTCAACACTTTGCAAAATAGTCTGTTCGTGGAATGTATATTCAATCTTAATATATGTATCGAGCGTGTATATGACGCAGCCTTATATGTATCGCTTCATCAAATACAAATTACGTTAAATCTTTTGACTGGTAGGGCGTAAGTGTAAAAGTTCACTCCACATGGATGCGGCAACCCAGGGGCATTGTGATTTTAATCCAGCAGAACAATACCACTTTTCATGATTTTACTGTAGACAACTTGAAAATTGTCGTTGAATAATGCTGCCTTTACATGTTGCAGGTCGTTTGGTGATGATGTCACTTGACGCTGTTAGTCTGCATTTCATCATACATCTCAGTGCCGGCGGCATACACAGCTTCGGTTAAAGGAGGAGCACGCGATTTGCATTTCAAGCAAACGTAAGTGCATGCAGGAATAATGTCTAGACTACAGCTGAAAATAATTACGAAAAACATATCTTCTTTCTACAATGGCTGTCACACATATTTATCCACTGACCTAAAAACGTTTTATATTTCTGTCAAAACATGTAAAATCAAAAATCTAAGTTTTCCCTCGAGGATTAATATTCTTTTTCCTTCCTCGTTCACTTTGGTGCGCAATGAGTGATTAAATGTATGAGTTACCAAATTCTCTTTGTAACATACTCAGATGTATTTCCAGTATATACAATGATATTAGGTCCTAAAAAAGATAGAAAGCGTTAAATATAAAATCTCGATAGTGTCAACTCATTTTTATTTACTTATCGTATTCAGAAATAAATGAATTTGCTGTCATTAAGAAGTTTTTTTTTCTTTAGCATTTGGTCTATTTGGCCTTACAGCAATTATGAGACTACGTTATCTCATAGTTACAGGTTACATTCTTGTAGATACATAAATACCTTAAATGAATAGGTCAGTTTGAATGGGGAATAATTGGTTCCTTGAGTGAACACAATTTATCCTGAATCTATCAGTTAGGTGTCGGTGAGTGAGAACTGCATGTTGTCCTTGTGTCGTCGTGAGCTGTAAATATTTTAACACAAGACATGTACATCTAAATGGGAGCAGTGAGTTTCTTGATTATTTTAGTTGTTCTGTATCCAACCCTTGACAGACCGTAAGTAGTAATCATGGCGCCATTCGGTCTTTCAGAGCCTGCGTCACTTGTCACATTTATGCCTCCAGAAAAATCCCTTGTAAAGAGTTAGAACTTAGTTTATGACATTATTCTTCTCCACTAATTTCATCATTTATTTACAGAACTTATTTAATTTCTTAAGAGTTTTGTATCACTAATTTAACAGCAATAAAGTTTCTTTCCATGATATTAAATATTGTTCTTATTTTGATGCATGGTCTATATTTGCAAGTAATGCTTGACACTTAAAAATTTTCTACTCCTTTTTACTGGAACTTGGACAGTGGGAAAGACTTTTCCGAATTTTCTTAGCTGTTACCAGAAAAAAATGGAAGAGATCCATCAGAAAAATAACGGTTGATACTACTTTTAGCAATGGCCTAACACATGATCATCAATATTTACTATATTTGTTTTAATACCTTTTTAATTCTTTTAAAAATAAATACTGAATTATCAGAACTGGTAATGTTGCTACAGTGTTAATTGGAAGACAGGAAGAGGGGGAAGAGAATGTTGGAAGTGTACAAAGCGTATATTGGTAATGAGGCGTAGAAAGATATTGGAGGAAGAACGAATGGAGGGGTTGGAAGAGAAAAAGATGATCATGACCACAAGCTGGCACTCGATTTCAGACATAAGGAGGTGGAAAATTTTCTTACGTTGATGATGGAGTCAAGGTTAGTAATAAATGACCAAGGGAAGTGTTGAATAATTTACCAAAAACCGCTGAAAGCGTTTGAAATTAAAATTCGTGGAGGGAAAAAGTAGGCGGGTAAAACAAATGAAAAAATGGATGTTTGGGGAAATTGCCACCGGAGCGCGCTCTCCGTTGCAATCAAATTACGTTGCGAGACTAAGCATTATAACTCCTCGCAATTAGAGGGTTATGATGCAATTTCTTGGCTGTGTTTCGAGCATATCAGAAGAATTTTCCTATGGAAAGTAGAGGAAGAACGATGATTCATTCACACTAACAGAATTCACTATCCCGCTTACCAGACAGACTTGTCACACTGATAATGTCACTAAATGCCCTTTCAGTATACCACCTAGAAGGCCCAAATAATTTTCTCAATACAGAAAAGCTCCAACAACGTTCCAAAGCTTCAGCAGTCTCAGGAATTCTCTAGCCTTAATCCAGTTCAGACATTTTAAAAAAACTCTAATATAATCATTGAAGTAACTGCACAATATAGCAATAGCGTAATAACCACAAATTTCAATAAACTCTCTTTCAAATTAATTTGCCTAGCTTACATAATGGCTTCATTTATTCATCAGAATCTTATTTAGCTGATACAAGGCTTTAGATGATGTAGACATGTCCATATTGATCGATCTGAAGCATCGAAATATATTGCCACTGGGAAACTTCAGCATTCGCAGGAGAGGTGCGATTTATCACGTGTGACCCAGTCTCCCACAGCGATTCACAATGTCGGCGTTGTGCGCCATGTGTTACTACCCTGTAAACTTCAGCTTCTTAAACGCCATCCATCCAACTTTCTAAAACTGTTAACACAACGTTGCTTTTAACCATGATGCAGAGATATTTATTAGACGTGAATAATAGATTTTTTTTTTTTGCTTATTGTTTTACGCTGAGTCATCGTCTAGGTCATTAGAGACGGGAAGAATAAAAAATACTACAGGTAATGAAACATTGTTACATAATTAGCTGCTGATATTCTAATTTGCAACATAAACATGAATCCTTATTTTGTGCCCTCGTAACAAGTTCTGATTTCGTAAACAACATTCTATTTTATTTATTTAAAACGAATGACAAGCTTTCATAGTATTTTCATTCCACCGATGCACTTGAAAACGTTTTTACTTAACTGAGACGTTTTAAAATTGTATTTTATTTCCGTTTAACCCAACTCGACACCTTCCATGGAATATGTATCTAACCATAGCGCACATTTATTTGTATTTGTTGTCTTTGCAATAACATGCAGTAACAAGTGCTGTCTATAGGCTCCGTAGGTTTTCATCAACAGTAATGTACTCTTAGATCAATTCCTGGCTGTTTGTTAGCAATAAATACTAATCTCACTGCATAGCTCAGTGCTTTTAACCATGTAGACCTATTGCAAAAAGATTCGTCCTTACGATTTAAATTTGATGTAAAAGAGAAAGGTTTTCTTTATGTTATCATGCCAGCGATAATCTTGGAAACATATTTCAAACACAAAATTAGTTTTAAGTGAATCAGAATTCGATGACTGGATTCAAACTAAGATCTCATAAGCGCTTAATGGTGTACCTTTCCAAACGAGGATGGTTACAACAAAGAGAATTATTCAGAAAAAACAGGACCCTATTACTGGAATCTATTACTCAGTGTTCTATTATATTATCAATATGGTTGTATAAGACTAACGTTATTTCTTTAAATAAAATATTATAGTTCAAGAGTCGTTACTGTGGATAATAACCGTTAAAAAATTATTTTTCCAACGTGTACTGTTATAGTTTATTTCATATATTATTTTTAAATGGATTTTTTTCTCTTTCTTCGTAACATTTTCAATTAAACTAAAGAGGACTTTCCTTATGTCGCTTTTCTTTTTTTTGCGTAAATTTTTTTTTTTTTTAAATAGTGATCATATATCACAAACGAAATGTGTGCAGTTAATGTGCGTTTTTCTTATTGAATCCACTTACAGAGAGAGAACGGACATTAGTGTAAGAAATTCTGAATACAATACTGCCAATGAAACTCTGAAACTTTAGTAATCAGTCAACAACAGGCAAGCACTGCTTCATAGTTGATATTTTATTACTTTTTCAACATTTGGTATAGTACTTGAATAAAGACTAGGGCGTTATCAAGATGATTTATTTCATTTCGAATTACAGACCAAAAATCGCAGGAACATTTAAACGAAACAAAAAGTGAAATAAATCGTATGAAGTGGAAAATAATTTCGGAAGAATAAAAATTCTTAAGGCACCGTGTCAGATTCTTCGTGGTTTAATTAATGTGATAATTAAGTAGTGCACAATGTATTTCAGTTTAGACGTGTTTTTTATTCTCAATCACGATGTCAACGATACAGATTACATGCATTCATACAATCCAGAGATTGCATACAACGCTTCTTCCACAGACAATAATACTAACTCAGTCCTTGGCAGTCGCAAATTGAATCTGTATAAACTAAACTACTGTCCTGCTGATTTCTATATAAAGGCTCTATCGAAATTTCTAGAATTCTTCAAAAGCTTCCGCCTGATATTTCTCGAACATTAACAATTACTTAAACAATTGAAACATATTAAAACAATCAGAATTAATACATAATAATTTAACATCATTACAAAATGGTAAAAAATGGAAATTAAGATACTTAAACACAAAATTATTTACAGAAATAATTTTAAACTGTAGCAAATTGTCCTTTAGACATCGTAACTTGCATTAATATTTGGAATTACCAACATTTAAGCAATTCTCTTGCACAATTCTGTTCTTAAACATATTAAATTTCCTTTAAATAATTTCTTTTCATAAATCAAAGTCTATTTACATTGCTTTACAGTTAATTGAAAAACCAACATACAAGATCATATACAAGCAAACTTTAGCTCACTACAAATACTTTATAAAATACAATTCTATTTAAAGTTCAGGTATGAGGGCTGTTACAATCTACATAACCAGTGATCACCTTGAAATTCATTAAACATCTTCTCAGTTCGCAGACTACAGACCACTAATGGTATTAAAATTATCTTCTCACTTTGGAAATGTACAGGATGTTTTGTTTTTACACATACGTTACAAGGGCTGTATAGTATTAACTAGACGACCCATGCGAAAATTTCGCAAAAAAAAAAAATTCGGAGAAAAGTGAGGTTGAATATGATGTCACTAAAGCTGAGTCATTACTCTTCATACTCCTACTTCATTTATCGATTTTGGTTGTATATCCAGGGAGATAAATGGCTCGAGACACAAAAAACACATTTTAGAAAAATTGACATTTTTGCCATTTAAGGGTCGAATTACGAAAAATTCCTATCTTAAATTATAATGTTACCACGGCGGAGACATTAATCTTTAGTATGATACCTCATTTATCTATATCGGTTGGATATCAAGTGAGATAAATGGCACGTGACACAAAAATGCGTTATAGAAACATTTATACTTTTTCCATTTAAGGGTTGAATTCCAAAAACATTCTTTCTTAAAATATGATGTCACCAAATCTGAGACATTACTCCTCATAATCTTACTTGATTTTTCGATTTTGGTTTGATATCCAATGAGATAAATTGCTTAAGACACAAAAAATGAATTTTAGATAAATTAATATTTTTGCCCTTTAAGGGTCGAATTACGAAAAACTCCTTTCTTGAAATATAATGTTACCATGGCTGAGACCTTATTATTTAATATGATACCTCATTTATCTATATCGGTTAGATAATAAGGGAGATAAATCGCTCGTGACACAAAAATGCGTTATAGAAAAATTTATACTTTTTCCCTTTAATGGTTGAATTCAAAAACACTTATTTCTTAAAATATGATTTCACAAAGCTGAGACATTACTCCTTATAATCCTACTTCATTTATCGATTTTGGTTAGATATCCAGGGAGATAAATGGCTCGAGATACAAAAAACGCACTTTGGAAAAATTAACATTTTTGCCCTTTAAGGGTCGAATTACGAAAAATTCCTTTCTTAAAATATAGTGTTACCACGGCGAAGACCTTAGTCTTTAATATGATGCCTCATTTATCTATATCGGTTAGATATTAAGGGAGATAAATCGCTCGTGACACAATAACGAATTGCAAAAATATTGATCCTTTTGCCCTTTAAAGGTCGAATTCCGAAAAATTTCTGTCTTAATATATGACGTCACTAAAGCGGAAATCTTAATCTTTAAAATGATACTTCATTAAACGATTTCAGATCGATATCCAGGGAGATAAATTACTTGTAACACAGAAAACAGCATTTTAGAAATATTGACATTTTTGCTCTTTAAGGGTCGAATTCCGAAAATTCCTTTCTTATAATGTGATGTGCCTAAAGTGGGGACCATAAGTTTTAAAATGACACCTCATTCATTGATTTCGGTTAAGTATGAAGGAAGATACAGGCTTGTGACAAAAAAATACCTTATAGAAATAATATATATGATGACTGTTCCATTGACAATGAGAAGTGGTGCTTCCAAAAAATAATTATATGACTACAATATCTTCCTCTGGCTGCTTCCATTGGAATTTGTGAGTGTCGTAACGGCGAAATATAATGCAATTTTCTAGGAGAAACGTTTTAAAATTGAAATTTGGCTACTGGAGTACGTTGCTGTAATATTATAGCGCATGATAACGCAAGGATACATGGAACATAGTCGGTGGCGTGGACCAGCTTAGGGTGTGGTCGTTTACACAGGATGTCCGAGACCATGTGGCAGCCATCAGGGGGCTGCTCCTTCCAGCCAGAGCCCTACCCTGCAGCCAGTACAGAGGACGACCAGTATCGCAAGATGAAGGACGCCCACAGACACCAGGCTCATTCGGTTAGACTCCAGTCATCAAACCTAATTAAAAACAACTAGCTTAACAAGAGGGAGGTTCATTTTTAAATTATAATTACAATTTGGCTCGCAATGAAAGAAATCAGTGACGAAGTTGGTAGCACTGTCTGATGATCAATTGTTCAAAGCCACCGAGCAGTGTTATTTGTATGAGACATATTACTAACCAGAAATTCAATCAAGCGATAATAACGTATTATAATTAAATTTGTAAAAAAGAATCCTGATTACAGACAATGAAAGGTTCCAACCGTAATAAATAATGAACCACACTCTGCAGGTCAGAAACGTATAACATCTATTCCCTCCCTCGTGGAACATGTAAGACGCAGGAAATGTCGCGTCAGTGCATTAATTAAAGAGTTAGGTAATACATAAAATTATGATACTAAACTACTTATATTATTTTACTTTGCCTGAATATTTAATAAATTATAATTTAAATTTGAACACCCCTCAAATATTTAAAGTATTATATTAATTATATAAAATTGGCTTAAGAATCCAATTCAAATCACTCCAGGCTTCCTTCAAAAGGCCATGGCCGAATTTCTTCCCATTCCTTGCCCCACATCCTTTCCCGTCTCTAAAGACCTAGCTGTTGGAGACGTTAAGCAGTTAATAAAAAAAGAATCCAATTAAGCTGATGTATATTATTTTCCTGATCACTGAATAACATCTTAAACTGGCTTATTAGTCTTCACGTTCAAGTCGGTGTATGAGGGTTGCAAAATATTATTCTCATTTGCAAATATATTAATTAGGGTATTAGTAGCAATGGTATCCTACACATGTTTGAGTAGGAGTAACTAGTAAACACAGTTAATTTTTTTAATGTCTTCTGTATCATTTTTGTCATAACAGCTGATCTGCATGCAGAGTAGAAAAAAAATAATTGCACCTCTGAAAATTCATTACCAAGTGAAAGTGGTCTTTTAATAGTTTTGCACTCTCAATGTCTTCGTATTCGAACGAAGTGGTTCCTTTTATTTATTTTTTATATACCTACGCAGGCCTATTTATTTGTTTAGTAAATCATCCTTAATCTGTTCCTACTATCTCTTTATGGTCTTAATTACAGCACACTCCTTTTACTGTAAGTCTGAAGAAGCATTACATCCTAATACTCTGATTGGTTTGTGTAAAAGTGCGGATTCTCAATACTCATGGCATTTCCTGTAGGAACATAACAAAAAAGCGCGTGCCCACTGTTACGACGCCCTTTTCTTAAAATCATATTATTGGAGGTGAATATAATTCCTTTTGACCCTCCTGATTATCTCGGATCATTGCGGCTCCACAATTCTGTCCCACACGTATCATGGGATTAGCTGGTCCAGCTCTATTGGTGTTAGACATTTTTACTATTGTTATTAACGTTAAATCTCAAATCTGCCGGTAGAAGGGATGGAGTGAGTATAAGATACTGCTTACAGTGCTAGTCCTTCAGATGGATAGCGAAACATAGTGGGTAAGAGGTAACGCTCTGTCCTCTCATTCAGGAGGACGCGGGTTTGACTCTCCGCCCAGCAAACCAGTTTTCTACTTCCCATGTTTTCTCAAATCATTCTTCAAAAATTTCCTTATTTCTTCCCTTTTCTTTCCCCCAGTATTTTCCCACCTCAAATGACCTCGACATTGAGCCATACGCAAAAAATTAATTTAAAAAATGGTAACGCTTAACATTGCGGCGGCTTCTTTACTATCTTTTGGAAGAGTATTCCAGAATGCTTTGGCACCGGATTTTACCGTCTCTCTTCTTTCATCTGCATGTAAAGAACACAAAACGGCACACTATACTTAACAACAACACTCAGACACCGGATAGGAACTAGATCTGTTAGTAGATCTGGTTGAAGATCAACCAAGGAGGCTTGGATTGGGCTAGTGTACTTTTGTCAGCTTCTTTGTAATCAAACTGAATGAATGACCCCATACTAGCGTTTACGTGGAGTATCGTGGGAGTTCGCATTGGCTGACGTCGGTGTGTTACCGTGAACAGCTGGCTGGATTGGTGGTGGCGGTGAGGAAAGCGGCCGGAGGTCTGCTGGAGGCGCGCAGGCCAAAGTGCAACGGGTACATGGGCGGCGGCGGAGGCGGCAGCGCCGGGGGCGGCGGCACGCTGCGGCTGGTGGGCGCTCTGCGGTTCGGCCTGTCCGGGGGCTCGGGGGCTGACCCCGCCGTGGCAGACACAGAGGCTGGCGACGAGGAGCCCCCACTCGGCGTGCGGGCTGGCGTCACTCTAGGGGTGAGTCTCCTAGAGCCTGCCTGCCTCGCAATTATTTGAACTACCTTATAACATTTCTGCTCCACTTATATTCTCAATTTGATGACGAATAGCTAGTCCCTCTGAATTATACTTCTGTAGGTCACGATTAATATATATGTAGTGATGGTCTAGTGGTTAAATATACCAACCACTGTTGGAGATTTCCTGTATAAAATTTTTGGTAGTTAGTAACAAGAAGTTTCAAATTCATACAGCTATTGAAGAGTGTGATGAGGGAATGTTCAAAGGAAGTGACTGAGTAGGAAATGGTAGTGGCACATATTAGAACTATCAAATACAAGAGATGAAGAAATGGTCAGTTAGGTTTGTTTGCTGAAATTACAGCGGATCGATAACTTATACGATAAATGAGCTAGCCTGGGAATCACCGAAATGCGGGAGGCGGATACATGAAGTATTGAGTGTGAATAAGGCATACAATCCCTGGTTGAAATGAATTGGACGAACAATATGGCAATAATGTTCGCGTTTTTTGCCCAAGTTTTCAGCTAATCAATTCAGGTGAAAAATTTCAGGAGACTAACGCTTTAGATAATAAAAGTTGTTTATTATTTACGAGTTAACATTTATTTCCACCTTCAACAAAACAAATCCACAAACTAGTTTTCTAAAAAATCTAATAATTCCATCAAACATCAGACAATAATACCCTTAAAGATATCTTTAACATCTTGATTAATAGATTTTCGGGGTATGCCGCGTTGTTTATTTCATAATCTGAGGGTGATATTGTAACATCTCATATCTACTTAACGCTTTGCAAAGTCTGCCTCTGTAGAAATTCGCTGCCGACGTTGACACAAAACTTTCAAACACCGTTCTTGGTAACATTTGCGCAAACCACTGCTGCTTTCCGTGCGGACCTTAACTCCCCGTTTACTGTCGACTGGACTTTTTAAAACTTTCTTCCTGTAACTGAATTGAACTTTTTTCCGGGACATCACTTTTCCCGCGACTCAACACACTGAACTGTCCGTGACTACACTTTCTCCTTTACTCCCTTCCCAGTTCCCAGACCGTGAGTGAACTATTCACTATTGTCAACTACACAAAAGCTGAGATCCTTGACACTTCTATATTCAAAAGCATAACTTACATAAACAATAGAATCCAAAATACAGTTGCGTAAATTTTACATGAGTCTCACATCCACATCCGCCCAGTGTAAGTAACTCTTACCCAATCAGTACCTTCCCCAGTATGGTATGTGATATAATTAATCGATAATTTTCTAAAATATTCTATAATTTCTTCCGAATATACGTACTTCCTAGTTGACAAACGTCTCTACGAAATGCTAAATAAGATATAGTTTCCAAAAAAATTTACATATTACATAAACATATTTGCTAAAATTACTCTTTCTTGCCGTAACCATAATCTCCTGACCAGCTGCTATGATTTTTTTTTTTGTGATATTAGCGAGAATAAGTATCACTGTAAGTTATATATTTAAAAAATTGGAAATACACGGTATATATTTTGTTTGTTTGCTAAAAAGTTACAAATACTGGAAACTTTTTTCGTATTTGTACGTATGGCGGTTATTTAAAAGACTTTTCTTCTATTACCCCTCCTCGCTCACCCACTAACCCACCTATAATTATTTTTAATCTTAGTTAATAATCTTTTTAATTTTGCGTTAAAAACGTGTTCGGGGAAGTACGAATTAAAATATTCCACAATCACACATTTCCATGTTAACTAATTTAGAAGTTATGAGAATATGGCACACGGAAAGAGACGAGAGATTGAGTGTTTTCAAAATGATTTCGTCTTTCACTCAAGAAGAGCTGAGTGATTGAGGTTAGCAAAGACATTACTACCGTAATCCAGCTATATCAGCAATTTTGTCCGACTTATAGAACATTACTGTTTGTGAAAATCGCACAATTAAGAAGGAATGGTTTCAGTAAATCTGCAATCGGTGGATATGTAGATCAGTGGAACCATAATAAGTGATAAAGATTGCAAAATGATGGAGGGAACATAAGCCAAGCAGAGAACTATTTCGAGCGACTGGACAGGTCAATCTTACGCCAAGCTCTGTAGGTGGAAGCCATCAAACGAAATGGAAACATGCAGGATGTGAGTGAGTTTGAACGCGGTAGACAGGACACGCTGTTACAACATTGTCGCGTGTGAAAACTGAGGACAATTTGACCACAGCGCCGAATGACCGTAATCTTGTCCGCATGGCCCTAACCGAAAAAACAGCTTCGTCCACACTGTTGGTTCGACGTTGGAGCTCTGCGTCAGGTGTTGAAATTTCTGTCACGACGGTTCGACGCAGTCTGCTGAGGGCTGGACTGGTGGCGCGAATGCCACTGCTTTGCATTCCTATGACTATAAACTAATAATGTCTCAGGCTGAACTGGAACGTGAACGTCGTCATTGGCTGCTGAGCGGAAAAATGGAGCGTTTTCGAACCAGTCTCTTTTAAATTGTCCTACAGTGTTGGCCACGTTCGTGTTGGACACTTCTGTGGTGAATACTATGAGGCAGACAGACTGCATTGTTCTGCGGCATAGCGACAAATGTCAAGGGTGACGGTTTGAAACGCCATTTCCTATAACATACAATCTGAGAAGCAACCACTGGATCAGGGAGATTTTAGAACCTGAGTCACTGTCTGTCCTGTAGGAAGCTCTACATTCCATATTTCTTCGAAGAACGATGTGTTCCACTGCTTCACAAGCCTGCAATATCAACTGTCATGTCACCCATCGATAATGTCTGGGATATGGTCGAATGGCAACTTTTTCGTTCACGACCTCCTATCGATACTTTGTGGACGCGCCAACAAATCGCTTGGCAGTGTGTAGCTCAGCATATCCAAGCTCTCTTTGATTCCATGTCATGACGTCTAGAGACTCTGATTGCTCTACGTGCTGACTACACACCGTATTGAGTTCGCACGGTCAAAGTGCGTTTACAGTTCTGTAATTCTAATCATTTTTGGATTATCATGTTCTTAATCTGAGGAATAAATTTTATTTTAATCACAAGTCTCTTTGTTGGTCTTGCAATTTTCACGAACATTACTGTATGTATTTATTTATAGTTTGGGTCGCGGCCAGTCCTTCATCTAGATTTTGAATTTCCTCCTTCTTTTTTTATTAATTTTCGTACTTATTTTCTTCAATCATCGTCACCCAAATATTGACGAATTAAGATTTCCTTCAGACATCGTTGTGTTATTAATTGTTGAAGCCTTTCATGACAAATATTATTGTTAAGTAGTCAATATATGTTGTAATACTTCTAGTTTCTTCTTCACACGCCTCCGTCTAAATATCTGTCTATGATCACCGTTCTAACTTAATTTATATTACCTAGGGAAAAAGTAGCTGTACATTTCTGTGACATTATATTTCTCGTAATTCTGGTTGTGTGCGTTTAAAGATTAGAACTGTAACTTATGATTCCGACATTCCCAAATCAACAATTATTATTCATAGAAGTTCAAAATGTTTTCCGCATCGTGATGGTAAATCTATATTTGAAGGTATAAAAAGTAAACTAAAATTTTTATTTAAAGTTAGACTAGTTACATGTTTTAGTGGGATTCGTTTACTCGTTGAAATTTATTTATTCTTCTAATCATATCGGTTGATCTCATTGGAAGAAATCGGTTATTTCAGTGTTAAAGTCTCCAGATGAAATTATCACCTTCCGTAGTTTATTATGCCGTTAAGTGTATTAAACTACATCCATTCGTTATATTAGTATTTTCAATTGGGGTAGAAAGTTTAAAATCCGTTTAATAGTACGAGGACTGTATTTTTTACATACTTCTATCGAACTGTTTCAACATTTCTCAACGAATTTTAATCGCACTTTGTTTAGCTTACTCTTGAAAAATAACTAGCGTCATCAAAGCAGAACTCAGTATCTCTTAATCAACTAGATAGAACTCTTGTATCTTTAATCGTTTCTACCTAATTGGTTCTTTTTCTTCTTCATTTTTCTTTCACCCGTAGTGTTGATGGCAACCTCATTTTGGTTAATTTCTGGCTAGGTGGTTTCGATTTGATTTCATCGATTATGGAACTGTAGTTACGTGTTTTTTGTTCTTTGTGGATGGCAGTAGTTTGTTTATGTTCAGTGTAGTGTGTTGTTTGTATCGTGAATGAATGAGAGCTGGAAGAAAGGATAGGGTGTAATCTGATGCCGGACCACCCTCTCCCTGAAGGACCTCCGAGGCTTAACGACCCCGTCCGACAGATGAACCATCAACAGTTTCCTATGCCATCACTCCACATGCGACATAGAGTGACAAGGAGTTGTGTACCACAATCTCTTCTACCGCATCAAGCCAAACGATGAACATTTCTTCCACAAATAGGATTCGAACCAGTTAACCCTGTGTCAAACGCTTTCACAGAGTGACAACTAACTAAGAGGCGCACGCCTAACTGTTTACTTAAATCTTTCTTAGCTGGTAATGTAGTGGTGCTTGGTGTGATACTTTGCTGAACTTTGGTAACGTCTTTCTAAGATACCCTGCAGACAATGGTACAGAACTGTCTGTGTTTGAAAGAATCTAACAAATGTAAAAAATTTAAGGTGTTGCATCATTATTGATGTGAAACCATTATGTTTGCTTTACCGACTGGAAACATATTTAATGAATAGTGTGTTACAGTAACAATGCAGTCAAGTCCCTGTATCCTGGAATGAATAGATTTTTGCACTTCATTGAAATCGTCTTGGCTTTTAAAATTTTGGCTAATAGTGTATACTAGCTTATAGCGTTATGCTATTCGAGCATGTTATCCATTTTCTGAGACGATTTTTACTAATTTATATTTTGTTATGATGGCTTTAATTCATTTAGGATCAGATTTTTAAAAATCTGCCTGCGGACGACCTGTCCCATCATCGCGGACTACAGGTTGAGAAACGCTGTGTTACACCATTTTCTTCATAATATCTTCAAGTAATAAAAACCTACTTTTTTGTATTACGATCTGGTAACTCATGCGGAACTTTCCTAACTATCTGAATGCGATAATGCCTTTTAAATAAAATAAAGTAAGGATAGAAAAAAATGAATAGTAGATCTGTATCCATTTGTGGAGTATTCTACGAGACAAAGAAGAGAATGTGGTTTCAATCTATTGCCAAGAATGACTCAGCTAAGAAATCAGATTATGTTATTTCAAATTTTCATAGATATTGCAGTATGTTATGTATGTAATTATTGTATTTGTAAATAAAACTTTCTTATACCTGAAAAAAATGTCAAAGGTGCCTGCTTTCAAAAGTTTGATGATCCGGTACCGCGTTCAAATCCCGGTGGGTGCAGGAGTTTTTAAGAGTTGCGTTTGATCAAATTAACCTACGCCAGATCGTTCCATGGTTCGGATTAAATGTTTTTTTAACTACTGTAACAAACATGCTGCAATTCTGTATTTCCTAAAAAATCCCGGATGGTCTGAGAATATATGTTACATATGTGAAGGAAATTTTGCTTACATTTTTAGCTGTATTGTGAGTAT
Source organism: Vandiemenella viatica (assembly GCA_031002005.1). Lineage (NCBI taxonomy): Eukaryota > Metazoa > Arthropoda > Insecta > Orthoptera > Morabidae > Vandiemenella > Vandiemenella viatica. The sequence goes on from JARYHS010013631.1 coordinate 30,583,452, forward strand.
TAAGTATCATAAATCTGGCTTCTGACTGGTAGACGCAGTGCATGACATGCCCGTGTCTGGTCATACATTGTTATGGAGGGTATAATTTTCAGAGAGATGTACATGGTTGGTTTTCTGTTGTCTTTCCCTTCATGAACGTTTTAATAAGTATCACTATCTGTGCGGATAACCGTGATTGTGTATGTGTTCAGGTCAGTGTTTAGTGTTTCGGAGGACGCCAAGTCCAATCCGCGAGAAGAAACATCATCAACAGTATTTATTCGCACTCACTCCATACGCACTGTGGAGGAGATTTGAGAATTAAACCAGGACATTAGTACACAATCTGTGAGTAGTAGTTGTGCACCAGCCACACTCCTACCCACCTAACAAATTCAAAAAAAAAAATAATTTTTCAAGGTTAGCTGAATGCAGCTAACCCCGTGAAGAACGCTGACCACCATCATTATGCTATTAACGATTTCACACTCGAGGCGCGTCTCTTAAGATCAACTGTCACTTTAAAAAAAGTCGGCCACGACTGTGTAGAAGCCATGGCCGCAAATTTTTAAAGCGTAGAATATATTACAAGTTTTGTAGGGTACCGAGTGTGGTATCAAATAAGGCAAATGGACTAATACAAGTCTTATGCTATTCCGACACAAACATGTGCAACGGCAGATGTACTGGATCTTGGAGTGACCGCACTCGTTTAGGAGTGTTGCGCGCGTCCGCCTTATCTTTCAAGAGTTGTCGGAAAGCTCTCTGACACTCTGCATTGGCTTTTTAGACTTATTATCATATGACATTTTCTGCTGCATACGTTTACAGTATTCTTGAACACATTTATATATTGCGCCTTTTTGTCGAAACACAGTTTTCACAATTTCAACTACGATTATTCAGTCTTTCTTACAATATCACTGCTATAACTGTACAGTACATAGATAATACTCCATGAGACGATTTCAGTGGCACCTCTCTCAACGCGCTATCACATCAGAGTCCAGCGACATACCAATGTTGACAAGCGCCGCGCGGGGCAAAACAGGGTCGTTACTCTCCCCACTTACCATCCTGCACTGAGTGACGATATTTCATATTTCTTCATTCATCGTCAGTACGTCGTGTTTCATAGTTTGAAGATATTTCAGTTTCAAACGTTACACAGAAGCATAACACTCCATTTTCTGAGCGCGAAAGGAGTTAAGAACACTGCTGGCTAGAAAGGTAAGACGTATTCTAAAAACTATATAAGTGAATCAGTTACAATAATATCCCTATTTGTTTTAACTGAATGGAGTGTGTTCACAGGTGCGATGGTGACCATAAATACAACTAATGATATGTATGTTTTTTGTAACCGAAAAATTAAAGGATTTTGAAAATGTGATTTTCGCACAACTGTTTACATTTAATATAACCTTGTTTATTTAAGTTTCTTTTTAGTTGTAATTGTCTACCGATACTTCCAAGTTATCAGCATTAAAACATTGTTTTATTTGTATTTAAACTTTTATTACAATGATTTATACGTTGAGAGAACTAAGTATCTGAAGCCCTCTCGACCTTTGTCTAGAGCTTAGCAGGAAGAAATTCTGGGCCTCAGAAAAAAAGGTTAAAGATGAATTGTGTTTGAAATATTACGGAAACGACAGATGAAATCAGTTGTGTGTATAAGAAACATAAAAAGGAAAAAGAAGAGAATGGTGACTTATTTTATCGAAGAAGGAACTATCGATAAAAAGGTGTCGCAAATTATTTTAGTTCGTTTATGATCCGGATTATCCTGACATCACAGGGATTGTTTACTGTCAAATACAAGGATGTTCTACATGTACTCCAGTTTAAGGTGAGGATGTAATGTGCAAAAGAGTAAGACGTATCGAGAGTGAGCTCGCGTTCGGGAGGACGTGGGTTCCAATCCGTGTTCGCCCATCCAGATTTGGATTTTCTATACTTTCCCCAAATCACTACAGGCATTTTACGGGATGGTTCCTTCAAAAGGCCATGGTCGAATCCGTTCCCATTTATTGCCGCAGTCTTTTCCCGCTTCCAGTGACTTCAGCATCGATAAGGCGCAAAGTTTAACTGCATCATCAATTGGCTATTGTACCTATAAAGTGTCAGTCTCGAATTACAAGAAATCATTCTTGCTATAAAAGAGACGAAACTGTGACTCGCGGTGCGACTGTCCGGTGCGATGCGGTCCCATCTGATTACCTTGATCCGCCCCGACGGCGCTCTGTTATCAGGTCCTCTCCACGGGCAGTGCAATCGAGGGCACTCGTCGTCCATATGGAGCCACGTAATGGCGCTATGATCGACCGCAATTTACTGCCGACAAGTGGGAGATAACACGCATCGATTGCCCAAAACAATGATTGATGATGCGACTCCAAAATTGCTGGTGACGGAAATAAATTACTAACCCACATTTTAACGTGCTGTGGAAACACAGGAGAAACAAGTACTGCCATATAGTGACAGATTATACGCGTTGCTCTACCTTTTCCGTTATAATTCTAATGGAATTTATTCATTCCTTAGTAATTCATGAGACAGAAATTATATGCGTTTGCTTTCTGAGAGGACAGAAAGACATAGTAAAAGACGAATATGATCATTACTTTACTTTTGTATACCAGGTTCAGTGAAAATTATAAATGAAGACTTAAGTAAGAAGTATTTTATTATTATTATTATTTGCGGATAAGCCCATTAGGACTATGTAAAGTACTCAGAAGCGTTTGATCGCTTTCTTTTGTGCCCATATTTCCTTCATGCGCTTGCAGTGGGCTTCTTTTCTCTCATCTGACTATGTTGTTCAAGTCTTTTCTTTAGTCTTTCCTCTCGTTCAACTTGCCAGTTATGAATTTTGGGTTTAAATGTATCTCGTTTTCGATATCTTTTGAAATGATGCCTGCTCATTTGGGGTATTTCTTGGTTTCGCCAATCCATTTTATTGTATCTAAAATTGCTTTACTTCGGTCTTCATAGAATTCAACTATTTTTCTTGTCAGTCTGCTAGGGTTCATTCTTTAGATGCGTCCGTAGAATTTTAGTCTGAGTTTTCTAGTATCATTATGAATGTCTGCATATTGTAAGATTTCCTGATTACCTTGTGTCTGTATTGGTCTCCTATGAGTTTTGGGCCCAAAATTTTCATTATAATTTTACGTTCTTTTTACTAAGAAATATTTTAGTGTAGAAATAGATATTCTGTATACAAAACATGCTGGAAGCATACACCATTGAATAGATTTCTCTTACTAAATCTTCCTTTGAAAACTTACTGATTGATACCTTTGAGAAGACACTTGCAAATAGTAACAGGCACGCATTGTTAAACTACCAACGGGTTTAAGTCCCACGTGTTGCCAACATGAGAAAACCACTTGAATCCAGGCAGTGGAAATTTCGGAGAGGAAGGATTGGTGCAACGAGACTGCACATGTTGCGGAATGAAAATGTGAGGGAAACAGTAGATGAAGAACCTGTATACGAAACATTAGAAAATGAGGACATCAGAAGGTTTTCACACATGAAGAACTTGAAAGAATGAAGACTACAAAAGGAGAAATATTTACTTTGAAATTGGAAGAAAATGGGCCTATAGATCGACCAACGGATTGATCGATCAAGGTACTGTTCTTCGAAGAGTTTTTGATAGAGGACAACGTGGACACAATAGTGGAAGTGGAAGGATGATAAACGTAACATGTTGGAGAGGCTCTTGTTACAGACAGGCCAAGCCATAAGTTGAAAATTACGCCACCCGATGAATAAGAAATGCTGATAAGTTAATCTGAAGTTATTTTAGTGAACAATGGGTACGCCACCACTGTCTTGAACATTTAATCACCTTTTTTGTCTTACATAATAAATGATTCGTTTTAGAAACAATTATTTATTTATTGTGTCTTGGCACAATAACTATCATAAACTTGGAAATAATTACAGCACTAACCATGGAACACCTACCCTGCGGATAAGACGACGAGGCGAGCGGAAAATAAACTTTTCGCCACAGTGAGTTTCTGTTCTTGATAATGTTCAACCCTTAATAAACGGCATTAAATGTGAGCATGGAATGTGGCTAGAAGGTGGTACCAAGAAGTCTGAAGTAATTACATTTAGTATCCGCAAGAATTTTTTGTTCCCACACTGACATTCCACTATCAGTGCCAATTTTACTAACTGAGTTCGGCAATTCGGTATCTCTAATTTTTAACAATATGATGTGTGTACAATCAACAGAATTGTAAATTTATAACACTCTATTTTCGTTAAAGCGTGTCACAGAAATATATAACGCAGGACCCCTTATTAGACATGGTTCACAGGAAAAATATAATAATGATTAAACTAATTTAATCACGGCAGACTGTAATGTAGGCATATAATAAGAAAGGGTACTGTGACTATTTCCAGTATTCTCCTATCACTTTTTTACACAGTGTAATGATGAAACAGTATTTTTATGTTTTACAGCAAATTTTCTCTCTCTTTTGCCTTGCAAAAGGTCATCAACATTTAATTTAAGTGTATATTTTAGGTCACTATTAGAATATTTCTTACTATAAACATAGTGGTAGAATTCTTGCAGTTCTCATTTGACTACTACGTACTATCACAAGTCGCGTTTGAATACTAATTAACATTAAAATTTACAGTAATAAAAGAATAAGCTTGGTCATAATGTCCGTAACGCTGACGTATCGCAGCCAGCTTTCATTGCTGGATTAATAATGGCCAAAGATTTTAATACATAGTAGAAGTTACGAATGTTAATTAATAACAATTTCATTTTGATATATTAAGCATCCCCTAATAAATGAAACTTCCAAAACACTGAAGGAAAAATATGTATTGCTTTTAATTTGACGTATTAATTATTTGTTACTTTTTATACATCTTTGTTAGCATTTACCAGCTGCTTTGTACGCGGGCGTCTTGGCGTGTATAGAAATGCTCTGAGCTTTTCAATTTAGTATCAAATACTAACTTGGAGAAGCAAAAAATATAGATTTCATTTAAAGGTTTTCCTTTGTTTTAGTTGCTACCTTATATTGATTCGGTTTTCATACCATAGTTCGAAAGTTTTTTGTGATACTTATATTTTAACACAGTATAATATATGAAAAATAAGAAATTAAAGCTACGTGGAACATTGTCGCTAAAGGTCCAATAAGCGGCAGTTCTATCATTACTGTGGCGCAACAATCTGATAATGAATTCTTGTAGAAATCGACGAAACAAATAGAAAATAAAGAATAAATGTTTTTGATATCTCCCTTCGTTTGAGAAATCAAACATCGTTTATGGATATAGTTCCTTGTGCTTTTTATAGTTATATCTCGATAACTAAGTGAGATATAAATTTTTTTTATTATTATTTCCTTTCGATTTGTCTCGTCGAGTTACATAAGAATCCATCATCAAATTGCGGTGCCACTGTTATCGTAGAATCCCGAAATCCGTACCCTTAGTCAGAAATTTGGGACACATTTTCCGGAGGATAGAAAGTGTCTATTAATGCAAAAACAGATGTACTTTAGACATAAGGCATCACGAAAATTATCGTCGGCGATAGTTTTTGCAGTACATTCAACGGCAATTATAAAAATATCTTTGCCGCCAACGATAGCATTTACAATAACGAATCTAAAATTGCTGGAAAATTTTTGTATACCATATGTGTACATTCTCATGCCGTGGGTAATAACATTTCTTGCTTATAACTTCTATGCACCCACCTGAATTTCGATCCATCTTTCTTCATCGTATCTCAAAATTGAAGTGGTGATATTGAAATACGGCTTGGACCAGAAAAAAATGTCGCCATTGCCACATTGAAATATAGGCTCGACTAGGGTTACCAGATGTCCTCTTTTACCCGGACATGTCCTCTTTTTTGGACCGTAAAAATGGTCCGGGCGGGTTTTGAGAAAAATCAAGGAATGTCCTCTTTTTTTTAGTTCCGTTTTACTACTGCATGAACTTGAAAGTGTGGGAATAAAACTCTCCCATCTGTCAAAACGGTAAACCCTAAAGAATTTAACCTTTATGCCAACAATGTGATATTTTATCTACACTTTTCCTTTTTCTGTCTCGGCACTGTGTCAAGATATAGTTACGATTTCTGAGCAATAGGTGGCGAGGCAATTATCGTGAAATACGAGCTGCGGGGCAGCCGGTGAAGAACATTATGTAAGCAACAATGCAAAGTACTTCGGTAATCAGCTCGGCTTCTAGAATCATTGCTTTCAACTGCTTTAATGTTAGTTGCGTTTTGGTTGTTGTGAAGTGAAGCAGTTTTACTGTTCAAGTGAAATCATGGCACCCTATCTTTTCACACAGTCAAGCATCATCAAAGTTTTAAATCAATTTACTGTACTGGAAAACTGCAGAAAGTGCTATTTACAGACTCAAATATAGCGAAACAAATGTCATGTGCTCGTACTAAAATAGAAGCCATTATTAATTCTGTATTGTCACCTCATTCTGTTAATGCTTCTATTGACGCTTTGGAGTGTATTTCATGTTTTGGTGTTGCAACAGACGGTAGTAACCATGGTTCTGTGAAACTGTTTCCAATTATAATTCAATACTATGACTTTAACTCTGGGGGAATTCAAACAAAAGTGATAGAACTTAAAAGTAGTCCAAATGAAAAATCTGAAACGATTGCATCTAACATATGTGATACTCTTAGAAGTAGAGGAATTAATAATAAATGTGTTGCTTTTTCTGGGGACAATACAAATACAAATTTTGGTGGGATTAGTGGACTTGGTAAGAGGTCGGGAAATAATGTTTTCGCCCATCTGAAAAACAATTTAAATGATAGATTAGTAGGATTAGGCTGCCCTGCTCACGTTTTACATAACTACATTCAACATGGTATTGATGCAGGACTCACATTAGATGTTGATTCCATAGTATTAAAAATATTTAATTATTTTTCTGTGTACACAGTACGTACTGAAAGTCTTAAGGACTTTTGTGATTTTGTAGATGTACAATATAGGGAAATATTGTGTCATTCTAAGAGTAGGTGGCTGTCCCTTTTTCCTTGCGTTACGAGACTAATTGAGATGTATCCAGCACTGAAATCATATTTCAGTTCTCAGGGTGAAATTCCAGTTCTGATTAAAATGTTTTTCCAAAATGAGCTTAGTGAAGCACGATTATGGTTTGTTCATTCTCTTATGTCATTATTTCAACATAATATTTTGGCCCTAGAAAAATAGAAAATTCACTGGTAGAAATGATAGATATTCTTGAGGGTGTGTTGAATGCTCTTCAGGAAAGAAAAATCCAGAATTTCAAATCTTTAAAACTAAAAGAAATTTTGAGGAAAAACGGGATGAAGGTTATGGTTTCAAATGTGATATGCTAGAAGGAGAAATAGCACATGTTTATGATGCAACAATTACGTATCTTGAGAAATGGTTTGTTCAGTATTAAGAGTTTTTGGTATTTAAATGGATGGGTCTGAAGAATTCTCCAAATTGGGGAGATGTGGAACAAACAATTCTGTACCTAAATGAAAAACTTAATATTAAAATAGATGATGTAAAGTGCTTTGATCAGTTTTGCAACTTTCAGAAATTTTTGACAAACCAGCCTAACGTTAATACAGATCAGTTGTCAAATGATATCTGGTGTAAATATTTCCGAGAGTCAAAGAATGGTGCTTGTTTCTCAGAACTACTAAAAATTGCGGAGTTTTTCTTTGCTATTCCCAGCCACAATGCTAGTGTAGAAAGGATTTTTTCATTAGCAAACAGTCAGTGGACCAAAGATAGAAATAGACTCAGTGTTGAGTCTGTTAAGGGAATTATAAGTGTGCAATATAATTATAAGGATTTATATTGTGTACAGTTTTATAATTATTTGTTGGAAAATAAGAAATTACTCTCAGAAATTGGTTCTTCAAATAAATATCTGAGTACTTCAGGGAATAATGATGAAGATGAGAAATGTACTAATGATGATTTTTTGTAGTTTATATTAAAATGTGCCACAAATTGTTGTAACGTTGCATGATTTAATAAAATGAAGTAATATACTACCTATTGTAGACGTTTAATTTGCAAAAAGTATAGTGAATTATGCATATCTTAAATATTTTTATTTATTAAGTGTGTAGTTATAATTTATCTTAATGCAACATCCGTAAATGTTGAGAAACCCACAACACTTTTGCAGAATTTAGTATTAATCTAGAAATGTCCTCTTTTTTGAAGACCATCATCTGGTAACCCTAGGCTCGACATGCACAGCGGTTGTTTTGTTTTGAGGATTACACGTCATCATTAACATAGCACTCGATAAAGCAGCTTATTAATTATTAACAATAATTGAATGTTTTATGCCTTTTGTTGTTCCAAGAACATTATGGTTCAGGCTGCATTTTGACCTAGCCACAATCTATACTGATATTGCCGATTCAAAATCAAACGATAAAGATGCACCTAAACTCATTAAATTAATCGCTAAATACATTTTTGGTAATATCAACATTGTCTATCTCGGGATTCAAAGTACGCGTAACATAAATTATTACAATTAATTTCATCATACTGCTTCAGTTTGAACTGCAAGAGTACTAAAACCCATGCAGTAATACATTGCTGAATCATGATGTGAAGTTTATTCCTATACATAGGTTGAAATTCGGCCTGGAGCAGATTAAAAACGTCGCCAAAGGCAAAAGGAACTGTACATATAACTGATTTTGACTTGCTATATCTCGAGAACTACCGGTAATCGATACAATTGTTTATCAATATTCACTAACAAATTGCGGCGACACAGTATAATGAAAACCCTGTACTGTTGATATTAAGCAAAAAATTACTTATTTTGTTCTATTACTCTTATTGAAGAGGTAATATAATGTGTAGTGGTTTGAGTAACGATTTTCCTTTAATTACACTCATCAAAATTCATGAAACTTGGAATATATAACCAAATACAAATAAAATATAAACAATCCAGAGATCAGTATACTCATCTATTCAAACGCTTTCAATGCATCATTTTTATTGTAATTGAAATATCAGTAATGCTTATTAAATCTGATTCAAGTATTCCGTTTATTTACTGCATTCAAAAAAACCTAAAATCTAAATATTCGAAGTCAAAATATTAAACAGAATTCTAAGTTAAGTAGTGTGATATTTATATTGTTTCCTTGTACAAGGAGTGAACGTCTCAATTACAGTGTGATCCGTATCTCTTAATTTTATGTCTAGAAATGTATAAGTCATTAGATATTTCCACAGATTTTAATTCGGACCATTAGCTCTACAAATTTTAAAACACCATCCCAATTTCTGTGGTAGTTTTTGCGTAGTTCCCGTTCAAATAATGAGATACACGCAGCTTTCTTACAGATTTATAACAGTATAGATAGATACTTTCAAGGTAGATTGTTTAGTTAAATTCTTTGTAAGATCTTCGTAAGCTTTGTATCTTCGAGCAGCAATGTTAGCGGAAGTTTTGATTAGATTGAAATTTAGCATGGTAAATAGTTTCAATTGTGACAGCCGTTCAAACGTAATGTGGATACTGTATTTGACGAAAAATAAACGTGTTGGAACTAGTAAGGATTTTGCATCAAGTTTATATCGCTATGCATAATATCACTAACTTACGATGCAGTTAACTTATTCATTAGTGTTTAAATTAAGCTTTGATTTTCTAGCGGTCACATTAGCGAAGTTTATAGTTAAATTGAAATGCAACCTGGATCAATGTGACAACCAAAGCTGTTACTGCTGGTACGCCACGAGGAATTATTTTATAACAATTTCTGAATGACAACTGAAACATTTGCTAGAGAATAAGGCATGATGAATTGCATTGAGCGTTGGTTTACTACAATTCTACTTTTTTAAGCAACTACTATGAAATGACTTGTGAGAATTGAGCCTTTTCCGGCCTGCAGATGATAAAAATTCTTCTCGGGTGTTCTACCGGATCAGTTCTTCCATGTGTGACTATTCGACAACAGCCTGTGTTGTCTTCATCAGGCGAAAAGGTCGAAGTTGACACTGCATCACGAAATAATTTGCCAGAACCTTTTGTTCTGTCCTTAATTTTTGGCGGGCTTTGAGGCTAGTAATAATGTAAGACAATACATCGAAATGATACAGCATTTACTTCTTTAATATTTTCTCACAGATAATTGAATACAATTTTGAGAATGAAAATTAAGTTTCTATTACTGACTATATAGTCGCTGTATTAATATAAAATTGAGTAATTGGTATCATGCTTCATTAATGTACGATTTGTCTGGAGAAATGAGGTTTCTGAACGTAAGACAAGAAGGATCATGGTACTAATCGTACCAGATGAACTTAATGTCAAAGTCCGAAAAGGTTTTGCGCTCCTATATCGACTCACCGTAAGGATGATAATGTCCTCTGCAGAGATCGGGGATATCATAACAGACCTGGATGTTTGCAGTGATGCAAATACTTACAGTACCACTTGTTACGTACGCCTTCATCAGCTGGGTAGCTAAACTGCAGATACATGCCTCACATAACGACCAGCGCTGCCCAGGGATAACGAGACGTCCAGTTCGATTCGGGTGGACTGCGCAGATGCGCGAGCGGCGAGATAGGGCTGACAGCAAGTTAACGGTCGCACTGTGGAGCGTGAAGTCGTGTGGCGCACGCCAGTTGGTCGTGTCGCGTCTAATGGGCAGTATGGGCACCCGACGCATCGTCCCGCTGGAGAACAGGCAGCGCAGTCTGCCCGCCATGTTCGGATGCAGGGCAGCCAACTGTGGCGCCTCGGCGGCACTTAAAACCGGGCTGCCAACTTCCTCTCAAGCAGCGTCCAGTTCTGACGAAACCGTGCTGACAGCAGTGAGTAAAGCTCCTCGTAAGGAATACTAAACTCATGGTTTCCCAAACACTTCATACCCATGCAGCAATCGTTCTCTCGAAAGGTCATGGCACAATTCCTTCGCGTTCCTTGTCCCTAACCATTTCCACGCTCTAATGGCCTCGACGTCGAATAAAGTTCTATAAGGAAGAAAACTGTTACGCATACATCTCTTTACGTCGAAGCACTTTAGCTAAGTTATTAATAACAGAAAATATCTCTTTTATTAATATGTATAAAATGTTAAATATACCACCGCTATTGTTTAACCCATGTATTACTTTTTATTTATTGGCAATTAACCCTTTGGTCATACAGCCATACCAAATAAATTGTAGTCTTCTATACTTTTAGGTTATTATTTCTGACAAATGATAGGATTAAGCGATATATAACAACACTTTCTGTGGTCAGTAAATGTTTCATGTTGATTTGTGGTGACAGGATACCCTCTTGTGAAAGTGTTTTCATTAAGTTGGTGATGTTGTTCCAATATTTCTTACAGCCGAAGAACAAGTGATTTATGTAGCATCCTGCATCGTCTTCACAATCACACAGTGGAGATTCAATAGCTTTAATTCTATATAGATGCGAGGGAAAGAAACCATGGTTGAACTTTAATCTAGCTATTGTAGATATTAGTCCTCTTGATAAAGCACCTTTTTGATGCCTCTGGGATGTTGGTATCTTGGGGTGGATGCAAGCCTATTGGCGACCTCCAAGTTGTGATGTTTCCAACCATTTTCTCTCCCACATTTACCTGCAGATTTTCTTAAGGAAGTTTGTAATATCTAGACCTGGTAGCTTTGTCTCTTCCTCACCGCTTCTCATAGCGCTCTTTGCTAGGCAGTCTGCCTCTTTGTTTCCTGGTAGGCCCACATGGGTTCTTGTCGATATAAATATGTATTGTTCTTGACCACATTTTCAGGTTAGCTGTGTTTTATGAGTTTGCAGGTTTGAGTTTACAGCCACATGCGCTTGCCGACGCCAAGCATTTTATACCTACTGCCTTGTCTTTCTAAGTACTTATTGGAGAAGTGAAGTATTGCCATCCGGGTGGGAAACGTTTAACTGTGTTTGTGTGTTACAGTTGTGTTTCTTGTTTGAGTAAGGTGTAGTGTATGAGGCGGTGAACTTGGGACGGTCCCGTCATTCTGTTTGATGTCTGCTGAAGACAGCTTCAAAACTGCATTCAGGATCATGTCTGATCCCGTAGCACCTCACCAATCCACTGTGCTGCGCATTATCGCACTGAGCGACGTTGGCCATATCTTAAAGGAAATACTTTCCTTTATTCAACAAGTCGTTGTGGTCTTATTTATAACAGTTCGGTTATTACAGTGTTTTCCGGTTAAATGGATCATACAGAACAAAACAATCCATATATTGCGTTGTGACACAAAAAAATGATTCATATCTACTGATTATCCGTTACGAATACTCACTTTCGTTACTTAAGCGTTAGGTGATTCTGCTTTGATGGTATTGCCGTCCGTGTATCTTTTTTATATACATATAAGTTTTAAAACTGATTAAATGCGCTTTTGAACTGGGACTCTTGAGTTATGCTCACTACTGCGAATGTACCATATAACTATTGTTTGTTCGTGCTCTGTGGGAACAAACCAAGACTATAATATATTAAAATAAAAAGAGAAACAGTCACCGATGGTAGCATAATATACCCGAAAATCCAAAGTAAACGGATATAGTTTTAAACTGTCGAATCACCTAACCCTAATTAGTGAAGAAGCTGAAAAAAGTCATGTACGACTCTTTCTAAATTAGTTACTTTACGTAGGAACTTACTATATTATATTCGTATACTGCACAGCTGTTGTAAATTTCAGTGCGTTACTAATAATCAGAACTATTATGAACAGCATATTTCTAAAGTTGGAAAACGTTAATTGACGTGATTACGAAACTGTTAAAAAAATTTTTTTTTTTAATATAGGTTTGTGACACCTCTGGCTACTTCACGGTATTTTTGTGTGTTTTAGGCGTCAAAATGCCTCTCCGCCCAAGTTGTTTAAAATTTTTAAACAAACGACATACTGCTGTGAGAAGATTATCGCTATCGTCAAGCGGGCAGTCAACCCATTACACCAGTGCCGTTTACATTGCTATGTCCGTCAATATCCGTAGTCATACCAAAGATGACGAAACTTTTCAGTAGTGATAAAAGTTTATTACCAGATGATCGCATTCTTTGCGGGAGCAGCTAATGGAGGTTACAGAACTGGGATTTTATCTTATATTCGCTGCGAATCAATCACGTAACTGTCTGCTCTGTTGCAATAATACAGGTCAATAATGCATTTAGGGAAAAAGAAAATCTGACACCAATGATAGTGTAATATTACTGAGACGCGTGTGCCACAGTAAAGTAATATATTTGGTTGAAAACTGCGAAATCATCTAATCCTCAGTTACCGTTCAAAGGTAAATTCGGTTAAATCACGATACATCCAGGCCTGCTTATTCCTGGTAACTAAAAGTTTTCTATATAAAGTTGTAAGAGAAAAAAGTGAATAGGTACGTTCTACCAACCCATCATTGGCTCAAAGCACTTCCTTAAAAAAATTTCATATGGTACTAGTATTGCTTCTTCTTATAATTTCAAATGAAAGATAAGGAAACTTTTGTCTAAATTTTCTTTCCTTTGTGGGTTCAGTCAAGGTTTCAGACATCTGTAAAGTACGCATATGTTGTTGCTGCCTCTGTTCATTCAAACAGTCTCAGAAATTAAGCTTTTTTAGCGACACAACTACGCTTCTTTTTTGTATTTTCAATATTGTAATACCAGAATAAGTGGTTAGCGACTTTCGAACTTATGTGGTCTCCCTGTTCACTGATGAATCATTCACTAGTGTTAACTTCAGGCTTTTAGCTATGGCAAATATTTTTTACTTTGTACCAAAGGTAGAATAGAACTTTGTTAGATCCCTTATATAGTTAAAAAAATACTTATGATTTCAGTGAAAACAGAACCAATTTAGAAATTTCTTATTCAGGAATAATTCTTATTCCATTTAATTTTTAATCGCTTCGTAACACCTTATGTTTCCACCATAGATTTCTTCACACTGGTTCACAATAGGCCGACCAAAGTTTTTCCAAATTATAATGTGACTTAACTTACATTGCAAAATTTTGTTTTTACGTGAGGCTTTACGGCTTGTCGTTGTAGTTTGACTGAAATGGTTTTGGAAAATTGAACCTCGAAACCTGGCTGGCCTGACGGAAACCTGAGGCTACGTCCTACGTAATGCTTGGCCCGTGCGTTATAGCTCATCAATCACTGCGAACAGATTTGGGTTACCAAGATGTGGTTAAGACATCCTTCACATTTTATCATTTAATAATAGCAGAGTACCCGGCGTTACTCAGTCTAGTTGGGGTTTATACACGATGATAGTTTTAGTTTCCCAATGTGTACCAAATTTCGTTAAATTCGCGCCATCCATTTCTGGAATTAAAGCAAATCTTGATTCACCCCCAACCCAGAAAGGAGTAGATTTACCCATACGCTATTTTTAGTTTTCCGATGAGGATCATGTATACCAAGTTCCGCTAATTTGGTGCCAGCCATTTCCGGAATTAAAGTCAACGTCGATTTAGTCTCTCAGTTCCCAGAACTGCATGCTGTGAAATGAAATGTTATTTTTCGTTTTAGTCCAGGATGCATTTCAACTTAATTACAACATCAGCTAATGTTGTTGCTTGAAATCTGAAACATGTAATCAACGCGTATTAACACATATCACATTCATAGTAGTAAATCTTTTATGCGGAATGTGTCTGTTCCGGCATCAGGAAGAAATACGGATTTGGAATAGGTTTTAACTATTTGAAAGCTTGGGTTCCGAGTTGAAATATATATGTCTTAAGACGTTAAAACCCGTTAATTTTGCGAATATTCTGGTATAACCTGAAAACTGGTGCCTCATACTCCACTGGAGCTGAAAATTGATTAATTATGCTACTTCATATGTCGCTTGAGTTCAAAATTAGAATCTACTCTGCACCTTTATAGTTGAATATCATATATTGAGAATTATTTTCCAAAATTGCTTTTATCGGTGGTACGAAAGGCTCACTATCACGTGAAAAGCAGTAGTTATGCATAGGTTACAGTTAGTACTCGGAGATTGTAGCTTCGATGCCTGGTATACGTCCGATTGCGACCATGCTTCAATACGGCCATTTACGGGGTTTAACGAATGAATAATGGAAATATAAGGGAGGGACGTATTATTTTTTTTTTTACGAAGTATAAAATATGCAACGTCTAATTGGTATTACATATTTGTTGCTTCTCACAATCGTTTTCACATTCTCATTTGCTGTTACGGCCTCATGTAGCCTTTAAACATAAGATATACCACGAATTTCAAGTCGAATCCTAATCTTTAAAACCGTGGAAATCAAGTAAAATCATCCACAAGCGTTGTATCGTTTATCTCGCAAGCAGATGGTGCTCTAAAATTCTTTTATGAGAATCAAAACACAGAAATACCGCATTAACAAGGAGTCCTCAGTTTTCAAAATACAAAGTATATTTGTGACTGCTTTTTAAATATAATGAGAGGAAACCAAAATCTAACGAGATAATTAATTATTCTATGTTGATTCGGCTCTTCTCTTAATACTCAGTCAAAAATACACATTAAATGAAGATAATGATACTTTTTCCTTAATAAATATTTTATAATTACTTCACAATCAATTTTTATTTGTTGTTCAGAAAGTACGTATTTTGTAAGCCATATATGTATATTTGTTTTGAATCTACTATGAGGAAAACAATGTTTGCAACTTGATATAATGCTTTCTGCAGTCCAGGAACCGAATGATACCGCACCAGATTGTTCGCTCCTGTAGCGCCGCTGTCCGCAACGCGTCTTGGCTTAAAATTTGCGGCTACTCTTCTTGCCTGAACACAAGGGCCAGCCAGCTCCGTCATGTCACTACTAAAATTGCGGCAATAGCAAACCTGATCAGAATAAGCAGAGGCTTAATTAATAACGGTATCATCAATTTTAATGGGCTACATTAATTATTGGATTCTGTTTTTAAAACTGATTTGCTTCCAATTGCCGCGTAATTATGAACAACTCTGAAATATAATCATTAATGAAATATTTCATAGAAATTGAAAAATATGTTTCATATCTGTAGTACGCTGTCAGCAAGACAAGTTCTGGGTCAGCATATCTTTTCCTACATGCATTTGTTAAACGTCCATCATAAATTCGAGATAATATGTATAATTTAATTGTTTTTTTTTATCGTTCATTTGATGACAGTGCTTGTAAGCAAAAATTGCTAAAAACATAATCGCAGCATTACTTGAGACAGCAGTTAACACGCATACATCTTTTAAAAAAGAAAAACTTCATGACAGTTAAATCTTTTTTTGGGTTTTAGTGCCTTTTCCGCTTATGACTGAAGTTAAAGATTTATGCTAGTTTAAGAAGGAAACAACTGTTTTAGTCTATTAAATATATATTTTATTCGTGAATTATTCCAATACCGTGTAAAAACTAAGAAATATAACTACATTAATTAATTTTAATCCGTTTATTTCTTCCTGGCTCAGCTTCTGTGATGTAGAATCATGTAAAATTACAAATATTTTCACCTTATTGTGGAAGGTATATACGCTTCATAGATATTACTAAAGTAATTTGCTTATAAAATTGTTAAATGTGATGAGTTCTTCAAAGGCGAATTTAACCGAGAAATCATCATTAATTTGGTCCCGTTAATTCACAAAGTCATACCATCTTACATACATAAGTTTGTTGTTGTCAACTGCACAACCCTTGTTTGCCATAACATTTTACGCTTTTGGTAAAAGTTCTATATTAGCGATCGTTTCTTTACAATTATGAAGATGATTTGTCACGTTATGCTAAAAAGTTGCAAAACTTTATTGATACCAACTATATCATAAATGTTTACACGGTAATTATATTACCGATATTTCTATCAGGTCTAAATTCTGAAATCAGAAAAGAAAAATATACCTTGATCAGAAAAAATTATCCTCTGGAAAGCGATTGTGTGTGTATTGCAGCAACAAGCAAGAATAACGCTCTTAGAACGAAATTTTTAACTAGTATTTATAATGCTACTATAAGTATGATAGTAGAAACTGTAGTGCTGCCACAGGTTGTGGCATCAGTTTCGTTCGTATGCTTGGAAGTTGCAACATACTTGTACGTGAGTATACCTCACTCATACTGACTTTTGGAGTACTTTGTTCCACAATTAGCGAAGTACCACACGCAAACATCCAACGAACGTGCAGGCCAAGAAGAATAGGTATCTGCCGCGCTGGGGAAGTACGTTTCTGCCAAACGGTGTTGGGCGTACGGAGACAGTCATTTTGCTTCTGCTTCCTCAAATCCTCTCACTGTATCGGCCAGTAT
The DNA here is from genome assembly GCA_031002005.1 of Vandiemenella viatica. Classification (NCBI taxonomy): domain Eukaryota; kingdom Metazoa; phylum Arthropoda; class Insecta; order Orthoptera; family Morabidae; genus Vandiemenella; species Vandiemenella viatica. The sequence continues at coordinate 30,600,782 of JARYHS010013631.1, forward strand.
TATGGTTACCCTCAGTTCGTAGAAAAAACATTCATTGACAAAATTACCGTTTATATATTCAAAATATCTAAACCGTTTACCGCTCAGTTTCCTCCTGCAACTTAATAAACATCGCTACATAACTACGAAGATGACAGCTCACAAAAAAGGCAATGGCTACCAGCATATTCTTTCCTTAAAGTAAAATTGTAGCTGCATGATAAGTATAGTAGAAAAAGTGATCAATGTCAATCATTTAAGATTCAATACCTTTCATGTCATTATATAATACAGAATTTAGTATTGCTCTACAGAATTCTAAACTTGGAGATGTAAGTGTTTACTAATAAAGGTCTATCTACTAACGATTTTTTTTAGCAAAATACAGCTATAAAAAATATGATGAAATTCACTGTGCGGATTATATTATTTTTCACGTATGATTTTTAGTCTCAGCTTTACTTCCCGTCATTACATATGCTTTTTAATGGAGAGTAGGCATTCGATTTGATCTAATTTTTGACAGAAGATGGAGGATATATGTTAGGACAATAACCTCCACCCGATCTGTTTTATAGCAGTGCTAAGTGAGAAATGGGAGAGAGCCGTTTGTACATTTTACATAGTTCCTAAATGAGATACGATATAGAGTCCAGTTTAGTGACAATCTTTCTAGATTTTAATATCACCTACGGAAATCAATGGGTTAAATACAATCTTGAGGTAATTGATTGGATTCTAAAATATTGATTGCTAGGTTTAGAGGAAGCTGCTTCATGAAGTTGAAATGATTACTTCACGTGGCACGGCTACTATGCAGACGAATTCAAATGAATGAAGAAGCTCTATGCTTTAACTTGAATTTACATTTTTAAAAGCTATCAAATGTTAAGCATCTATTTCCAAAACATGTATCTGACTGATACAGTGATTTTTTATTTAACTTACACGCTGTGTCTGCCCAAGATCAATGACAACCGAGCGTGGCGGTGTAACGGCTAGCGTTCTTGCCTCGCATTCGGCAGGATGGCGGTTCGAATCCCCGTCCGGGCATCCAGATTTGGGTTTTGAATGGTTTCCCAAATCACTTTAGGCAAATGCCGGGATGCTTCCTTCAAAAGGCCATGGCCGAATTCCTTCCCATTCCTTGCCCCCCATCCTTTCCCGTCTCTAAAGACCTCGCTGTTAGAGAGACGTTAAGCAGACAAAAAAAAAAGTTCAATGACAAAGCAGTAATTAATCACAGTTATATATTTAGAATACTTTGAATGTATATTTTTCAATGAATTACATTTTCGGGGCTTCGTTTTCTCAACCCACCCTACTATTAGCCAAAGGCTTCCTGCTTCCTTAACGTGGAACTTAATTTTATGTTCTTATTGCAATATTACTTGTTTTTTTCCTGCTAGTTAGTTAGTTATAATAGTTTTCTGAACAAAAAAATTTTAATCACAGTCACTATGAATTCGCTGATTTAAATAATGTTGATAGTGACGGAAATTAATTAAATGAATATATTCGAATAAAAGTTACTTCCCTTTATTTAACACGACACTCGCGTACATGCAAGTCCTAGTTTTGGCATAATTCTGCCTTTTTAAATGACTCCTCGAATATTTACGATGATTGCACCACTATGGTTCACTCCCTGGGTTTGGTTACAGATTGTTTACTCTTCTCTGTATAAAGGTGGTAGTTGACGAAATGCTAACAAAAAACGGTATTACTCCTTACAGCAAAGTACTAAATATCTTACAACCCTGAATAATGTCACTAGAGCTACATGTAGCATCCGGGGAGACGTGGGTTCGTATACGGGTCTTACAATCCTGATTTGCCAAATCATTCCAGGAGAATGCCAGAAAGGTCCCTTCAAAAGGTCGTAATGGAATTTCTTCCTGTTACTCGGTCCCATTACTGTCTCACCTCTCACCCCGACGTCGATAAAGCATAAAGCCAGGTGTTGTTTTTCCGCCTGACGAGCTGAGCCGCCTGTTTGTGTGCGCAGAGCCGACTGCTGGGTCTGCTGAACAGACGGCGTCCCTTCTCTTCAGGCGGCTTCAAGAGCCGCTCTACAGAGTCGTCGCCGCTGGACGCAGAGCTGCAGACGATGTTGCCGCCGTCATCTTCTGCTCCGGGGACGCTGTCCCGCCGCCGGTACAGCATAGCGCCCGTCTCCGCCATCACCATGACCAAGGACGACATCGCCAAGATCAAGGGCGAGGTGTGTCTGCTCACAGAGAGCCCCTACCGCATCCTCAGGGTAAGTCGCCAGCTCAGCTAGAGCTCTGCGTCATCAACCGCGTGATCAACCGTGTCTTCCGCGCTGGCGAAGCCTCTGTTCGTCAAACTCATTCCTTGGATAACATGGGCCATAACATGGGCCATTACAAAACTACAAAATTTCTACTGGAACGCATAGTAACTTGAAACTAAGAATTTGAGCAATCCACCATCAGTTACGTCAATATTATACATAACTCTATTTTTTATTATCAGTGCATAGTTTATTTAACAAAGAAGGTAAGAAATGTTTGTTACCACCTTTACTACTTGCAACGTACAGCCCACGGTTCCCACAAAACCCGATAGGAGTTGTAGACATGATTTCTCGATCGTATTTCATCAAACCATGATTCTTTGCAAACCAGCGCTGGTTATTACTTCACGTGGATTAGCTAATGAATAACCGAGGAGAACCGTTTTTGAGTAAATGTAGTGGAAGAAGTGGATGCCGACCTAGTTCTTTCGCGTCATGTTTCTTTCTGCTTATCATTTAATCATTCAGTTTAACAATATTTGAGTAGATTTCTACAACTTAAATTATCGCATATGTATTTTGAGAAAAAAATGTCATTCAATGGAAATTTCCACAAGTTTCTTTTTTTTTTTTTAAAGACTTTAAGAATTCAGTTCTTTATAAGCAGCATGATGCTCTTCATTCCACCTCCAGAATTTAATTTTTGAATTGTGTATTTTCAGGCACTCCGCTCTAATAACCGAAACAACAAGTGGTGTTATACATGATTGTTATTATCGCAAATAACAGGAGAAAAAGATTTACTGCTGCATTTCTTCTTTTTTTTAAGTGAAGCGAAAAAACTAACATTCTTTTATCTACTGACTTCAGGCTATTAAATACCACAATTGAAGATTAAGACAAATGAGTAAGTTATTTTTAAAGATGTACTCTCTGTTCTCATACAGACTAATTTATATGTTGTGGCTGACAAAGACTTACCTAATTTCAAAACTGGTATTTGCGTCTTATTTTTACTCAGATAAAGAACACGATAAAAATGTTTCTGAAGTCTGTGACACCGTGCATGTACAACTTGTTAACTCTTCGTAGTGTTTTCCGAGAAAACGGTTAATTTTTTATTCAGTAACTTCGATGACACTGTAATTCACTACGAACGTTGAGCTCGTTTGCCATCAAATTACAAAAATTTCTGATGTGGAAGTACTCGAGCCGCAGTTGTGTTAATCGGATGCACCACATTTTCACAGTATGCAGGGTGATTCCGTGATGTTGTCACAATTTTTCTGGGACAATGGAAAAGGATAACATTCGACTCGGTCGTTTCCGTAACTGGGTCCCTTACCTCAGATTGATATATTTACCATTCTCCATCATCCCTGAAAATTTGTGACATCATAACAGAATCATTCTGTATAAAATGCTTTGTTTGCATCGAGGAGATTTTTCTGTCTATAAAACTAATCCGAATATCTCTATTCCTCGAAATCCGAAAGGGTTCCAAGTCTCTATGAGTCGATTTGACGGATATTATATGAAATCTTTACAGGCGTTCGATTGACTCACGATTAGTAAGACAGTTGTTTAAAGTAACATTAAGTTTGTTACTCCTTCCTGTTACTGGATAACTTGTATTCTGATCATTGTTCTGTTTCTAAAATACAGCTATGTTCTTACTTATCGTGTATTGCTTCAATAGCTAGATAACAAGGAAAAACTATTAACTTTGTGTTTTGATTAGGACTACATCACTTGTGTTTTAATTTCGCAAATAAAATGTTTTTAATAACAATTGTATACTAAAAAATTGAACATTGAGAAAATTTCCGCGAATAAAATACGACGAATAGCGAGGTCAGTGGTTTGTAGTTGACTGAAGGAAAAACCGCCTCATTTGTAGTAATATCTTTGATTTCACTTGATATATACTATTCTGCAGCTCTCGTCTCTGAGGCTCTGAGCTATCTCATATGCATCTCATTGAAATTTTATACTTTTTCCCTTTAAAGGTCGAATTCCGAAAAATTTGATTCTTAAAATATGCTGTGGCATTAGCAGAGGCATCAATCTCTAAAATGATACATCGTTTATCGATTTAACAAAATAAAGGTGAAAACTAATTGAGTGGATTCTAGTCTCCAATCTCGTGACTGAGCACGGTAAATCACTGTTTACACAGTTGCCGCTACGCAAGAGAAATCGGAAGAACTAAGAACTAAACTGGAATACTCAAAAAATATTCAGGTGGAAAGCTACTTTCTAGCATGGTTAGATGTGAATTTGGCTATATACAAGTCCAACGAGGAAGACAGTGGTAGAGGCTATGTAGAAAAATATTTGTTATGTTTTGTTCACTTTTTGCTAAACGAATTCAGGAAATTTTAAAAAGTCTCTCTTCATGTCTGATATAACCTCATAACACAAAATTCTAATTGTCTACACTGCTAACAATATGCTTTTCACGGGGCTAACACGTGAAATTAACAAAACATCACGTTTTATATTGGAAGATTGTTGCCGACTTACTTCATCATCAAGACGAATCTATAGAACAAACTAAATGGTAACAGGTGCAGTAAATTATTTGGCCCCCTGCCATTTCATTGCACAGTGATATTATGCCTTTTACCACAGACTGGTTTTTTTCGCGAAACATCATTTGCGTGAATAAATCAGCAATCAAACAACCAAATGGCAGTTGACATTAATGAGTAAATATCAAAACGTCAAGACTAATATATTCATCTCACACGTGTAAATTAAAATGAAGAACTACAAAGGTTACAATCAGCTCTTGACATAAAATGGAATAGGTAGACCTGGTGCGTCTTCAACAGCCGGTATCTCTGTCCAGACACAGCGTCCTTTTGAATGATCGTCCACGGTCCCGCTGGAGGTACTCCGGCAGGCTGCATGCTGCACCATGTTTGGTGAACAATTCGAAGTATTTTTGTTGGTGGCCAGTGGCCGAATCTGGTCCAGCGTTTCCTACAATTGTTTTGGAAACGAACTCCGATGGCGTCAGCGAAACGATTCGTTATAGGCCGCTCTAGTTCACATATGTAATCAACACACTTGCTGACCCCGGCAGCGTAGGGGATAGCGTGCTAGCCTCGCGTTGCAGGTGTCGCCGGTTCGAGTCCGGCCTCGGGCGTGGGTGGTTTTAATTAAGGGTTGTGTTTGTCTTGTGTCGTCTATACCAAGGAAAATCTATAATACAATGAGTGATCCAGTACATACTTGCAAACTACAAAATTACATAGTGCTGCTGGCTGTATGGCCTCGTAGCCAAATGCCAATTTAAAAAAAAAATAAAAAATCAACACACTTCGTTGGAATACAGATTTCTACAGCCGCAAAGAACTAATATCATTGGCTGAATTGCAAGCGTTATCTGTGTGTTTTCTGCACATCTTTTAATCTCGGGATAACAGCACCAATCCAGATTTGGAATGTTTTTAAAATGTCTGACATTTTTATCGTAATGTGGTCACACACGAAGTATACAGCGGGTTCCACCCTATCTTAAAAATACTTAGGCCTCTAAAACATTCTGGGATAAAGCAGCATATTGGTGTAGGAAAAGACTCGCCTAATTAATCATAATGCCACAAAAATCATTTTAGTTACTATATACCGCGAACTGTAGGTACTTTTGGTTAAGTTAGAATAATACTACTTAACATTCCATTTCACAGCTACTCCAGGTATTCCGGGTTGATAATCGATAATACACAAAACATTTAGCTACAGCTGGAGACATTAACAGTGTCTATTGCCGGCCCTCGCATTGTAAGGGCCGCCGCACAGTGGTCCGGAATTGGAATATAGTGGACATTCGAATCCAAAAAAATTGCTTTAGATAGCATTTGTTATGCTGATCAAAAATTGTTATGTTCAATTTTTGATAGACATGATTGCTTCACACTTAAAATAAAAAAAAGTATGGGTAGAAATCTATTTTTTTTTTCACGGCCCTATATTAAAGTGTCAAAGTCAAACCTTATGCAATCATAAGTACCTATCCTACTTAATATTAAAACATAAAAATTACTTGCGTATCCTTGCCGCTTTGACAACAGGGCGCAAGTGAATTTCGGCGATAAAATATAACAAACATTCGAACTAAAGTCATAATATCGATCCAAAAAAATTGCTTTAGGTAGCATTTGTTGTGCTGATCAAACATTGTTATGTTCAGTTTTTGAAAAAAATGATTTCACACTTAAAATAAAAAAAATGTATGGGTGTAAATATGTTTTTTTTTGTTTTTTTTTTTTTTCACGACCCTATATAAAAGTGTCAAAATCAAACCTTATGCAATCATAAGTACCTATCCTACTTAATATTACAACATAAGAATTTCTTGCGTATCCTTGCCGCTTTGACAACAGGGCGCAAGTGAATTTCGGGGATAAAATATAACGAACATTCGAATAATATCAATACAAAAAAATTTCTTTAGGTAGTATTTGGTGTGCTGATCAAAAATTACTATGTTCAATTTTTTTTGGATCCATGTTATGACTTTTGTAAGAATGTCCACTATTTTTTAACCATGAAATTCACTTGCGCCCTGTAGTCAAAGCGGCAAGGATATCCAAGAAATTTTTATGTTGTAATATAAAGTAGGATAGGTACTTATGATTGCATAAGGTTTGACTTTGACACTTTGATATAGGGCCGTTTAAAAAAAAAAAACAGATTTCCACAAATACATTTTTTAATTTAAGTATTAAGGACTCATTTTTATCAAAAATTAAACATAACAATTTTTTATCAGCACAGCAAATGCTACCTAAAGTAATTTTTTTGGATCGATATTATGACTTTAGTTCGAATGTTCGTTATATTTTATCGCCGAAATTCACTGGCACCCTGTTGTAAAAGCGGCAAGGATACATAAGAAATTTTTATGTTGTAATATAAAGTAGGATAGGTACTTATGATTGCATAAGGTTTGACTTTGACACTTTGATATAGGGCCGTTAAAAAAAATAAAACAGATTTCCACACATACATTTTTTATTTTAAGTATGAAGGACTCATTTTTATCAAAAATTAAACATAACAATTTTTGACCAGCAAAGTAATTTTTTTTGATCGATATTATAACTTTAGTTCGAATGTTCGTCATATTTTATCGCCGAAATTCACTCGCACCCTGTTGTAAAAGCGGCAAGGATACATAAGAAATTTTTATGTTGTAATATTAAGTAGGATAGGTACTTATGATTGCATAAGGTTTGACTTTGACACTTTGATATAGGGCCGTTAATAAAAAAAAAAAAAAAACAGATTTCCACAAATACATTTTTTATTTTAAGTATTAAGGACTCATTTTTATCAAAAATTAAACATAACAATTTTTTATCAGCACAGCAAATGCTACCTAAAGTAATTTTTTTGGATCGATATTATGACTTTAGTTCGAATGTTCGTTATATTTTATCGCCGAAATTCACTGGCACCCTGTTGTAAAAGCGGCAAGGATACATAAGAAATTTTTATGTTGTAATATAAAGTAGGATAGGTACTTATGATTGCATAAGGTTTGACTTTGACACTTTGATATAGGGCCGTTAAAAAAAATAAAACAGATTTCCACACATACATTTTTTATTTTAAGTATGAAGGACTCATTTTTATCAAAAATTAAACATAACAATTTTTGACCAGCACAGCAAATGCTACCTAAAGTAATTTTTTTTGATCGATATTATAACTTTAGTTCGAATGTTCGTCATATTTTATCGCCGAAATTCACTCGCACCCTGTTGTAAAAGCGGCAAGGATACATAAGAAATTTTTATGTTGTAATATTAAGTAGGGTAGGTACTTATGATTGCATAAGGTTTGACTTTGACACTTTGATATAGGGCCGTGAAAAAAAATATAGATTTCCACCCATAAATTTTTTTATTTTAAGTGTGAAGCACTCATTTCTATAAAAAATTGAACATAACAATATTTGATCAGCATAGCAAAAGCTATCTAAAGCAATTTTTTTTAATTCGAATGTCCACTATATTCCAATTCCGGACCACTGTGCGCCGGTTCAAGTCCGGCCGAGGGCATGGGTGGTTTTAATTAAGTGTTGTGTTCGTCTTGTGCTGTTCGTACTGTAGTGTCATCAATATCATGATTAATGCCTGATACAACAGTTGGTACAAAAACAAATTCAAGCTGGTTAAATGGTCGCAAAGACCGAAGGCCATTAAAAAAAAATATATATATATATATATAAACAGTGTCTACACCGAAATGTTTACACACTGTATCATAATCGCTAATTATTTACAATTTGGTAGCAGCTGTTTACATTTAACTGAAAATAATTTCCTTAACAGATTGGCACTGACGAACTGAAACTCTGTGGCTTTCAGGAAGATACTAAATAAACGTAACATTTCCGATGAGTAGCAGTGCCATGTCTGTAAGTTTCTGTGTATAGTGGAATTTATAACCTCCCTGTCCTCAGTTGGAAGCTACTTTATAACCTTCGTTCTATATGTCACTATTCAGATCTTAGCTGTTGTTACTTAACCAATGGCCATTATCTAATTTACTTATCAAATCATCTCTTTAGCCTGAAATATTAGTAGCGCTTCTTGGTGGTTTCAGACAGGAGCGGTTACATTTTTTGCAATCTTTTACCTTAAAACGGATTTTAAAGATAGCCATAAGGTTGAAAATTTATCTTCCTCTTTTTATATCTGTAAGAAAAACGCAACTCTACCTGAAATGATTTATCTTTTCTTCAATCAGAAAAAATTATAATAGGTTCTATATTAAATATTATGTTTATTGAATTACACATTTATTACATCACTTCTAAGACAAGTCGCAAACAACTCAACACAGCTTTTGCATGAACATATTTTCCTTGGCCGCAACAGCAACTATTTTCCATAAGTCAACTTCCATATAGGTCAAACTATCTTTCATTACGTGTCTTCATAAAACCATTATTCTCGATAAAAAATGTATCTTCATCTTCGAACATCTTTAATCCCGTATAATGTCCAATCATCCACAAACATTTTTTCTTTGGCCTTAGGACTCCTGCTTCTCGTTTACTTTGCGCTTCCAACGATTTTCCCAAATATACAGTTAATATTTTATATTCACAAATTACAATATACATAAATAAACACATTTATATGCTTATCTGTATATTTATAAGCTGACGTGAGGTTTGAGTGTCACAAGTTGTTCGCATGAAAAGTACAGTTCAAAGAGTATATATTTACCGATGTTTTTTGAGATTATTGATGACTAATATGAAAATATTTCGGGTAGTATATTAGGTTTCTGTTGTACAAACTTTTAAAATAAATTCAACCACCGGCATGATTTTGTTTAGGAATTTGATATATTGTTTGCCGTACAACATACTGTAAAGAACTAATTTTGAATTGCCTGCGTCATTCTCTCATATCCGCATTTTCTTATAGTTCATGATGAGTAGAATTTTCGTTAGAAGGCGCAAATATTATTCTTGAATAGTTATATGGAAGATGGAATCTTTAACTACCATGAATAGTACACCGAACATTCTTTACAGCAGCACGCCCGCACTATATTTTGCTCCCAAGACACGTGCATTGCTCGACAGCGCATGCACAAGAGCTACCTCTTTGATCTTAAGAGGGTACAAAGCACATGAGTTAATATTCTGTCGTGTGCTTACCGCCAATTCTAATCACGGTTTCTAGTCGATTCTCCGTAAATATCTAGGCGAATGCAGGAGTAGTCTCCTATTTCCTCCTTAAGAAACACGAGTTCCTCAAACAATAAGACACAAAACAAATATTATAAGAATTTTAAACAAACTGCAATAGTGAATGAATGGTGCCTTTAAGGGCCAATCTACTGCATAAAATGTTCTCGGACCACCCAATGTGGTGTAACGTTACGAAATCGCCCTCCCACTTCACCTTGCACAGGAAGATGAAGTCGCAGGACGACTTTAAAACGTAGTATCAAATAGACGCGAGAACGTTGTCTATATATATCTGTACTGACTAATAACATTTTAGTCTATCTTCGGTTACTCCTGACTTCTTCGATTACTGATTTATTCTCTCTGTTTGACGTGGTTGGAAGGAGTCTTTCGTACCAACACAGTGGTATGGCCTAGGAATGAGATCCTATTCACTGATCTGTTTAATAGATATTTCTAGTATTCCAAGAGATCGAGAAATTGTAGGATTGCAGATTACCTTCTGCCAAGCGTTTCTTTCGAGTGTATATGTTACTGTAAAGACAAAGAATCATTGCGCTTACAGCTCTGATAGAACACAAACGTAAAAAGCAACTTACATAACCGACTACAGAAAAGAGGAAATAATTCTAGAACTGATACAATGAATAAAGAAAGAATATTATTTCTCATCTTGTAAAAACAAATGTTGGAAATTGAAATTGGAAATATTTTATCTCTGTTAGAAATCAGCTTTTGATAATACCTTAACAGTACCGCCACCTAACTTTGCTGATTGTTTATCAACACTTGTGAATGATTTTATGTGACATGATCAGGGCACGGCTGACTAGCATTTGATTACTGCCATTACGGAAGTGACAATACGAAAATTTTTCAACCTCTATTTTATTTTTCTAATGGAATCGTTATTTTTCCAGTTCACATATTAAGGAGGCAGATACGAGCTATGATATAATAACTGAGTTGTTGAAAACTGTAAAGAAACTTTTTAAAAAGTTTTCAGTTTTCAGATTTCTTATTCATTAAAACGTTCATCAAAAATAAATCATTCAGGGAATTGGTTTGCCTCATGTCACTATTGCCTAGACCTATTTTCCTTAGTAGCTGATTTATTTATCATTAAAATTTCAATAATTATATAGGCAGTCTTCTACTAATCGTTTTAAAATGATGACGAGTATTTAGAAATCCAGAAAAATGATGGTCACATTGTGGTAATTTCTAAAATGGGGAAGGGGCGAATATAATAAAAAATTTTTTTTCCGTTTTTTTACACGTGCAGTAGGACGAGTAGTGGGACTCATTATATCAAAAAAAAATTACAATATCTGTAAGTATCAAATGGGTCTTTGCCATCACCGATACCGTTCCATTCTATACATTCCATTCAGTACCAAGCATTTTAGTTTTATGAAGATAGTGCTATAATTGTGATTCATTATGTGACAGCATGAGTATCAAAAGTCAGTCATATACATATACGAACTGTCAAGGAATTTCAGCCGTTATAGTCTTCAGCTGTGTATTCAGTATTCCTGACCATTTTAAAATGTTAACATTAACTCCTTTCTAAGTATGCATAACTCACTTTTGCTTTGGCACTAATTTCAAGAATAATTAGTCGTTTGGTGCAGTCAGTAATCCGTAATTGTTCTGAAACCACCTGACGGAATGAGGTTATCAACTGGTGTTCAAAGTTCGTGAACCAACTTACACCTCTTGTATAACTGAGAGTTCGAACATGTATATTTCCGTACTGTGCACGTAACCTGAGAAACAATAACTGCTCACGAACTGAATACTGAATAATTATGCCTTACGTAACAGAGGTATGGTATCCTCTTCAATTACAGTGATAACACGAGACGAAAGAATGTAATGTAGAAACTCGCGTAAAGCATTGTCGGCGTGAAAGCATGGCTGCCTACTACAAGCTGTTTCCACATTAACAAGCTTTAAAGTATTGTACGCCATTATCAAAAACATAGTTAATTTCTGATAATTTTTTATCGGTTATTGATAACAAAGGCCAGCGAATATGCTTCTATTTTAATTACAATTAGCAATATAAATATGATTAGCACGCATATAGGTGGATAATAAATAAGATAAATACGTGGAGAGTAACATTAAAGATGCGTCAGCTGCAATTCTTATGCCATGTAAATACTAGATTGTTGTTCCATAAATAATTTGCCATTTATTTAATGATCCTTGGTATACCTATAGCCCCACTTTTTTTAGAGTAACTTCAGACTAATGGAATAGGGAAAATTTGTAATACATGATACTCACATCTATAACAACGTGTTCAATATTTAAAATATAATACTTATGTCTTGTGATAAATTACAGCGTATCATCAGCGTGATTCTCCATTGCAGTTGTAGGCAACTAATTAAATCCTGCAAAATGAAGATTGAAAGGAATCAATGATAATTTTAATGTGACTTACTAGGAGGTTTCAAAAAATCATGTGTAATTGTTCGAATCAAGCGTAATTTTACATTATAACGAAAATATGTTCCATTCGGAAGTGTTATTAAACGTAATATCTGTATAGAAAACGTTCGTTAATCCTCTGCAGACTTGTTTTAAGTATGAAACTTGGCGAATACAGTGATGGTAAATGATCAAATGTCTAGATAACATCGTTATGACTGATCATATAGTGTTCATATAAATCATTTTAAAATGTTTTTATTAACTCACTTTGGGCTTTGTCTGTCCGGGTGGAATTTTTAATTGATTTTAAACTAACTTCTCGATGAGCTAGAGTCTTGAAATTTTGACCATAGCTCAGAACTGGATGACAATGTATGAAAATATGAAAAAATGGGAAAAGTTGTAAGGAAAATTTGAAAATTCCGAAAAAACTGAAAGAACTCTTCTATGGACCGATTTGGCTAACTTTTTTAAATATTCGTAATGGTTCGAATAATGTTTTTAGTTATTGAAAAATTGGAAAATTCGGAGAAAACTCAAATCATTTTTTTCCGTGTACCAATTTGGCTATTTTCTTTCAATGAAAATGGTCTTAATAGTCCGAATAAGGTTTTTAAAGAATGAAAAATTGGAAAAGTTGCCTTGAAAATTCGGTAAAACCTGACAGTAATTTTTTATATGGACCAATTTAGCTATTTTTTAAATGTCTTTAATAGTCAGAATAAGGTTTTCAGAGAGAGGAAAATGGAAAAGTTGCCCGGAAAATAGGAAAATTCAGTAACAACTGAAAGTACATTTTTAAGATCGACACATGAACACTAAGACATTCTGGCGGAAATTATCAAAATTTCTCTTTAGTGTGCTATAATATCGCTAGTTGTAACTCACGATTTAGTTACGAGAAATAAAAAAATGGTGTTTTCCACTGTGATTTACATGCAGAAATTCTTTAAAAGCTTACGTAATGTGGTGACATTACTGTCCATTCGAGTACTCAATGAAAATCAGATTCTATATGTAGCAAGACTCATCTGTTGAGAGTGAGTGATCGTTGCGTAGCCATCTGCTACATCGTCCATGTCGTTGCATGTAAAAGCAATTAAGTAATCAGATAGCTTGTTAAGCGGTAGATAACGAGGGTGGGAGCCTCCCATGATAGTTAGTACCAGTGCGGCGCCTATAGTCTGCAGCACGGCACGCAATCGAGGTAATAGATCAGGGGGTGATGCCATTATACACGACGTATTGCAATATTGCCCAGCTTTATTCTTGCGTGTAAAAATACAATTTTTTTATTATTTCTAATGTAAATCAGTTACATTGATTTCAAGTTTTGAGAAATTTAAATTTCTAAAAATAAAATAACAATAGCCGAAAGATATACAATAAAAGAACCTCTTTTTTAAACTCTTAATATACTTTTCATATGTGTTGCCTATTTTTTCCCCGCGATCCGGCCATCTGAGTACCACATGCCATCGGTCGCCTGTTATACACAGGTCACTAGTGTGAATCATGAGCGGAAAATGGAAGACTTGTGTCCTTCCAGAATTTAAACGAGAATGGGTATACTTGGCGTACTTAACTTAGAATAGGAAAGCCGGTTTTGCTATCTGTCTCCGGAACGTGTAACTATTTGTGTTCTGAACGATAAGTGTATTTTTGTTTATGTACTTTATGAGACGGAAATTGGGCACCATCCCAACGTTCGCCTAGATGATTAGTGAAACCGCGTAAAAACAGCAATCAGGACGGGTCCCGTAGCACCTCCCTACGTATTCCCTTAACGCACTGAGCCACACTAACCATGTAGTATCCCGTATATCCAGATTTTGTTTTTAACTACTAATGGTTTAAAATCAATTTGCAAAAATCTAAAATCACAAAAATAATAGTATTAACACTAATACAATAAATTTGTAATTACATTTCGTTTAAATTTCTGAAGGTTTGTTTTCTAATCCAGGTCTACGTTTAAATACAATGAACGTTGACATGATACAAAGAGAGTTGTTAAAACATAAAAATGACAATTTGCATTCTAAGAGTAGGGCTTTATTTTTAACTAGTGGATATTGTATGTACAGTAACTATAAACATAGTTTAATACAGCAAATGTTTTAACCTGTTACAAATGTTTGGTAAATAGATGTCCTTAAAATTGCCATTATGAATAACTATCTCACTCCTACTGTAGTCCCTCGGCTTATTCTTAGTAACACATTAGTGATTACACAAGTTTGTTGTGTGAGTCAGTTTGAAGTTCCTGGCCAATGAGGTTCTGCATCTGTTGCAAGGAATTCGTATCATTCACTCACTCATATTTAAGTTGTCTTTAATAATAACTGAAATATTGTAGTTACGGAGCTCACAGACAACTCTCACATTACAATTGTCGAACATTTCATTGATTTTAACACTGAATAAACAGCAAGTTTTGTGCTATGCTGTTAATTCGACATGAAGTATACCTAAATTCCACCGTCATTAGTGCACCCCTCAAAGATTAGATGTTAAATTGTGGTTTTGTACTGTTGACATATGCGCTAAAAATATCAAATTGGCAACTTGTAATGCAAAAATGCAGATTTCCACATAGATCACACATATTTCAGCAACATGCATCTATCTTTACATATGTATGATATTTTTACTAATTCATTTGTTTTGTCATAGCTGTTAATTTATACATTAAAGTGGAGATAGGTACATTGATTAAGATCTGCAAAAGGTTCTTTCGCATGGTATTGAAACCATTTGCCAAGTAATACACCCGGACCAGTATAAAGGAAATATTTTGTGGATACACACAAGCGCAGCTGTTGTAGGTAACACGGCGTGCAACGCTAAACAATCTGCTATTAAGAATCCAGAAATTCTTATTCATTACCTTGTCTGGTTGTACCGTCTTTACAAATAAGAGCTCATTTTGCAAAATATTGCTATGACGGATTGTGGTATTTACCATGTTAACGCTGGCACTGTTTTCCGCGGATTATATTGTCTATGGACACGTTTTGTTGCTCAAAAGTTTGTCTTTCCGTATGGGAAAGTACAATTTACCCAGCCGGTTTCAGTTTTCTCAGTGACCGAAGGAAGTCTTGAAGTAAGGCGATTTAATTGAGTGGTTTCCGAAAATATTTCGGACAGTGATAAAATTTAATTTGGATGTGAAAAGTACCTGTAATTTTGAAATCTTGTGCTTATTAACACAGTATTATACATAATTACCTCTTGGAGGAGTGTTTTGTGGAAATTCTTGACAGCAAATACTCTGCGGCAATGGGATATGAGTAAAGTAAATTACCTTTGAACCGTCTAAACATCATATTATAGCTTGCGGGGTGTAACTCTGCTGGTGAGATGTATAATTTATTAAATTAAAAAAAATTCAGAAACTGTTTAAATCCTGCTGGATCATCTTAATGCAAACGACAAGATCTGTGGGATCAGGAGGAACTCTACATCGAATCCGATATAGAACAGTTAATTGCCGAATATATCTGACACCAGTTTGTACTAAAATATATAGAAGCTGTTCAGTAGCAAGTGAACATAGCAAAAATACCGATTATGTTGGTCTGGAAAAATTGACCAACAGCGTTACTATCATTTTCTATACCAAAATGTTGACGAAAATTAAACTTGTGAGATATTACCACTACACAGCACGTAGTGACGCAATATTTCATTTCAGCTGCTGCCATGGAAGGTTTTCTGTGTTCCCCTGAACTTTAATTATGGATGGATAATTTACTTAAATACAAAGGCATGAAGTTTTACGCAATACACACGCTTAGGGATTGCAATCCAGCAAAGCGGGATCCCGCAATCCCGCGGGATCCCGCATAATTAGACAGTCTGGCGGATCCCGCACAAAATTGAGCGGATCCGCAATCCGCAAAATCCGGCGGAAACGCGTGTCAGTCTGCGTGACTCGCTGTCCCACTCGGTCTCTGTCGGATATTTTATACTGTTTGCCTGTACTCTTCCAGTTGGCATTTGACTCACGTGAACAAGCGTTTGTTTTTGTCAACCTTCATCATTCGTAAGTAAATAAATACACTTTTACGTATTCATCAAAACTTACGTTTGTTTCGAGTAGACATTTCTCTAATTTCAGTTATGGTGCATATTTAGTACGATTTTCTAACTATATAATTATTTTTTAAGTGCCGCACACGTTATCTGAACTACACGGTTACAGCTTTTTATTCACGGTTTCATTATTCCAATTTTCTGTATTTGCATATAAAGTAATTGTGACAATTTCCTAATTTGCGGCTGAAAATTTGTTTATTCGTTTATATGAAACTAATGTTATCGTAATTTTAACGATAGCGTACCTATTTATTTAACAGCTATCAAAAGGAAATTGCATATCCTTTGACTTGTTGTTTTGGACGCTACCTCAATGCTTACATGAGCCACTCAGGCTTTCTATTAATCCCTCTTCTTGTTATTATTTCGACTAAAGGTAAAAAAAGTTATAATGAAATGTTCACGGGTGTATCGACGAATTGTGTTGTAGGAACACCATACTTCGACGGCTGCCTCCACCGTCTTCCTCACGTGTGTAAATTCGTGTGTTTGCAATAAAATCCGGAGATACGACCTATGAGGACTTCACTGCAATCATTCGCCGAGAAAGTCTCCTTTCTTACTAATAAATAATAATTTCCACTCTAAAAACGTCGTTACGCCACATAAGTAAATCTGAAATACTTGACAGTTTACCTACGTGTCGGTGAGTAGTTTCTTTTAATAACATTGAATCAACTGTAATATCAAAGAAGGAATCAGGAGATATAATAATGAATCACGCAAAAAAGGCCAAGTCTCGTGCTTGTGCAGTGACAAAAAGTTATGAGAGCTTGTTCTGAGCCAAGTCTACACTTTACAGAGTATATTCACTTCACTTTGTGAAATGGAATGCTCTTCTCGATGTTATGGAACGTTTATTTAGAATTTAAAAATAAAAAAAACTCTGGTAACTTGGCCATTAAGAAAACCATATTTTTAAACTTATGTGATGTATTGTAAGGCACATAATATGACCTAAGGCTCAATATTTTCCATTTTTATTATTTATTTAAAAATTGGTTTAGATTAAAAAACAAAAATGTTAAACCTCGAAATACAATTAAGACACGCTAAAAAGTTTTAATGCCATTTTGCCAATCAAAATATTGTTAACCGTTAATTTTAATCATTTAACATTAAAAATTATTTATTAATTTAATTATTATTTATTTTATTAACGTTTTAAATAACTATGTTTTAAATATATGCTTTAAAAAACTGTTTGTACCAATCCCGCACGGATCCCGCGGGATCCCGCGGGATTGGCGCAAATCCCGCGCGGATCTCGCGGGATTGAAAACACTGCAGGATTGCAATCCTTTCACACGCTGTTTGTTGTAGGGTATGACATTAATTTTTCACTATTTTGACACACCAACACATTCAAGAAACTAATAATGTTTAGTTCAGTATTCTGATTAGATGATGTGGAAGAGCATAGTTATGTTGTCTCTCCATTGAACCACCCAAAATGAGAACAAAAGATTATAGTTTTTTTAATGTGTAAACAGAACACTCCAGAAACTTATCACGATTACTTAAAAACAGTTACCAACAAATAGTTCATTTTTCTTAAATACATTGAAATCTTTTTGTGGAATGGGCTCTTACGAAACGATTTAGCAAGCCATAAAACAAAACAACAACTGCATTGTTGTTTAAACATGTCAAAAATATAAAAAGAAGTGGTTTGAAAACATAATAAGACATCAAAATGTATAAATGATTTACGAACTTAACGGGAAACAAAATACAGCAACTATTCATAAAAACACAGAATAAACACATTAACTTTGCGATCCACCGAACATGGGTTGTACGCTTCATAAGTTCGTTTCTTTGTCTTTGTAGAGAGGTATTTTATTTATTTATTTTCAATACTTGTTTCAGGATGCAGATGAGCTATATTCTGCATAATTTTGTTATTAGGTATTATAAACGGTTAATTACTTCAGTCAAAAATGAGTAAGATACAGTTCAGACAAATGTGCACCAGTTTTGCTGACAGGGAGAGTTGCTGTGTGATGGAAGTGAAACGTTATATTTTATCGTCCAATTCCAGTTGCAGGCACGTGCTTGGTTACCGTGTAATCTCCGCTTCAAATCTCAGAGAAAGAGAGAGAGAAAGCGAGGGAGGAAATGGAGAGCACTGAGTTAGGGTGAATAGAGGGATGCAGAGAGAAACAAGATCTTTATGACCAAAAAAATATAGCATTATACATGCAATTATGACCTTAAAAACGGGAAAATATGACTTAAAAATTATAAAATATGGCCAATAATTTAAATTTGCTATACATCAAATCATGCTCAATTATACATCATTTATTTAATCTAGTAGTGTCGCTTTCATGTAGACAGCATAATTTGCTTCGTGTATTCGCTGCACCAGTGAGAAATGAATTTTAAATCGTTTTGTTGACGCCTCTATAATTTCACTTAATTTTCAGGTAAGAACTGTTTCTTCTGTACTAAAATACTCCTTTCCAAATTTCTTTACGTAACTCCATAACTTCACGCTTTCAGAAGAAAATGTTTTCGGCATGGGGTTACTCACTGATCCACTGCCGATTTAACAATTACTAAAGATTATTTTCAAAAGTACTGGCGACAGTGAGACATTGAATGACGCGGTTCGACACAGGCATGCTGCTGCTGCATTATCGAGATTAAAAGGCGGGTGGAACATTAATGTTTAGAGAGATACAATAGTGTACAACTTTAATTCTTATCTTTTGAATTCTGACCAGTTCAGTGACAATTAGTTAGGGTTTTCCTCCAGTTTATAATAGGAGTACAGTTCTGTGAATAATTATCTTTCTTCTCCTGTATAACTTCTAGTGAACTCCCGGTACTATTAAAAAATTACCATATTTTTCTTCAAAATATGACAAAATGATCATAAATATTATCATAATATTACAAAAACTAGAAAATTCCCTGAATATGCATTTACATGCCATAAAAATACATTTAAATACAATCAGAAACGTTACATCAGTGTTTAATTCCGCATTACAGATCAAAACGAAGTCAAGGAAAAAATATAACGAACCCTACTTATTACCCTAGTGATTAGTCGTTAATAACATTCACTTAGATTTCTGTCGTTGTGGTCTATAACTGCAGACGAAAAACGACCGAATAGGGGATCATAAGTCCACGTTTGAGTAAGTTATCAGTTGGTAATGAATATCTTTGTCGCACAGTTTCATAATTGGAAAGGAGTTTAGAGTTGTAGTTACTTTGTTCTCGTTAGTATCTGCTTTCGTGTTGTCTCTCTGTGGCTTCTGGGTCTATATATTTTCGTGGCCACTCTAGGTTTACCGTAGCTGCCCCTTTTCGTGATTGACCCGCGGTTGGATTGCATGACTACTAGCGGCCCCTGGGACCCTGGAGACTAGGCTGCCCACCGCCCTGGGAGACGGCCTCACGTGTCCTACACGTGACTGACAGCGCCGCATGACAAGGCGTCTTGCTTACATATCAATGTGAACTAGCAATCACGCTACCTTATGCATTCAATTCCATATACTTATGCTCAATCACTAAGTACACGTGAATAAATGTGGACAACTGTGATACCTGTAAATCATATTATGTTGAGCTCACCAAACATAAACATAAACAAGACTAACCAGTTTCGCACTGTAAATAAGGCCTCTTTCACGGCCACTGAATCCCCACACACCACTGAAACGTAGAACAGAAGGGGGGCGGTCCCACGTGGAAGCTGTGGCTAACCCCTCCCCCCCTCCCCCCTAGCCACTCCCACGCAGCCTTGCATCTAATAATCAGTATTACAGCACTCATGCGAGACATTATTGGCTCTTGATTTTAATTTGGAGTAATGGAATGTTTTGAATCCGAATGGTTTATAGAGCTGGTTAGAGAAAGACTGGCTCTGTGAGATGTTTAACCAAAGGAGTGAACCAATAAAATAACAAAAGTTCTGGAAAGCTATATATTTTGTGGGTTCCTGAGTTAAAGTAACTGATATATAAAGAAAAGAAAAATTTTGCATTAAATTTTCCAATTTCTTCACTTCATTTTAAATATAAAGTTTTGCAATTTTAACAAAAATTTAACAACTATTTATAATCATCTATATTGATCAGTTAAAAAGCAATAATCTTTTGTATTGCCGCAGTAAATTGTCTTTTTCTACAAAAAAAAAAAAAATATACAAATGAGTTTCTGATTTTTCTTTTACATTCTTAACGTTATAAAAATCAAAGAATTCTTCACTTGACATCATATCATCAAAGTTAAAATGACCTATTATCCCGAAATAATTAAACGGCTTTTTATAACCCTTCATAACTTCGCTAAACAACGTTAAAAAAAAAATCCCTTTGAATACGGGTAGGCCAACTGCGACTCCTGAGTTGCATGGGCTTTTTGAGGTTATTAGAGCGGCTCTTTGATAATATTTTTTTTCATAAGTCTTTACCAGCAATAAGTAACAGTAACGACGGCGAAGTCTAAAGAACAGTCGGGCTACCAGCCCTATTATTAGCAAGTTCTTTTGCCAATCTTTACCGACAATATCAACGAATTTGTTTAAATACCGCAGTAGTTTCAAGCCAACTGTTGACGCGTGATTACACCGGTTATTTCCTTTGTCTTGGCTATTATCGTATTCGTCTGGTTAAGAAATTGTTTGTAATTTTAAAATATTTGTTTCTCAGGTAAAGCATCATCATTACATTCGTCTGGAGTTCTATTTGTTTTTTTTATTATTATTAAATTCTTAAAAATATTTTTAAGCTTTCTATACAGATATTACTAAATAACTGCTTAAAAAAATATGAGCGTTGTGGATTCAAATGTGAATCGATTGAGTCTTTTGCGTTCAATCTGAACTCAAATGATATTCCCATATGTCTTATTTACAAAGAGCGACTTGTAAATAATAATGTAAAAAGACACTTTCAAATGAAGCATTGCTCATTTGCCACAACATATACCGTTGGTGATATGCGAAAGAAAGCAGTGGGACAACTTCATAGAAGTTTGAAAATAGCAACCACAAAGTTTAATAGTTGGTTGCAATCTGCTAATACCAGTATCATTGCCCGATTCATACTGATTCAGGATACCACTAAGACAAAACAAAAATCTTGATTTATAAACTTATTTAAACAACTATTTACAGTTTTTAATATAAAGCTGCCATCTTAAATGAAATTATTCATGTTTCTGCTAAAACAGTAACAGGTAGAATGCTTATGATGTTCCCAACCGTATTTGACCAACAAATGAAAATATTAAATCAGCTTCAGCCAAATCAAAAGCAGTAGACGAGTCTTACAACACACAAAATACAACAGAAGTTTCCTCTTGTGTGTGCTATATTTCTTCCGAAGGTCATAAAGAAAAACTTTTCGGAGTATTGTCACTTAAATGCGAGTCCCGAGGATTGGATATTGCAGATGCTGCCTTTAGTTGTATCGGAGAAAAAAAATCACATCCCATTAACTAAAATAGTGCCAAAAGTATATTGGATTCCGAAAAGCGATTTGTTTCCATTTTAAAAGAAAAAGTTAATCACGATGTGTTTACATTTCTCTCCATAATCCACCAAGAAAATCTTTATACACAAATGATTACAAATGTTCCTGGCTGAGTTGTGAATTTAGTAAATAAGATTGTTAATAAAATTTTAGCACAAAAGCTTCATCGCCGTCATTTTAATGAACTTCTTACTGAAATTAATAGCAAATATGCAGAGCTTCTTCTTTTTAAAAACTTACGATGAGTTTCAAAATGTAACATGCTGAAACGATTTGCTTCTTGCTTAAAAGAAATCTAACTATTCCTTGGGAACAAAGGCATACGTTATTCAAAATTAAAATAATTAAACGTTGAAAATGTCATAGTTTGTGGTGGACGTAACACCTCGTCTGAATTACCTTAACGTTAAAATGAAAGGTAAAGGAAATGCTGCATTTTCGCATGTTGAAGAAGTTGTATCTTTTGAAAGAAAAATGATTCTTTTGGCTAGTAAATTTCTTTACATTTTTCAAGTTTATCATAATATCAAAATGATAAGTAAATGTTAAAATAGATAAGGAACTTTTCAAAACGGCAATTTTAAAAATAAATGAATCTTTTATACAGATTTCAACACCTTAGTATAGATGCTCTCAAAGCAAAAGTAACTGAATTAAGATTTCATCCATTTGGAATTGAAGTAGCAGCTTTTGAAATGCTATTCCTAAACTTGGCTAGTAAAGATTTTTATAAACAAAAAATTATACGACTTGCTACGAAAAATGAGAATCTAGGAAGATAAAAATGTGCTTTGCTTTCAAATAACATACAAACTGCTATCAAAAAACAGATGAAATTATCTTTAGTACCTGGAACGGCTTGTCAGATTCATTCAACGAGATGGAGAAGTTGGTGTTCTTATTATGGCTCTAAAAATTTCTTTGCGGTATCTTTAAGGGTGAAGTTGGCTCTTTAGAGTCTAAAATTTGCTGATCACTATCTTAGAATTTAAGAGATGAACCCACAATATCATTTCCTTTTCGTATTTTTGTGATAATTTATATTGCCGCAGCCAAATCCTTACTGCCCAAAGTCTGAACAGCTATATTATATAATAAATTTTTTGTAATAGTATTTGCACGTTAATTTATATAAAAAAGAGAAATTGAAAAGTAAACTACTAAACTACTAAAATTACCACGTTTAATTGAACTTTCCATTAACAGCACTATATTAAAATGTGTTTCAGCCATTCACTTTACGGTTATGCTATTGCATGAATATAACACAGAATTAAGACAGAGCGCAGCATGATATTCACTATAAAGAAAAGGTTTTTCTTCCTAACTAAGCACTCTGAATGGCTTATTCAGCGACGTAAATACTCTCACTTAGTGCTGATAGAAATATTGTACACGTTGCGTACGTCTCGGGACTATAGTCTAAAGTAGCATAACTAAATGAAATTGAATTATGGTACCGAAGATACCGAGAATCAAAAGAAAAACCAAAAGAAAAATATTGCAACAGTTATAGATTCATCAGGCTAAATGACGTAATGGCTAATCCATGCCTAATTTATTAAATTTTATCAAACATTCATTAATTAATAATGGAGATATTAACCATTTTTGTTACGTGACGCAATGAAATACAGCGACTTAACGATACTTATCTTTAGTTTTCAGAGAGTAATTTGTAATTACTTTTGGTATAACAGTGCTGTTACCTAGCACAGCTATTGTGGTAGAAGCTTCGGGTAAGGTAGAGTATTAAGCCGAAGTAGAGCTCAATTTCCCGCCCTCGACGGTACTAAAGGAGAATATTAAGGTATCACGGTCCAGTTGATTTTAACTCTGCTTGGACTTTCATGTAACATACCCAACGTTCAACCTGCTGAATAAGCCATTCAGAGAATTTATCTTGGAAACAAATCCTCTTTATCGGGAATCAGACCTCGGTCATCTAGCTCAATGTCAAACTCATAAGTCATACGACATGATGTAACAAAAACATGTTTTCAAGATCGAATCAGCATTCTGTACTTTGTCGTACACTCAGAGAACTTAACGAAGCAGTGGCTAACTGGCTATATGGAAAATTGTATTTGATTCCGATACAGGGTGTCCCATAAATAGCGGTACAAACTTTAAGAGAATGTGGAGAACATTAAAATGATTGAAAATTGCACAGGAATATGTGGCCAGGAACATCGTGCAAAGTGGTAGCAGTGGTACAAGAATTGTAAGGACACAACTTGAGATTAGGGAGAAAGCATTTATTCCATTTCATAACATTACAGTGATGTTCGAAGTCTCCACCATTACTTTCGATGCAAGCGTTAAGCCGTCAGATCATGGATTGGTGAATACGGTCAAAAACACCTGGACTTTCTTATATCAGCAGTAGCGCAGGTGATTCGTGCAACCAGATCCATTTCAGAATTGATAGCTGCTTCATACACAACAGATTTTACGCCCTACAAAGAAAGAAAGCAAGTCAGGAATTCGTGGGACGGGGCAACCGATTCACCATGCCCAGATCATCGTTGCGGAAACGCCACAGTCAAATGTTGTCGAAGGCACATTGTGAAGTAACCCCGGTAAAACCTTCTCCATAAAGATGTGATAGTTTTCTGATATCATACGTGAAGATAGGTAGAGACCGACTAAGCGGTCAGCGCCCAAAGTAGCCCAAACCTTCACAGGGAAGCTATGTTGAGCACCATGCGGTCTCACAACGAAAAGGTTTCCGTGATCCCACAAACGCACATTGTGTTGATGGAACTCCCTATCTCACGAGAAAGACGCCTCATGGGTAAAGTAAATACGTGTGGCATTATTGTTCGGGATATCTCCGAATGACCCCGCCGGCTAGTGACAATGTTATCCATTCACCTCTCAATGCACCTCTTCTCGTGGATACCCTACCTCAGCGGTTCCCAATTTCTTTTTGGCCACGGAACCCTCATTGATCATACATTTTTTGCCGGATCCCCATTTTTATAAGCGTAAGCTGAAAAACCAGTCTGACACCGGTAAGTCATCACAAACGGAAGCAGAACCATGATAGCCTTCTCACGGCGCGGTTATGACTCTTTTCAACGAACATTTTATTTAGTTCTCGGACGGAACACGGACCCTTCCACGGTATCCCAGGGCTCCGCGGACCACCATTTGGGAACCACTGCCCTACCCTAACCTAACCGATAATCCTAACGGGTTTATGAGACGTATAGTTTAACGTGGAATCCGAACCACGGAAGCGTTCTGGCGTACTTCACATTACATAATCTATGCCAGAGGTGACAGTTGGGTTAAGGGCATTTCTAAATCCCAGCCGAGACTGGAATTAGAACCAGACACGCCTTAACCACTCAACCAACAGATCGCTCTGCCTCATCGGTAAACAATATATAATAGGAAACGAACATCTTGGGCTCGTGTTTCTAGAAACCACCGAACAAAACGCACATGTGCAAGATCTGTTACTGTAACTTTTGGAGGTGATATGGCTGTAATGATTCGACTTGCAATACACGTTTTACAGAATACCGACACACTCCTACGGCAATGGCGTTGGCACGTATGCTGATAATCGGAATTCTCTCAAGTGCATATCTGCAAGCTCTCTGCTGGTATAACGTTCCATGTTGGTCTACTGCTTGAATGAAGAAATCCAATAGACCCCCTCCTGCACTCTCATGAGCACATATTGTAGGGGCGAGCGGTGACGTTTTCGGTCACGGGTACCTGTGTAATTATGAATCTCACTGAATGATTTCTGAGTTGTCTTTGCCTTTACGTATATGCAGATTTAGTCTGTTTGACCGTGACCTAGCATATTCGTTGTTTTTTACTGAACGATAAGTTTGATAGCAGCGATTGCGTGCGAGTAGGCTGTCCGTCGTTTTATCGGTACAGGATCAAATGGCACCACGCCAGTTGGCGCCAGATGCTGTTCGTTACATGATCCAAGACTGCGGCAAGCCTGCTGGTGCTATACATGAATCCTAGTAACTTAAACACGTCTCACCAAACAGTCACTTGCCCAAATGGTTCGATAACACTGGTGTTGTTTCATTTGAAACACAATGAAGGGTTTTTCAGTGAAATCTTAGTCTTTCCTCACCTGTACCATCAAGATGTAGTATATATTTAAAAAAGAACTGTTAGTTTTTCCAGCCAATCAACAGCGAAGTTGCAGCTTGCTATCCGTAGTCTTATTTGATACTAGCATTAGTTTAAATCTTATACCTTTACTGACTGTATTTTTCGATTTCATTCTTGGCTTATTCAGAATCACAGAGGTAAGTTGAAATTTAGTGGATTGCTGTTGCCTCTCCTGATTTGAAATTCTTCTTAATTGCTAATGTCTATGTAGGTGATTAAGATAGTGTTTGTGGATGAGAGGTTAAAGAATGGAGAGGGCGAAGTTAATTGGTAGCTCATTCAGGCCCGCTTTTCAGAAAGACACCAGTTTTAAGTACTATTCTACAGAAGAATCAACAGCAACTGCGTCGCGTGCCCTCACTCCGTACGCTCTGCGGTGAACTTTTGAATTTAAACCAACTCTGCCACACTACCTACCAAATACCGGCGCTTGAACCATTTAAACTCGAGTCAAACGACGGACACTGTCTTGGTATCCCAACGACATCAACAGCCAAGACATACATCATACTGCAGATAACACTTTTAACAGGTAACTACTATGGGGCATTGATATTAATTGTAATAACGTAAATTAATCCTAGTTTAACCAAACATGACATTGGTAATTTATGAGTCAATCGCTTCACGTGTTTGTGAAGGTCTTATATTTTTGTTGTGCACGTTGTCATGTAACATCTGTACGTGGGAATTATATGAGAAAATATTCGTTGAACACCAACCAGAATTATCTGTCATAATGTGAACATTTAATTTCAAAACAATTATATTTTATTATTGAATGAAAGATTAAGTCAGCTAACGATTAACCAACATTTAGTTTTCTTGCGACAAACAGATTGTAACTAACGAAACAATCCGAAATTTTCTAACGGGTCGTCTAGAATTATATTCATTGCATTTATTTCTGTGTAGTTAAAATTTTACTTTATTTAGTAACTGGAAATTTAAAAAAGGTAACTGAACAAATTAAGTTAACCTTTTAAATTACAGGTACAGAGCATCAATTACTTTATAAGTTAAATAGTCCTTGATTACTATAAATCAGATGTATGATCTCCTATTTCAAAATACGCCAGGTGGATGTTGAGTTATAAGAGGACATATATAATGTTTATAAAAATTGTTTTTCGTAATTACTACCATGTTCTATTTTGGGTGGAGCCAGTGAGTGATTCACAATATGGCTGCGAAAATTTTTCCAGTGACTGGTGCTAGACCCCCCCATTTTAGGTAAATAGCTTACAGTGGGAAACTCTGCCCGCAGTTTCCAGCGGCAGACCCGGATAGCGACTTCTTCGATATGTAATCGGGCGGCCCAGCACTTAGTATGAAGTTAAATAAATGTCCTTTTTTAGGTCTGAAAGCGTAATATCGTATTTGAGATCAGAACGAGAAGTAGCGTGGTGGATGAAAGGTTAACGTTCTGGAGGACGTCGGTTCGAATCTCCATCCGGGCATCCAGATTTGTGTTTTCCATGGTTTCCCCAAATCACTCCAGGCGAATGCAGGGATGCTTCCTTTTAAAAAAAAAAAAAAAAAAAAAAAAAAAAAAAAAAAAATAAAATCCGAATTCCTTCCCGTTCCTTATCCCCAATCCCATCCCGCTTCTAATGACCTCGACGCGGTGTAAAGCAACAAGTAAAAAAAATAATGAAGCAGTCTTTTATAGATAAGGTTATAAACGTGAAATCTTCCCGACGTAAAAATGAGATAAAGTGCTTTCCAACACTTCTGTCCCAAAATAAAAGAAACTTCTCTCCCATTGACGTCACTATGCCGCAGACTGTCAAGTCGCTCCACTTGTGATTTCGCGCTCGTCCGGTTCCGTGACCTTGTTTTGTTTTAGAGAAGGTGCCGTTCAATCGGAGAAAATGCAGCCGTATTAAAGCCTTTTGTGGACATCTTCCTTGAGCATATCCAGCATACCAGGTTACGTTCAGAAGCGCCCGAATGGTGTAGTCGGATTACGAACCCGAGGACCCAGCGCTCCACTGCTCATTGAATGTAATGCGTTATTCAGAACACGCACAACAGTGTTGCGCCGGGTGTTCAAATATTTTTCCCGCACTGCATGTGAACATAACTAACAATCCGTGAACGTTTGAACTAACCGACTGAATTGAGTCATTTTGTAAGTAACTTGAAGATAGGATACGGTTAAAGAGAGTTGTGCAAACGTACAATGCGATAATTATTGGGTGGATATTGCTAGAAAAATTAGCGGTAATAAATAAAAGGGAAGAGATGCCCATAACCACAAGCTGAAGCTTGATTTCATGGAGAGGGGATTTTGAAAATTCTCTTTTGTATGTAATGGATTCAGGGAATGGAGTAAATTGCCTAGCGAAATGCTCAACAATTTACCAAAAACACCGAAAGAATTTAAAATTCATAAAGGAAAGAAGTATTTGGGTAATGAAATTGATGGGGAAAAATTTTCGGCTTAAAAAGAATAATGAATTGGGGAAACTAGGTGTGTAAGAAAATTTTTACCTGGTCATATGCTACGTTGCAATTAAATTAAATTATTGATATTACTTACCTCCCCGCCGATTGCTACTAAACATATGTCATCCAAACACTTGCCTCTGTGCCAGATATTTGCAAAGTTGTGAAATAATTGTTGCAATTTAGTGTTAATGGTGGTTGTTGTTTCTGGAGTCGATTTCACACAATTTAAAGTATTTTCTGATATTAAGTGATCACATTTCAAATATGAGCGAGATTACATGTAGCTGAATGACTAATGTATTGCATAGCACGTTTTTGTACTAATGGGACTTATGTATCAGCAAGCAGAAGCGATATTCCTAAGCTGAGTGAACGAGTTTTTCTCATTCCTTAAACTGATAGATTATGTTGACTTGCCGTTTCCAAGAATTTTTTACATATGTAATTAATTAAAACAAATTTCTTACCTTTAGTATCGTTTGAGCTCCTTTAACACACATTTAGAATGCCATACGCCTTCTTGACTGCTAATGAGATTTTTCAGTGAGAATAGCGTATAATATTACGTGAGGGAATTACTCTGTAGCTGTCATGAGGTGTCGTTATTGAGGATGATTTTTTGAACTATTTTACATAGTTCTCCCGAAATTTGATGTGCCTACTTATTCATACCGGTATAGTATTTTAACTGTCAGCAATTCACATCTAGTAATAGCAAAAAAGTAGTCAAGGGAGGTTCTCTCCATCACGGAAAATAGGATGTAACGAAAAGAATTGTGTGTCCATGGCAGAAAAACAAACCCAAGCAATGTTCCTGATCTAGGTCGTACACCTACTGTGGGTTAGTAGAAATTAAGTTAATCGACGAAACTGTGAAAAGACACAAAATGTTACAACTACGAGACAACTCTCTCTCTCTCATCATTTTTTAAATACTATATTCTTTTTTATTTGAAAAAGATAAAGCTTTATGGCTTGTCAATGTCAAGTTCATTAGAGCAGGTAGAGGACTGGAGGGAATCAACGCGAATGAATTCACGTTTTTTAACTTATGGCTTTACGCCTCGTCGACGTCGAGATCTTTAGAGGCGGGATGGTACTGGGGACAAGGAACAGGAGGGAAATCGACCATGACCTATTTAAGAAAGCATCCCGGCTTTCACCTGTAGTTATTTGGAGAAACCATGGAAAACCCAAATCTGTATACCCGGACGGGGATTCGAACTGACGTCCTTCCGACTGCGAATTCAAAGAGTTAACTGCTCACCCACCACGGTCGGTGAATGAATTCAAATTCTTTTTTTGCAGAACCGTCGCGACATTCGCCTGCAACAATTTCGGCAACGATGGAAAATCTGGATAAGGATGCACGCTCTGGGAATCAAACCAGCATTCACCCGACCGTAATCCCGCTCTCCCTCCAGTACGGTCCTTATTGCTCAGTGTGTTGCAGTTGTGTGTGCACGTGTTGTTGCATCACGTGGTGCACGAGTGTGGTGAGGCCAACGCTCCCTGCCCAGTAGTCCCGTGCACCCGCCTCGTAACGACACCCAGGAGACCAGAGGCCCCGTCAGGTCGCCGACCGGCTACTCACGCTAAGCCGTACACGACATTACGTGCTCAGCTCAGTCGCCCATCACCATCATCCCTCGCCAGATTTGGAATCAAGGCAACACATCTGACCTTCAGCTCCTGACAAGGTCTCTCATTCCAGCCAACTGAGCCCTGCAGTTATAACGAATTCATTTTAAATGTGAAAGTCCATTATAGAGTACAGCGCCAAGCTGGCAAGATGTGAACACTTAGATGGTCCAACAGTACATCATAAACTCGTAATTCCTCTTAATTCACACCAATTTTGATATAATATCACATAGAAATATATTATATTCCCCGTAACACTGATCCGCAGACATACACTCAAATAAAAATTCTAATATAATTGCAACCTCTCCTAGAACAGAGCCAATTATTATTATTTTTTGTCACACCGTAGAATGCTGTATCGTTGAATAGGTATTCAAAAATTCATCCGCTGTTGATCTGATATAGTTAAATATCTTGCGCCACATGAGACCGGAATGTCCATTAACAATGTGTCTCTTCTTATCTATTTTTGCACCGTTTTGATGCAAAAATCTGAAAACATTCCATATTCAACAAAAAATGTTCTTTTCATTTTTACATTATTTTATAGCCATAAAACTTAATTTTGGGGAACTGTGTATATGCAATAAGGTATCTTTACGAAAATGATTGGTTAGGTAGCTCAGTAGTGCTTGAAAATACACCGTTCTCAATTGGAATCCACCAAGGAATTGTTTTGGAACTTACCGTTAACTTCACATCTGTAAAAACCTCGCTTTGTTCATATGAATCAAGCTAGAAGGCTCGTTGTTTTGGATTCGACTTCAAACTGTAGTTGCAGAGACGACAGCGGCAGAATTTTGAAAAATTGTAATGAACAAACAAAGGAGATAGCGTACAAATCTCTTGTGCGTCCACATTTGGACTATTGTTGTGTCATCTGGGATCCGTTTAGTAAGGGGCTGATTGAGAGTACAGAGAAGAGCCGCTCGATTCGTGACCGCTTGCTACAGTCCTTATGAAAGCGTTACAGAACTGATTAGTAGACTAAGCTGGGAGTCATAAACTTATTGGTAAACATGCGTACTCCCACTTTCACTTACGAGTGTAGTGAAATACTTCGTCCACCAACCTATTTGGGTCGGAATGACAGGAAAGATAAAATTAGAGAAATAAGGTGCCACACTGCTTCTTATATGAATTCTTTTTTTCCTCGTACCATTAAGGATTGGAATGCACAACAAAGAGATTAGGTTTGGTGCTGAGCACCCTCTGCCACCCACAGATTTGTGAATTGCAGAGTATATATGTAGATGTAGATGTAGAACTTGAAACTCCGACAACATGTTGTAGACCCACACGCAGATTAGATCAACAGATACATATCTACCACTTGTTAACTTTTTTATAACTAAAGGAAACAAAAATTAATATAAGCTGCAACTTGTACGATATGCGTGTCCGTCACGCACTTAACAGATTCTGTAATTATGGTTTAGCTGATATGAGACGATCATAATGCAAGAATGTTCCAGCATATTCTAGGGCACGAACAAATTCAGTTAAATTCACAAGGTCAATTCCATTTAGTCAGCCGACGCGACTCTGGGTATTATCCGGAAATTTCCTGGAAACGTAGCTTAATTAGTAGAATAATTTCACAGGAATTTTTTTAATAACACAGACATCTAATAACTGCTTGCCTTTGAGTGACACGGCACCACTATGACTCTGATGAAAATGCAGCTTCCTGAAAGAGGAAATTTCTCCGTAAATTAACTTGATAAAGCTATAGCAGTTTAATCATTTACTTCGTAACACACCTTTCTTCATAACGGGCAGAACAAGCCGTTATTGGTAATTTATTTAATGTAATATACTGCATTTTGTGAAAAGTCCAACGTCGAGAAGGAAATGCATGAGTTCAATTAATTTAATACCACAGGTTAGGTACGTGACAAGTAACAAATTAATACTTTTATGTTCTTGACGATGTTTTAGGGCAATGGAAAGGGTGCCGAATTCAGTTGCAGAATGTGTCCACTTTAGCTGTCTGTTTAATTCAAAGTGTCAACTACATGAACAATTCCAAAGGTGCATTTTTTTAATTTTTTTTTTTTTTTTTTTTAGTGGAATAGAAGCATTCAGAATTTAGAAAATGACATTTTAATACCTCAGCAATTACTAACTAGTTTGGTTAGAGGCTTTGAAAACAGAAAGATAAATTCTTAACGTGTTGAAACCTCAGTTGTGTTCTTCATTATTGTCCTTATTCCTTGATTTTATGATTATGTAAATGGTTTCGGCTATAGGTACAAGATTTTTTTGACTTTAGTACTAAACCAGTGTGTCGATTTTAGTAGCAACTGCAGAGACATACACATATTTAATTTCATATGTTTTCTCAAACAATTTACCAGCAATTGCATATAATGGATAGAGGTATTCAGGATGCGGACAATGAATAGTTATTAAATAGCCTGATCACGGGTTTTGAAAATGTAAAAGTGAAAACTTAATGTGTCGGCAATAGGCGCGCCTACCTTATATACACTTAAACTTCAAAACTAATGGGAAAGTACGATGCAAATGTACCGCTGGTGCATGCATCCCATCAAAAGAATATACAATAGGCAGAAGTTCGTCAGCCATGGTAGAGGTGCATGCACGGCTAATCGAAACTCTGCCACGCGGCGGCCGAATAATCCTTCGGGATCTCCCGGCCAACAATGCCCTACGCGTTTACCCTTTTTTTACTAACCCGAGAAGGGCTACCCGCCGATAATTAACAGAATCTGAACATGGAATGATTGTTGTAACCCGACACATGGGGCATAGCATTTCGACAGACGTTGAGAAGTTTATAATTAACACATCGTGGTATGAAGGACGCATGGGTGATATTTCCTTTAAAAAGGAGCAGCGTAGTTGCTGACCATGTGTGTTGAATGATTGAGACCTGCGAAAGATGAGCAACAGTGTCCGTTCCAACAAATGAAAGATACAGCTTGAAGTGACCGCCTTTGTCAATGTGGAACGCGCTAGGGAAGTGTAAGCGCGACCCGTGCAGAGACAGAAGAGCGTCTGGGATCGCTCTATTCGCAACATGCCACCGGCGGCATCGGCTCAATTGATTTCGGGAACACCAGCTTTGATCCGTAGATAACTGCAGAATGGCTGCTTAGTACGCGCCGGTACTCAGATTCGTGTATGGTGCAAAACACGTAAAACCATTGATCCAATTTGTCGGCTGTGTGCATGATGGTTGCATTTGCACAACAGTGTCAAG
Source organism: Vandiemenella viatica (assembly GCA_031002005.1). Lineage (NCBI taxonomy): Eukaryota > Metazoa > Arthropoda > Insecta > Orthoptera > Morabidae > Vandiemenella > Vandiemenella viatica. The sequence continues at coordinate 30,634,276 of JARYHS010013631.1, forward strand.
CATGTTTATATGGGATGTATTGCCTCCTCTGATCAAATCTAACCGGCCTGTGAAAGGACACCACTATGCTCATATGCTTAGTGGCCATATTCACCTTGGTAACAAATGTTCATCGCATTTACATATGATTAGAAGAAGACGGCACTTTCAACACAAAACACAACAGGAAAGTCGATTCCTGCGAACCTAAGCAGAATATTAAAGTCGATGCCCTGTCGATACTTAAGAGATACCGCACGTTATTAAAGGCGTATCCCATTGTTTTTTGTTTTGTTTTTTTCGTGTCAGTATGTTCCTGCGCCTAGATAAAAAAAAACTGTTTAGTTTTGCGTGTGTAGATAATATCATAAGATTTTCACTGACATATATAAAAGTGAACTTTAACCAATTTAGGGAAAACCTTTCACAAAATCAAACTGACCAGTAGAATAGAGCGTATTGATGTGTAGCTACAAACATTCTCTAGTAAGGTCGTCTCTGACAACAAATCTTCATACAGATATTGTCACAGTTTAGTCATTAGAGAGAGAGTTATTTTTTTTTTTGTTTTTTTTTTAACTAAGCAAGAGATTTAGAAAGTTTCAGTTAGTACAAGATTTAAGCACTGTCATGCATAACAACAGACAACAATTTCTTTTAACTTTATAAGCTCTGGAATTAAAACAAACATTGATTCAACGAAATACAGCTGTTTGTTATTCCTTTAATTCAAATATTTGAAAAAAATTCTCTGCATTGTAAACGAACTTTTTAAACAGTAAATATAATTTCCGGATGAAGTTTACCTGACTGACGAAACAGTACTCCGAAGTAAACACAGCGAGTCAACTCCGTTTAACAGAGATGGAACGGCGAATGAGGAAATTAAAAAAATAAAATCGACTTTTCTGTTGCGTTTTGTGTTGGAAGTGCCTATCTTCTTCTAATCATCTGAAAATGTGATCAACATTTGTTACCAAAAATTATGTGACTGTTATTGGAATTTGATCTTCGCAGATATCGCTAAAATTGACTGAACTCACGAATTTCGCTGGAAGCCGCAAATTTATTTATCATTTCCAGGCAGTTCCTAGATTGTCTGTAACTGACCAGTCACAATCCATCCTCAGATTCTCAACAATATCGTAAATGTAGCAGTAATTTTGACGAGGTATTAATCTGGTAAATTTTTAGGTGTCACAATAATTCAGACTTAGAAATTCCTAATAGTAAAATTTCTTTATAGTTATTAATGCTGTATTTATTTCTATATCTTACAGAAAACTTCCTCTTTTCTGTGATTTCCTCATTCTTCGTGTTCTATTACCTTCAATAATACATCTACGTAACTAATACCTTTAATTTAATTTCAATTTATGTGAATTCTAATTGCCATGGAGATCATCGTCCGGTAGAAATATCACAAGTCATCTATTTACCCCTTCCTTATTATTAATATTATTACTTTATATCCTTTGAATGTTAATTCCCCCACCCATCTACCTTTGCCCTTTACGAATTTTAATTTTAAATTCTTTCAGCGTTCTAATAAATTATTCATCACTTCCCCTGGTAATGTATGACAATCTCTGTCTCCCTTACCAACAAATTATCCCCTTGGTCATACAAACACTATTATTTTCTTGAATCTTCAATCATGCACCTGTTTACGTGGTAACGGATCTCTTGCGTTTTCTTTTCTGTTGTTACAAGTTATGTGTCTTACAATATATTTCATACAACTGCCTTACTCTATATAAAATAGTTACATGTAAATTAGTTTACTATTGTATAACTCTTTCAAATGCGAAAGACATATTTTTTCCGTCTTAAGGAAAACATAAGAACTAAAATTAATAATATTTCTTCACAAACACTGCAGACAGTTAGCCAAAAAATCCTTAGAAGATGTCAAGCCGGTATTGAAGCCGATGGCCAACATTTCCAGCACGTGCTATAAGGTAAGACATCGACGCAGGCAAGAGGCGTTTCTGAGAACGGGCGCTGCGCGGTGTGGGTTGCCGGCAAGCGAGCAGCCGCTGCGCCGGGCGATAATTACCGTGCACGCGGACGCGTCATAAATTAAACGCCCTGTACATTCAAAATCCTATTTGCGTTTCATTTTCTTACACCCCTCTCCTTGATTTGAAATGTTTTATTGCTGCCCGCTTATTATAAGCGTTACATTTCGAGACAATTGCCTCATTTTTATAAGCAGTTACAGGGTTCCTATTTAAATACATGGAAGAAATCTAACAAATATTTATCGATGACACTTTTCTTTTGGTGCTTTGGTCAGTTGGTGCAGCTATACAAACGATTTTCTTTAGGATTTATTTATAGTTTAATATCGATGTGTAGTATGCACCTATCAGAAGAATCTAAGGTCTATTTCCAATACTACTGTAAGCTATAGACAAACTCAGTTGTGAGATGAACTAATTGAAGAACATTCCTTCCAATAGCGAACACTCCACTCCACAGCCAGAAGCCTAAAGGACGAGAATTTGATACCATGGTTTAATTCCCAATCCTCTACTGTCCTTTCGTCCCTTCTATACTGAGTTTTAATATCTTCTTAAAACTGTGTGCAACATTTGTAACTATTGTTAGTGGTGAAATACTAGTTAAACTGTTATAAAATAATTTTTTTCTTCCATCGTGGGCTTAGAATACTTACTAAGATTTTATTAAAGGTCATCTGTATTATAAATTTCGCTTTTCCGTGTACCCTAATGTAAACTAGTTAGCGCAATAAATTTTGAGATATCAGGTGCCGCTCATGTTGCATTTCAAAGAATCAACTTTTTATCGTTTTGACATCCACTTTCATTACGTAAATACATTATATTTTAGTTATTTTAAGTTACTTTTAGTTTACAAATTAAACCAATTTGGAGGAAACCATTTGCCGGATCCAACTCAATATGTTTTAACAAATTTTGCTACGTTAATTGGCCACAAATAGATTAGAAAATGGCGGTATCTGCTAGAAGTAACGAAACATCACCGTAGTGCGACGCAATCCTACAGTGGAACGCGTACATATAGACACCGAAGATTCCAACCAGTTGGAAACCTACAAAGCAAGTGTGTTCCTGTGCATCAACAACCAAGCCCATATGCAACAAATATACACGGATGGCTCCAAAGTTTCTAATGCACCTTCTCCGGAGACAAGGTGGTCTTCAAGTTACCAGCGGAGGCTTGTATCATGACTGCAGAGCTGACGGGCATCTTGGAAGCACTTAAACACGCCAATATTTCTCACGTTAAAAACTTCATAATTTTATCCGACTCAAGATCGGCACTGTCCCTACTAAAAAACCATCACAGGCAATGGCACAATGATCCTCGAGTATATGATATCGTGTGCGTGGTTCAAGAGTTGAGACGCTCAAACAAGACAGTGAAATTTAAATTTGTCAAAGCACACTGCGATCTTTTAGGAAACGAGATGGCGGATCGGCAGGCCAAGCAAGCTGCTCGCAGTGGTGCAAGACACAATAAAATGATTACTGTTTCAGACGCAGTTGGTCAGATCAAAAACAACATAAAACTAAAGTGGAACACGGAATGGAAGAGCTCACTTTTGATCAAAGGCCAACACTACTTGCGCATTCACCCAGAGATACCCTCCCCTCAATGGTATGAGGTACACAAATGTTCTCGGAAACTCAGCACCTGTATTGCTATACTAAAATTCAACCACGGTTGCTTCAAGCAACACCTTCACAGACTACACTTTATAGACTCTCCCAACTGTCATTGTGGAGAAATTGAAACCATCTGCTATTTGGCTGCCGACGGAAAACGATGGAGATTGATCACTTCCTAGATGCGCTCATCAAAGAAGACATTCCGTTGCCCACTTGCACTGCCTCACTCCTTGCATCCGAAGATTATGCTATTTATAAGATTTTGTACCAGCACATGGAAAATATTGGCGCCACAATGTAAATTAATTTTAAATAACTTGTATGTAACTGCAGGATATTATTATCGGTATATTATCGATGTTATTCTGCAAAATCATATAGATAACTGCGTGATGTTAGTATAGTTATACCAGAGATGTTAATCTGTAATTGAAAGTGGCTGTGTGGGTGAAAGCCCAAATGCCAATAATAAAACAAACTGTGCTAGCTATACGGAAAATGTGTTACGAATTAATAATAAAAGTTTGAAAGGCATTAATAAGTTGTTAGTAATTACTGAACTTTGACTTCAAATCATATATCTCATATTTTTAACATGCGACCATAATAATATGTAATTGTTACTTACTGCGGTAAGAAGTACCGAAACAAATTCTTCTTGACACTTATAATAATGATTAATGGTAAAATAAAAACAAATCTGAATTATTAATTGCTTTTAGAAAAACGAACACTCATAGTAAAAAATAATTTGAAATAATAATCAGTCACATCGTCACCTTTTTTACACCACTTTATGGCACTTGTAATACTTTACATTACATTCCAGAAAAGATTTAATTCCAATCTCTGATTACATTGATGTCAAAGATACTGCAATCCAAAATAATATAATAAAATAAGCGAATATGTGGCTGTTCGGCCATGTTCACGTTCACTAACATAATTTCTGCAATTGTGAGCTGCTTTCTGATGTTCACTTTTAAGTTCGTTAATCAGTTGTTCGGTCCTGTAGGTACAAAATTTTAAGATAGGTTTTTTTTTAGTAAAATCAACCATTTATTTAATTCAGAAAATACTATTAAGAAAAATTATTTTTGAGTACAGAAGATTATTCCAAGACTATCTAAACATAACTAATAGAGGGGAGAAAATTACAAATACACATATTAGTATCCAAGCTGCAATTGTAAGAACCATCATTGGACGTAATTAGTTTATTTTATTCGTATGTGTAAATTGCACTTGCGAATGCAAAAGTTTCTTTGCCAATAACATCAAAAGGACTCTCGCTTGCATTCACCTCCTCAAGTAATGTCTCCGTAGTTCATTTACGACCCTTTTTTTGTTATAGCCTTACGTCTCGTCGACGTCGAGGTCATTAGAGGCTGGGGACAAGGAGCGGGAAGCAATTCGGCCATGGACTTTTGAAGGAAGCATGCCGGCATTAGCCTGGAGTGATTTGGAGAAACTTAGGAAAACCCAAATGTGGATACCCGGATGGGGATTCGAATCGGCGTCCTCCCAAATGCGAAGCCAGAACGTTAACCGCTCACCCACCACTCTCGGTTTCATTTACGAGATCTGACTAACAAACAGTAGGCCGAGAGAACACCAGCTGGGAAGTGTGAAGTTGGATAATTGGAAAACTAACGTGAATTTTGCATTACTGTTTGTGAAAATTGCAGCTCCTTGAAGGATACAAAAGCGATTACAGTGAAAATTTTCCACAGACTATGGACATGACAATACACAAATGTTTATAACTAAAGAACTCTATATACACTTTGACCGTAAGAATTCAGTACAGTGTGAATCAGCCCCTTCTGCAGTTAGAGCCCCCAGAGGTCGTGGGGGAGCCTTGATATACTGCTGGGGAATACACTGCTACGCTGTTTGCAGGCGCGTATACAAAGTATCCAACACTGGCTGCTGGAGAACGAACAAGTTTTCGACCGACGATACTCCAGGCATGTGTGATGGGTGATATTTGTGGTGAACGCGTAGGATAGGGAAGCAGTGATACTTCGAAGTAGGCTTGCACATTCCTCGCCACATGTGTAACATTTCTCTGTTGAATTGTGGCATGTAGTACTGCCTGCAGGAGGCGCAGTGTCTCGGGCTCTAAAACCTCCTTCGTGTAGCTGTTGCTATTCAGATTGCTTTCGAGGCGAAGTAGCATGTTATAGCCAATGGAGCCCCAAACCATCACACTTGGCGTTTGTCCGCTCTGCCGCTCAACAATACAGTGTACTCGACTGCGTTCATCACGTTTGAGGCCATAACTGTAGGAGAAGTAGAAGCAAGATTCGTCCAAAAACTCTGCATTACGTTACAGCAGACTGAGACATTGGCGGTTTCTAATCATGTCCACAACACACTACAAGGCTATCAAATCGAGTTGCGGCCATGCGGACAGGATGGCAGTGATCGCATTGTGCGATCCAGTACCTGCTTGTCGTTGTGTACAACCGATCACTCTACCACGTTCGAACTCAATCACGCGTTGCTATTGCGCGTTTTGACATCGATGAGGCACACCGGCATTTTCGTCCAGGTTTCTACTTTGTTTGACGGCCCTGCAACGACTGGGCGTGGCTTAACATTGTGCGATCATACAAAGGAGGGAGCTACTAAACCTACGTGTATGTCATCTACTTGCAATCTTAATGACTTATTATACAGGGTGTCCAGAAAAGGACTCCCTGATTTAAAAATTAAATATCTCGAAAACAAAGATCGATAGAGGAATGCAGTAAACGGTATGTTTATTGTGACAGCTGTAAGAAGTGTATACAGCAGTGTGAAATAATAGTTACAAAAGCTGCTAACAGATCTTTGTTTTCGAGATATTTAATTTTGAAATCAGGGAGTCCTTTTCTGGACACCCTGTATTTCCACTGTTCTCCGATTTTAGTGTGATAACGATTTTTTTTTTTCGGCGTGTTGAAATGTTTGCAGTTTGATACATTTTAAACTTGAATTATATCACTTTGGGTTATGCGCTGTCTTCGCCACTACATTAATATAAAGCTTCAAATAATTCCGAAACTCCCTGGTGAGAGGTGGAGCTTAATACCGCTGTCTGGCGCTAGATGGCAGCACCTGCTAATTACGCGTCAGCTCGCAGCAGCTCTCTCTCACGGCTCATTTTTTTCCGTCCGTCGCTTCGTCCCGACCTCGAATTACGGGACTTGATTATTCCCTGCAGTCAGGAGCAGTGAAGCATAGCCTCCGATGCAGAAGCGAAACTAAAAAAACACGCTTCATTCATGCTTCCTTTGACAAATTCCTTGCAGTTCGCCCAGGTTCAACACAGTTTCGATCAAATACTTCTTATCATGTCACAGTCAATAGTCCCCAATCATAACACTGCAGATCCATTATTAGCTAGATTTTTGTTACAGCGTTGGCCGCAGAAATTTATTAAGTACGTTCAGAAACCCATTTTCAGCTATCAGTTATCGGTTATCCACGGAACCAAATTAATCCATTAGAACTTGTATCATATATATTATTTCTATAAGGTATTTTTTTGTCACAAGCCTGTATCTTCCTTCATACTTAACCGAAATCAACGAATGAGGTGTCATTTTAAAGCATATGGTCTCCACTTTGGTTACATCATATTTTAAGAAATAAAGTTTCGGAATTAGACCCTTTAAGGGGAAAAAGGTCAATATTTCTAAATTGCTGTTTTCTGTGTTATGAATCATTTATCTCCCTTGATACCTATCTGAAATCGTTTAATGAAGTATCATTTTAAAGTTTAACATCTCCGCTTTAGTGAAGTCATATACTAAGACGGAAATTATTCGGAATTCGACCCTTAAAGGGCAAAAGTATCAATATTTTTGAAATGCGTTTTTGTGTCACGAGCGATTTATCTCCCTTAACATCTAACAGATATAGATAAATTAGGTATCATATTAAAGACTGAAGTCTCCGTCGTGGTAACATTATATTTCAAGAAAGGAATTTTTCGTAATTCGACACTTAAAGGGCAAAAATGTCAATTTTTCTAAAATGCGTTTTTTGTATCTCGAGCCATTTTTCTCCCTGGATATCTAACCAAAATCGATAAATGACGTAGTATTATGAGGTATATTGTCTCATCTTTCGTCACATCATATTTTAAGAAAGAATGTTTTTTGAATTCATCCTATAAAGGGAAAAAGTATAAATTTTTCTATAACGCATTTTTGTGTCACGAGCGATTTATCTCCCTTAATAACTAACAGATGTAGATAAATGAGGTATTATATTAAAGAATAAGGTCACCGCCGTGGTAACATTATATTTTAAGGAAGGAATTTTTCGTAATTCGACACTTAAAGGGCAAAAATGTCAATTTTTCTAAAATAGGTTTTTTGTGTCTCGCGCCACTTATCTTCCTGGATATCTATCCAAAATCGATAAATCAAGTAAGATTATGAAAAGTATTGTCTCAGCCTTATGACATCATATTTTAAGAAAGAACGTTTTTGGAATTCAACCCTTAAAGGGAGAAAGTATAATTTTATCTATAACGCATTTTTGTGTCACGAGCGATTTATCTCCCTTAATATCTAACAGATATAGATAAATGAGGTATCATTTTATAGAATAAGGTATCCGCCGTGGTAACATTATATTTTAAGAAAGGAATGTTTCGTAATTCGACCCTTAAAGCGCAAAAATGTCAATTTTTCTAAAAATGCGTTTTTTGTATCTCGAGCCATTTATCTCCCTGGATATCTAACAAAAATCGATAAATGACGTAGTATTATGAGGTATATTGTCTCATCTTTCGTCACATCATATTTTAAGAAAGAATGTTTTTTGAATTCATCCTATAAAGGGAAAAAGTATAAATTTTTCTATAACGCATTTTTGTGTCACGAGCGATTTATCTCCCTTAATAACTAACAGATGTAGATAAATGAGGTATTATATTAAAGAATAAGGTCACCGCCGTGGTAACATTATATTTTAAGGAAGGAATTTTTCGTAATTCGACACTTAAAGGGCAAAAATGTCAATTTTTCTAAAATAGGTTTTTTGTGTCTCGCGCCACTTATCTTCCTGGATATCTATCCAAAATCGATAAATCAAGTAAGATTATGAAAAGTATTGTCTCAGCCTTATGACATCATATTTTAAGAAAGAACGTTTTTGGAATTCAACCCTTAAAGGGAGAAAGTATAATTTTTTCTATAACGCATTTTTGTGTCACGAGCGATTTATCTCCCTTAATATCTAACAGATATAGATAAATGAGGTATCATTTTATAGAATAAGGTATCCGCCGTGGTAACATTATATTTTAAGAAAGGAATGTTTCGTAATTCGACCCTTAAAGCGCAAAAATGTCAATTTTTCTAAAAATGCGTTTTTTGTATCTCGAGCCATTTATCTCCCTGGATATCTAACAAAAATCGATAAATGACGTAGTATTATGAGGTATATTGTCTCATCTTTCGTCACATCATATTTTAAGAAAGAATGTTTTTTGAATTCATCCTATAAAGGGAAAAAGTATAAATTTTTCTATAACGCATTTTTGTGTCACGAGCGATTTATCTCCCTTAATAACTAACAGATGTAGATAAATGAGGTATTATATTAAAGAATAAGGTCACCACCGTGGTAACATTATATTTTAAGGAAGGAATTTTTCGTAATTCGACACTTAAAGGGCAAAAATGTCAATTTTTCTAAAATAGGTTTTTTGTGTCTCGCGCCACTTATCTTCCTGGATATCTATCCAAAATCGATAAATCAAGTAAGATTATGAAAAGTATTGTCTCAGCCTTATGACATCATATTTTAAGAAAGAACGTTTTTGGAATTCAACCCTTAAAGGGAGAAAGTATAATTTTTTCTATAACGCATTTTTGTGTCACGAGCGATTTATCTCCCTTAATATCTAACAGATATAGATAAATGAGGTATCATTTTATAGAATAAGGTATCCGCCGTGGTAACATTATATTTTAAGAAAGGAATGTTTCGTAATTCGACCCTTAAAGCGCAAAAATGTCAATTTTTCTAAAAATGCGTTTTTTGTATCTCGAGCCATTTATCTCCCTGGATATCTAACAAAAATCGATAAATGAAGTAGGATTATAAGGAGTAATGTTTCAGCTTTGTGACATCATATTTTAAGAAAAATGTTTTTTGAATTCATCCCATAAAGGGAAAAAGTATAATTTTTTCTATAACGCATTTTTGTGTCACGAGTGATTTATCTCCATTAATATCTAACGGATATAGATAAATGAGATATCATATAAAAGAATAAGGTCACCACCGTGGTAACATTATATTTTAAGAAAGGAATTTTTTGTAATTTGAACCTTAAAGGGTAAAAATGTCAATTTTTCTAAAATGCGTTTTTTGTCTCTGGAGCCATTTATCTCCCTTAACTATTAAACAAAATTGATAAACGAGGTATCATTTTAAAGATTGAGGTTTTCGTAATGTTTTCGGTTCAGTTACCACATTTTAAGAAAGAAATTTTTCAAAATTCTGACCTTAGAGGGCAAAAGTATTAGTATTTTTACAACTCATTTTTCTGTCACCAGGTATTTATTTTCCTCGCACAGCAACAAATAATTCAGAGATATTGATACGTTGTGTGCATTTTGTTCAGGTTTAATTTGTTCTGCTAAGGTCAGTGACAGTTTGTCATAAATACAGAGTGTTTTAAATTTTCTTAACTGTTTCGTAATACGTTGCGAGTATTTTGATGTGTACCTATTACACACACACACACACAAAAACAAAAATTGCTACAAAAGTACGGTTCTACTTTTCATTATATTACAAGCATTCAACCTCACTATTCATCGCATTTTATTCGCGAAATTTTCGCACGGGTCGTCTAGTCGTCATTTAATACATGAAACGCCTGCATCCGTTCTTTTAAAAAGTTTTACTTCCTCCAGCGAAGATAGTAAAATCTAATGTATTTCTTAAGCATTCAAAAAACATTTGGACTCAGTTCCTCGTGTTCTTGACAGATATCTAAAATAATACTATTTAATAGTAATCTCTTAGGGGACAAGAAAAGTTATTCCATCTGACTATACCCATTTAAGTTTTAATTAGTTGTTTCAATATAACGGATATAATAGTCTTTCACAGGTTTTTTAAGAAATCTTTAGAAATTATTCATGTGCCCAGGATGTAAATGAATAATATCAATGAGAAAACAACATCGGTAATCTGTGGTTCATTTAACAAAGAAGGACTTTTTTTTTGTTAGAAATAACGACAATAATCTTTGATGTCCAGAATTTTTATCGTATCCACAGCTGATATTACTTTTTTGTGAAGGTCTTTAATCTTTTTTCTAACGGCTTTACGCTTTATTGACGTCGAGGTCATTAGAGGTGGGAAAAACTGAAGTCAAGTAACCGGAAGGAATTCGGTCATGGCCTTTTAATGGAACCATCGCCTGGATTGCGTTGTGGAAACCATGGAAAACCTTATCTTGGTTGCCAGACGAGGTTTCGAACCAACGTCGTCCCGAATGCCAGGCCAGAACGTTACCGCTCACCCGTTACGTTCCGTAAGGTCTTTGAAACATTCGCTGACTTATCAGATAGACTTTTGTGGAAAACTATCACTGGAAGATATTTGTGCAACAATTTAATAATGGGTGTTGCTTGTCTCACTATCCTTCCCAAAATGTTCTCTGTCTGTAGATGACGATGCTGATTATTGTGAAGCGTAGTTCAATTAAAATTGCAAAATGTCTTGGGGAAAGATTTGTGTGTAAACAATGATCTCCAGAAAATTCCCACTAAATTCCAAGTTTTGTGATTTTCTTTCTATAGCGGAGGCTGAGAACTTACCGAAAAATGTAGTAATAAATAGTTATACAAGTTTATGTTCCTATAGTGGAATATTCTGAAACGTATAAGGGATTGCTAAGGATGTTGTTGAAATAGGCATACTTTTAAACACCAATATTAAACATTAATTAGTAAAATCCAGAAAATATATTATTTAATTTATTCGTGTGTGGATTGTCCTCTAGAAATGTTTACATTTGGTAAACCACTATTTTCTGGTTTATTTATTTATACAGAATAAAGTTATCAACGAATTAAATAAATTCTTGCTACAAATTGTCTATGTGAGAAGAGACTTCTAACGTCTACGCTACTCAGAATTTATACATAAGGTGGTAATGAGAAGTACTTCCTATTAAACAATCGTATTTACTACAGATACTTAACTAAAATAGATGGTGATTGGCATGTACGTCTTATACTAAGCAGTTCTTAGTCTTGTACCACTATTAAAAAGCAAGGTAGTACTAGTATCAGGAATTGCAATCGAGCAATCCCGTGAGATCCCACATCTTTTGGAGGTCTGGAGAATCCCGCACAAAATTAAACCGATTCACAATCCGCGAAATGGTGCTTAACCTTGTATCAGTATGCTTGATCGTGCCTCCTTTCGTCACTTTTCGATCGGACTCTGTCTCTATAGATTCTTTGTTTCGTTTGCGTGTAACCTTCCAGTTGTCATGTGACTCACGGCAAAAAAATATTCAATTGGAATTGTTTCTGGGAAGGAAGAATAAATAATAAGAAAGGAAGGTTAAAACTATTACCAGCTTTTTCGAAAATGAGAAATCTATGGAGTGAATAGTTGCCAGAATGGTTTACTGTAAATTGTTTCTGTTTTTCATCAGATTTGAGATATCTGGTTTTAAAAACTGTCTTTCAATTTTCTAATTTTGGAAATACTATATGGTAAAATTTTTCAAATACCTTAAACGTTGACATGATCGTTTAGTTTGAATATCTCGAGAAACAACGAAAATGATTTTCATTCAGTTTCGATGAGTGGACGTCCGAAAAATCGCCAATATTTGAACGATTATGTTCACCACAAAGAAACAAACTTTAATATTGTCTTGCTTACAGTACTCGGTTTGTGCTGCTCAAAGAACGTCTGACAAACTTTGGTATCGATCTCTAAACTCATGTTATTGGCTTAAGATCTGACGGAACAAGTGACATGGCAAACGTTGTGAGCTTCTGCTTTGGTACCTACAATTGTGCTTTTCCACAGATCATAAAATTGACCGATGACGTATTATACCCACTGAAAGGGAAGTCGAACGCACAGAAACAACTATGACTGACTCCGTCGTAGACGACGAAGATCTGGAAGGACAATCGAGGCAAAAAACGTGACCGTAACACTGGATCATCCACCTATTGAAGTGCTTCCTAGGTATAGTGATCTCAAAAAAGTTTGGAATATTTTTAAACTTTTCAAAAGTTTTTATTTATAATGATTTCAATCAAAACAACGAGCGAGGAGGCAGAAATGGCATTGTCGGCCGTTGGCTATAACCGTAATCCTTTCCAAATAAAGTGATAGTTTGACTGCTTAATAGATAGATAGATTATTTTTCTAACTGATGTGGTTTATTTTAAGGTATGTAATGTGATCTGAATACTTACCGTATTTGATTATTTATTTAATAAATAGAATTTGATTCAAAACGAAAGTGCAAAAGCGCATAGTATATTAAATATACTATTAAATTTTAAGGTAGGCTAGAAATTTTTAAATTAATTTTAATTGTTGGTTATAATATTGGTAACTTTTAATTTCAATTATTTAACATTAAAGACAATTTATCAATTCAGTAAATAGACTATATTATTTCATTTGATATACTTTAAAAACTGTGTAAGATTCCTCGGTATTAACGATTGCGAGATTGAAAACACTGCGGGATTGGAATCTTTAATACTGATTAATCAACAAGGTTACATTAAGGATGAAGTCACATTTTGGAATGAAAAGTCTCCTTGCTGATTGTTTCCGCCTCATAACATAATACTTTTATACAGCAGCCTTGCCCACGTCATTTCTAAGAATTACGAGTATTTGCGTTAGTAGTGGTGAACATATTACCTTTCGAGAGATAGTATTCTAAGTGGCCCACTGAGATGAAGTAAATTGACTTGTTGTAACAGGCATGATTAATTTCCTTTCAAGTAGTTACATACTCTAATTTTCATATTTCATGGGAAGGTGGATATTAAATATTATATTTAAAAAAAACCTTTTGATTAAAGGCGTAAAAGTCACAAATATTAATTAAACTATCGATTTCTTAATATCTTTCATTATAATTCTTCTAATATGTTTTTAGTTTACTAGATTCCCATTTCCTTGTATACTGACGTTAGTTTCTTTTTTTAATAAGGTCCTCATCTTTTTAATATTAAAGTTGTCGTGTTCAAAGGTCTCCGAGTGAAGAATTAATTGTTGCCTATAACCGAAAGCAAAAGGGCTTTGTCGTAATAACATTTCATTGATGGCAGTTTTAATTTGGCTGGTCCGCATGAAAATGACAAGATTTAATCTCCTGTAGGTAATTAAAAAGCGTAGCTTTTCCTCTGGTCAAAGTATATTCCACGCTTTAGAGATGAATATTGCTAACGATGTCAATATCGGCAGCAATCAACAATCTTTTTGTATCTTATAAACGAGAAAGCGAAGCAAGTAACATATCTCATCCAACAAGACACACCTATAATAACTACAACTCTTTCCATGAAAACTGGGTCACTGACAATTTTCTTCCCAGAGTGGTTTTTCAATGACGACACCATCTTACAAGGTTATTACGTGGTTGCCTAACAGAGTTTTTACTTCCAAGGCACTTGGAATAAAACGAAAGTTTAACAAAGGAAAGTAATATAACGGAGATGAAGAAACACACTCCACTGCAAGCAGCACTTCAACAAACTCTGCGCTGGACCTTCTGTATTGTCATCTTTCCGAGGACTGGCCGCGTTGGTGCGCCATTTCCAACGTGAAATTGTCAAAAATAGCGCTTAGAACACAATAACAAACATGGACAGCTAAATACGTCAGTAACAATTCATGCTTCCAAGAAGTTTAGAAGAACTTTGCAGTTTGTTAACCTTGCTTACATCTTTTCTTGTGTAAGCAACTCCACAGCAAATGTAAAGAAATAGGGCATGAACAATTTAGGGAATGCTTTTTAAATTGGTGTTTTTATGGATGTTTGTAAATATATCATTTATTGGAAATATTTCGCTGTTGAGTGTTTTATACGTATATACCATGTTCCAAAATAATATATAAATGGAATTACTAAATTCTTAGCACCCTTTGAGAAGGATCTGAAAGTTATATGGGTACAGAGATGAAGATTTAAATTTTTATTTTCTCGGAAGAGACAGTGAATGTGCGTTTAGTTCTGACCGAGCGTGATGGGTGAACGGTTAACGTTCTGGCCTCGCATTCGGGAGGACGCAGGCATCCAGATTTGGGTTTTCCACTCCAGGCGAATGCCGAGATGCTTCCTTCATAAAGGCCATGGCCAAATTCTTTCCCGTTCGTTGTCCCTAGTCCCATCCCGCCTCTAAAGACATTAGCCGTCCACGAGGCGTAAAGTCTTTAAAAAAAGTGGTCAGACAATTAGTGCCATAACATTTTTCTTATGAACAGCGGATACCAATATTTACTTTAGTTAGGTACTAGTATGCAGTCAAGTAGTAGATCAACAAACCTTACAGAATACAGCTTTTCAATTGTATTCTGTACTCTAATACGGTTCATTTTTATGTTATTTAAAATCTGATACAGTATAGAGATGTGGCTGAGAGCATCAATGAGGTTTCCCATCGCCTTTCTGCTTTTACCAGATACACTGTTATATCTAACTTCACATCAATAAATCATACCAAAGATTTTTGTTTCCTGTATTGTTTAGCTGTTAGTACTGTAAGGTCAGCTCAGCTTAAAACAAAGCAATAATTATCATCAAAAATATTTCTATCTGTATCACATGAAATACGACTGTTTGAAACCAAATTATTTAAATGTACTATTCCCAAGTAACGTATTTTTGGTCAATTTATGACTTGCATACAGACCGAGCCTTTTTTTTTTAATCAGTTTATAAATGATCTGCTTTTTTTGTTTTTATGAAGCATATGTTATGGATTTAAAAAATTCCAACATCAAATGGCGTAGTATGTATTTCAACAAATTAATAACGAATTTTTGCAAGTAGTTTATCCATAACTCTCTCATGACTCGTGATATATATCAGAGTAAATCATAATTTTATTTTTCAACGTGTACCAGAATAGTACATTATATTACTAGAAACGTTCTCTTCGATCGCGTATGAGAATAGTCTCGGGTCGTGGTAGAGTACATATTATTTTTTTTAAAAGTCTATCATAATACAAACTATTGATTGAAGTTTATTTACTTATCATTCAAAATTACATTCAATTTATAGTGTTAATTACGAACACCTAATATTACGTGTTAGTTTCATTTAGTTATATTTCAATGCTGTTTACAGAGACCCTACAAGCTAGCTATGTGTACACATTTCTACCAACATTTTTGTTCACAATATCAGTGGTTGTCAGTAACTTGCGCACCTTTCCCTTCCTCACCGAAGATCCTATTTAGTTTATCAGGACTTTTCAGTTACCAAGTGCTCGCCAGTGTGCCTCTCAGTGCGCTAAGGGGCACTCTGGATCGGATAGGTACAACAAGACCGTGCACGAGCCTAGGCCCTCGCATTTCAATTTTTAGGCGGTTTCTCACAATCATCAAGGCGAATGTTAGTACGTTCCCCAATCTCAGCCTCATAAACTATACAGTTCACAAACAAAAGTACACTTCTCATACAGAGAACATAGTTACACGCTTCACAGACAGATAGCAGCACTTTTATTCCTCCACTTATGTAGCAGTTGAAGGCAGTGGCGTTAGTCGCTGCACTTGAAACTGTCACCAGGCGGCCGAACTATCCACTATTAGGTTTCCTGACCAAAGATAGAAACGTTGCCAATATACAAGAAAAAATTCTTTTAGAGGGTGAAATGGGTTCTAAATCCATAACTGTTTATGTTCGGATATGAATCTGTTTGGTTTTCGTAAATATTATTTTATTTCGTTTCGTAAAACACTAAATTTAAGAAATCCGAAGAATCTTATCGCTATATGTCTATCTCTGTTATTGACAATTCCTTTCATTATTTGTAGACGTTACACTTATTCCCGATACTGGATCTATCTATGTTAGGTTTCCCCAGAAAGGGGGAGGGGGGAAATAAGTGAGCAAGGAGGGAAAATGTGCAAAATGTACCAGCTTCTTTGTTTCTTTATCATCTATTCAAGCTATTATTCTCAGTGAAAAGATTTCATATCTACTTTTCTCATAGGGTTTCTGAATGCGTTTTGTTTCTATGTTAAAATGAATTTTGTAAAACTGGAAAGAAAAATTACAATTACATTTTAAGTACTATCACATTCGCTAGAAGTAATGCAATCGTTTACTGAATCTAATAATTTGGAAATGAGAAAGCATTTAAGGACTAATTAATATTTGTTAAGAAACAGATCACACTTTAGAAGTAAAGGGTTACTTGACTAACTGCACGGCGTGTATATTCAGTAAAATATTAATATTCTAATATTTTAGCGAATGATGTTGTACTCATTATGTTATAGTTCATTCTTATTCCAAAATAGGTGTTTTAATGGAACTATGTCATATCCATGAATGCCAAAACCCAATTAAAATCAGTTAAAAACTAATAAATCAATTTTAGGCACTAATCAAAAGTGATAAAAATACTCTAGAATAATATAGATTTGCAGTAGCAAAGTAAATAAGGATTCTTGTTTATCCACGTTATTTTATACTTGTAAACTTCAAATTTAGCGTATCATGAGCGCCGTATCAACAAATTACTTGACTGAAGTGTGGAAGGCACTTTTCACAAAGAGACTGGCGTACTGGCCGGGAGCAAGTCATTAGTCAGTACAGGGTGCTGTATAGGCCGTTATCCGCTGGAGAGAGCTCCACAGGGCGGTAGAATCGACGCTTTACAGAGCCATCGTCTGGTATTAGACCTGCTGAGCCCATTCAATTCAAATTTCTCATAAACCGTTACGTCACTAGTAGTGTTGCAAACTGAAAAAAAAAAAGTTTTTTTTCAGCTTTGTGAAAAAAACATGAAAAAAACTTAGCACCCGTGTTTTTTTTCTAAATTTTGTTTTTTTCTAATTTTTTTTTCAGAAAACAATATATTTGATAAATTATAGTTTTATTTAAAGAACTTCCATTTTACAAGTGTGTTTTAAGTCTTACTGAATCATATAATGTCTCACATAATGATTCGTAAGTGTATCTATATAGGTAACATAATTTTATTCATCCTCTATGTCAGTACAACATTCACTAGTATCAGCACTACCAACACTAGTTCGATCGGTGTCGGAATTTTCTGTCAAAAGCCACGTAGGGCTACGTGGTATGTGGTTTATGCACGCTCCCTTACTGACAAGTTAATGAGTCAGTACCACTATACACTATACTCTGAGAGTATACGAATATAAAGAAAGCCCAATAAGTAATAAAAAGAGGCAAAAAACCGTGGATAAATTATAAATTCCTAATTTTTTTAAAAGATCTGTAGGTAATTTTGTAGGGCTGGCAGCACTATTTCAAATAGCAAGTATCAATCCAAACAATGGGGAATGGGGATTCCTTCTCGCGCAACCTAGTCTCTTCGGGAAATCCCCGTTCATAAAGAAAATTTCAGTCAATTTTGCCAATATTTTCGTAATTTTTTTTCCTACTGAACCAGAAAAATATAGTAGATTTTAAACTAAGATCAGTACTTAGAATAAACTCTAAAACAGTCATTTTAAAAGATAAGTGCCTTTCAAATTTGAGATTTAGTAGTTGTGAAAAAAAACCTGTTCCAGAAAAAAAAAATTTTTTTTCAAAAAAATTTTTTTTTTTTTTCATGCCAGAAAAAAAACGTTTTTTTACAACACTAGTCACTAGTAAACGATGGCCCGTTCAAACTGTTAGTCGCACACCAAAATCTACACGATTGACAAAATACTGAGCCTAGATTCAAACCTAGAACCTTCTGTACTAACTTTCCTGATTGCGTTTTAGGTGATTTTTCTTAATCATACTACTGCAATGATCCCCAGGCGTCGGTTTTTAAATTACACATTTTACAAACAATATGATTTTTAACCAGTTTTAATGATTCACAAACGCATGGCGAAACTTCACCAATGACACTACTGGTTTTGAAAAATTGAAACAACAAGAGGGAGACATGTGATTACAACAAAATTTATTTCACCGATTAGGGACATTACACATATGATTCGTCATCATCATCTAGTACTCTTTTCCAAGTTTGTTTCCACTTACAAACAATTATTCATGTGGGCGTCGTTGATGACTGATCGTGGAGTAAAATAATCACCCGCACACGTGGGTGGCGGACGTGTTACGGTTTGTCGAATTTTGTCTGTTACAAGATTCTTCATCCCGTCTTCGTTGCTCCTCTTCAAATAGCGCGACAGCCGCGGAGATGGTTTTGCACCAGAGAGCGCGGTCTTTTGCAACAAAGTCCGAGGTTTTCAGGTTTACGTTTCTGATCTTCATGATCTTTCTGAGCTGGTCTTTGTAACGCTTCAGAGGTCTTTTGCCAGTGCAGAGCTCCATGTAAAAAGTGACAAGACGGTCGGTCGTTACGCATTCGTGGAAAGGTCTAATCCATCGTAGTTGTTGAATCATGATGAAGGCTTCAAAGCTACACATTTGTTGCCTTTTAGACACATAATCATCCTATTTGATGATCATAATGGAGCGATGTTTCTGCTGGTGAAATCGCTCCATTTTCTTAATGTTATGGCGGTAATAGTTCTATGTCTCACATCCGTACAGTAACGTGGAGACACCAGCAGATTGGTGCAAAGCTTAAGACATTTGTTCAGGAACAACAGTCGATAGTGACATCCATATGTTACGTGAGCCACGCGAATTCTGTTTTTTACATTCTTCTCCGAGGTACACCCTGTTGAGAGAATGTTCCCAAGGTAGCAGAAGTTGTCTACTTGCTCAAGGTGTGTGGCGGAGAAGATGGTCAAATGATGAGAATAACAGAAAAAGTTGCTGACAGACCATAACTCAGACTCATTAGATGTAAGGCGAACGTGCTGGCTACGGAAGCACTGGTAGCCATCGTTATTCGAAGGAGGCTTGCACATTGTTCTGCTGAAATATGATAAGTAGAATTGTCTGCAGAGGGGGAGAGGGGCGGAGCTCCAAACCCTCCCTGATGTAGCGGTTGTTGTTCATATTGCCCTCAATAGCTAGCAGAGGACATCGCATGTTACAGCCAGTGGCGCCCCAAACCATCTCACTTGGCGGTTTCTCCGGTAGCCCGCTAACAGTGATGCAGTCTGCCCGATTGCATTCACTACAGCACAGCCTAACGCGAACCCGGCCATAACTGTAGTACAAGTTGTAACCGGAATCGTCTGAGAATACGCTAGTGACGTTGTCCACACGCCTATTGAAGTCTGAGCCGTTAATATTTTCTGCTCAGTGGAAGCCGAAGCAAAAGCATGTGTACCACCAGTCCAGTCCTCAGTAGTCGCAGTCGAACCGTCGTTGCAGACATGTTCCCACCAGTTGCAATTCTCAAACGTCGCACTAACATTGTGGACGAAGGTGTTCTGTCGGTTACAGCATTGCGCACACGATGGCAATAACTCCGCGATATGACCACACTGTGTTATCCAGTACCCGCTCTATCCACAGGTTCCCTACATGCATCACTGTCGCAGCAGCGTGCCCTGTACGTGTCATAGACCATCCAATCTGCCACGTTGGACCTCACTCACCCGCTCATGTGGCGCCGTTTGAAGTTGACGTACCATACCGCAAGTAGTTTGCATGTTTCCACTTCATTTGACAGGTCTGAATGTGGCCTAACAATTCCTCGGCGGTGGCGCAAATGACAGCTCTTCTGGACTTACGTGCACCGCATCTCTCTGGAATCTTACTCACTTATTATTGTTCCACTGTTACCCACATTCTTTAATTTCGTAATGATTTGACCATTCCTTCCGGGTGTTGAAATTTTCACAAACGCCATCTGGCCTCGGTAGCGTAAGGTCTAGAGTACTAGCTCCGCGTGCTGAAGGTCGCCGGTTCTAATACGGCCGCGGGCTTGGGTGTTTAAGTGTTGTCTCTGTAAATGTCACGTCCGACCTGTGGTGAGTATAGCTGATTGGAAAAATGCATACCGGAAGAAACTGAAAGCACTGGATAACACAAATCACTGAGTTGGCTGTATGGTCTCAGAAGACATCTTTTAAAAATATAAAAAACTATAGTATTTTTCTCTTAATCTGATTTCTCGATTGTTTAGGTTTTCCAGCACAAAGTGCTGCAGTAGACACATAACATGCAGAACTAGTACTGATATTCTAAAAACTTCTTTTTTTCTTTCTGAAATGTTTTATCCCCAATGTATATTCTATCAGGAATTAGGAACCTCCCGCTGAAAAGCGGCTTGAATTTAACCTTCGTTATTCCCTTATTTTGTTTATTCCAATGATTTACTTAAAGTCTGTTTAAACAATTGTTTTAAATGTTTGAATGTTCACTGATATATACAAAATAAAAAACCCTGTAATTCTGCATCCTTTTTGAGAGAACGGTTTTAGTTTTCTTCACATCTCAGATAGCCCGACAGGTGAGAGGTAACGTTTTGGCCTTGCATTCAGGAGGACGCAGCTGCAAACCCCTTCCGGCCATTCCAATTTTGGTGTCCAATGGCTCCCAAAATCAGTCTATATAAAAGCCAGGATGTTTCCTTCAGAAGGTCGTGGCTGAATTTCTTCCAATTCTTCGCTCCCCCTCCCATCCCGAGCTGTAGAGGTCGAAACAAAAAATACATAAAATAATACAAAAATCTTCCCCAAAAACAGCATGAATTATTTTGACTTTGATCCTTTGTTTAGTACTTTACCTGGTGTCGATGCTAAAAATAACCGCTTCTAATGTGTTATTGACAAAGTCTTGGAAGCATTACATCCTGTGTAAGATGGTATGTTCGATCACTTAGAGTCTCTGTTTTCCAGTATATTGTTGCAGAGTAACCTGCCATCGTCTTTCTAATATGGCGATGTGATTTTAAATAAGATCGTTGAGCAGAAGCCAGTAAAATTAAAATACTTGTGTGACGTAAGGATGAACTAGAAGCGGAGGTTTAAATGTCGCTGCATTAACAGGGATGGACTGGCAATAATGCCTTCCGAGCAGGAACAGTCGCGCTTTTTACAGGACTACGGGTGCTATGCGGCACGGTTGCTATGGCGACGCTGGACCGGTGCCAACAAGAGCTCTGGAGCAGAATCTACTGCGGCGGCGCCACCTGTTCCGAACAGGACGTGGCTGGTAGCCGACGAACAAGGGGTCAACGCAATCGTAACTTCGTAGGCTACTCAAGTATGGGCCTTTAAACGGAATAGTTGTTTGGTGATAGAGATCTAGAAACGCTGACTCTTAACTTTTCTACATTTTTCTTTGTCACAGCAGTTAAGAGTTGCGAGCCGGACGTATCGATATATTTACTTCCACATACCAAACCTTCAAGCGGCAATACTTTATAATTTCTGAATAACTGATATCTCCGTTCTAATACGTCATACACAAAGTTAATTGATTTTATTATAAACTACTGGCTTTCTGAATAAAATATTTTGTTAGCAATACAGCCAATTTATGGAATTACTACAATATTGTAGTTAATAGTAGCTAAAAATCAGTGAGAAAAATACCTTTATAACGATATGATCGCTATTGTCACCGAAATTTCATTGAAATTTTTTCTCTTTATCTAGACATGAACTTCTTATATGATTTTTTTATAAGAAACGCCAGTAAACCCTTGGTTTATAACTATTCTTATCCCTCTTATAACCTATCCTGGCAGACGTCGCCAGATATAACATGCCTATGTTTCTTTTAATCCTGGCAGTTTGTGCTAGATATAACCAATCCGTCAGTTGGTTTAATTTGATGTTCAATAAAAAACGACACATACACTCCAACAACAAGAAATGTTTAATAAACCACGAGAGGTAAATGCCATGGTATTTTTAATACACTCTGCGCTTTCTATATCACCTCAGTGATCACAACCACAACACACACACACAGACATAGCGCGACTTTTTCTCTCTCCTTTGGCCGCGCCCGCGGACCAAAGAGTGTCACTTAATATTACCCAATGACATTACAATATGAACAGTCTGTGGAAATCGTGAGCGAGTACTGCATTCAAATTATTACACTGTCCATTGATTGACTAAGAGTTAATAATACAAAAAAAACTATTTTCTATATAATTGGAGTCGTAGCATATATGTTGCAGGTTACGTATCATCTTTTATCTCTTTTAAGAAAATGATTTTTTTAAATGTTTCGACGGTTTTCTCAGCTGGAATATAGTTCAGATTTCAGAGTTACCTCTTCGTTTATTTTTATTCGAATAAGATCAACAAAAAATTTAATATACCCACAGCACTCAAATAAGCTTGTTAATTGTATCGTCTATCTGACGATCTTCGTCCGGATCCAACAGAATATTATCTGAACATGGATTACAGTTCGAGAAAGAAATTGTTTAGGTTGCCAATGCTACAACATTACAGCATAAAAAAATTACATTGGTCATGTACAACGTCAAAAAAATGAGAGTACGTTATTTGCGACATGGTGTGTTGTTTTCGTGCAGCATCCAACTGGATGGAATATCTAGATCGAATGTGGTGGGTGAAGGGAAACGCTCTGGCCTCTCATTTGAGAGATCATGAGTTCGAATCCCCGTCTGCCATCCAGATTTGGATTTTCCATGGTTTTGCCAGATCACTCAAGACAAATACAAGGATGGTTTCTTCAAAAATACATGGCTGAATTCATTCCCATTCCTTGCCCCAGTATTTCGCCTCTAACGACCTCGACGAGGCGTAAAGCCAAAAGCAAACAATAAAGCGCTACCTAATCGCACCAGCGACACCGCCATTCCTTTTGACGAGAAACTGAAAAAACAATTTTCGAGAAGTAGGGAAAAGTTGAACATCGACGGAAATATCGAATCCAAAAATTTTTACTTTTACTGTAATTTCTCTATACCCTCTTAAGTGGCAAATGTAAAAGAAGAATGCTACTTTAACTCGAGCTGCTGTTGAAATAACCGAAAATTCTTCTGAATGATTTTTCAATGTTGGGCGTGTTCTAAAAAAAAATAGGTTTCATAAATTACATTCTGCTCAGTAACCTGAGACTACATATGAATAATTTCCTAAGGCATAAAAATGTGAAAACTGATCATTGATGTACAGCAAAACTTAGTAGTTCTCAATATTGGGTTTAGTTGAATTGTATAAGATCGAAGGATTTGCAACGAATTTTACAGAAAAGGAAAATCTGTTAATACTTGTGTTTAGAGTCCCACAGAAAAATTCAAATTGCATCAGCATCCCGATAGCTTAGAAAATTACAGAAAATGTTTGCTCTTTTCGTAGCAATATGATACAGGCGGATTGTAATGTTTCAACTGCGGCGGCCTGTGTGTTATTAATACCCAGCCCCTTTAACTTGAGACAGTGGTATGTCATAACAGCCATCGATCGAAACATAGGCACGGGAATAACAAGAATAATGTAAGGAAAATAAAAAGACAAAATTGATTTCCACAGTAGTTTCTTCACGATGCTGTTAAAAATAGAACACCAGCACAAAAAAATCTTCATTTGAAGCGATGCTTAATTGTAGTGTATTAATAGTTTGGGTAGCTTTTGAAGAATTTGGAGGAACAACTACATGTTGAAAACAATTACACAGAATTCTTCGCGTATCACTATGCTCCTCTCGTCCGATGTATATCTCCGGTGCAATTTTAAAAATGTTTTACTGTCTGAATTATTGTAAAATGACTGTAATTAAGCCTTTATAGTCAAAGGTATAGTGTGAAACTTTGTGAACAGAGCGATAGGAAATAGATGTAATAGACTGAATAGTGGTTATTGTTTCTTACTTTTCTAGTCTGGTGCAACCTCTAACTGTACACATAAACATCCTTGTATTATTGATTTGATGTGACGTTACCAGTCACATAATTGTGCAGGTAGCGCAATTGTGCTGCAGAACTTTTGGAAATAATCCTTTCGGGAATTAATTCTTAAGTGTCAGATGTATGGAAAAACCTGCTTGCTGAAATCTGTCTGAATTTTTATGCAAGTCCGAATCTTGTTATCGACTTCGTCTCAATACAGTTTACTTAATAGGCCTATCGGTAGATTGTCTGAACTTGGGAGTGGCATTTTCTGTGTTGTTTTAATGTTAGTGGAATATTTTCAGATTTCGCGGAACGAGAAACCATTGTGACTGATGTGATATAGCGCTGCATTGTATAACAGCGTTGCAGTATTCAAATTTAAGCCATAATGGAAATGATACAATTCCCCGCATAAGCCCGATATTGACAAATGATGCTGTGGAAGAAAAGGCAGAACGTTACCGGTTACAATGAATCATGAATACGTGTGCTCCAGCCACCAAATGGGATACCCATTACTCACCAAAAGATAAAAAATAAAAGTTAAATGGTATCAAGGGTGTCAAAAGCAGCAATTAACACAGGAGACCGGATTTCTTTTATATGATGTAAAGAACTAGTGTAAGCCCGTGACCGTTTTTTGCTTATTGTTACGGGTCTAGAATAGTTCTCGTTTTTAGGGTCAAAGGTTATGACATATTGACCTGGTCTGGTCAAATACGAACTTGACCTGTATTACATTCTAAGGGGACAAAATGTGCAAAATCGTAATAAAATATATTGAGCTTAAAGAATTTAAAAAATTAATAAACATATTGAACATGGACAGAGACTATCGTGCTATCGTATAATTGTTTCAAAGATCGTGGTTGCTCGACTTGAACTGGTTTCAATTCGTGTCTTGTATATGACCCTAAGGACTTACTCTTCAAAATTTGAAGAATTTCTGTTTAAAGTGAGAGCGATCATGCATCGCAGCAACAACTGCACCGAAAGCATCACGTTGTTCTTAATTGAGACTAGCCAAATATTCATAATTTAATCTTCAGTTATTGTATCCGCAGGGACCAGAGAACTTGCTACAGATTCCAGATAATTAAGTAGTTAACCAACTCCAATGAAATGAACGCCAGAATACTCCTTTAGGTAACATATGTGAAGTCTGATGTCCACTTTAAATATTCTAAGAACTCACGTACAGTAATCAAAAGCAAAGAGCATTAACGAAAGTTGTCATAAAAATATGTAAAATGTAAATAAACCATAAGGTATTAACTTTGGTCAAGCAGCAATATTAACACAAGTTTTAATGAAATTGAAATTTAACATAGGTCTGAATGACAATTGGATTTCAATGCTACAACAGAGACTTTGAGTAATTTCAGTTTTTAAAGTTATTTTATGTTGATTTTATTAGCGACATGTTACTGAAAAGTATTTCCACTTTTTTCGGTCTTAAAGTTTTTCCTTTAAAAAAAATAGATTGCTGTAAAAGTAAAATAATAAATGTTTTCTGGAAATTAATTTCGCAGTAGTTGCTTAGCTATAAAACTGTGCATATAACCTCGAATTTCTTTTAATGATATCTCTGGCGCTATTAATTAGCGACAGAATGCCAAGGCGTGATGTCACCGTTCTCCAGCCAATAGCTATCGAGGTGACTGAGTAAGTGAGCTTATGAATTTATTAGTATAGTTTTGTTTTAACTGTTTGCTGCCTTATCTTTTTATATATAATTCAAAAGATCCATTCACGGTCTTATAAAACTATATCTGCGTGAACACTTCGGTCTTCTTATCCACTGTTGTTTTAATATACATGATTACATTTTAATGAAGACCTTTTCAATTGGTTTACGTTTTACTAACATTTTCCGGCAGCTTCACCCTTGTGGATCTCTCACTGCGCAAATGTAAAGAAAAGTGCAAATCACAAGAAATACGAAGCAAATTCGTTATGAGTATTCAGTGGGATGTTGAGTACTTCAAACGGTGAATTGATTTATATTTTTGACAATAATGGCAGAAAATAGTATAGAACAAGTTCGGCTCATAAAATATTTGATACTAGACCCATATGTGCCGATATATTCAAAGAAGCAATCGCTGATATAAAATACTAGCTGATGCCCACGGCTTGGCTCGTATTTATAAATAATTTTTATTCATTGCTACCGACATGCAAACCATCATAGTGAACGATGGTATACTCGATGTTAATACCACACACAAACACCAGTGATCTGCGCAGGGTTTATATGCCTGCAAAGTGAAATATAGGGACACAAATGTCTTTGGTGAAAATATGAAAATATTCTGGGACGACTACTTTCAACCGTCTCCCATACTGCCACAGCTACCGACATGCAACCACCATTGTGCATGGTGGGAAACTCGAGGCTACTACTATACACAAACACCAGTGGTCTGCGCAAGGTACTTTTGGCTGTAGAGTGAAATATAGGGACACTCATGTCTTAGGTCGAAATATGAAAATGTCCTCCGTCGACCAATTTCAACCACCAGCTCTCTTAAAACCTCATACTTTCCGACCACCATGGTGCACGTTGGTAGACGTGAGACTACTACCACGCACAAACGCCAGTGGTCTGCGCTTGGGACATATGGCTACAAGGTGAGATATAGGGTCACATAGTCTTCGTAGAAATAGAAAAATTCTCAGGGACATATGTGTGTGTTTGATCGAAATATGAAAATGTCCCACACAACATATCTCCCACAACCCTACAGCTACCGGAATTGGGCCAACGTTGTGCGCGATGAGAAACCCCATGCTACTACCAAACACAAACACCAGTGGTCTGCGCTTAGTTGAGGCAGCATATTGAAATATAGGGTCACACACACACACATATTTGAAATTTATAAGTTCACAACAGGAATACTCCAGTTTTGGTCTCGTATCAGACAATTATGACTAGGAATGGGTTTGAGGCATTTTTTAGCCTGGGAAAAATTGCTAACATTATTGCGATCTTTCAACATGAAACAATGGTGTACTAAATAATTCTCCTTAAGTTAGAATTTCGATTGAATATTACGAGTAATTTCGAAAAAATGGTAAATTAGAGATGGAGTATCGATCGGACCTGGGATTCGGGAGGACGTGGGTTTGATCCTTGATACCTCCATCCTGATATCGGTTATCCATGATTTCGAAAAATTACTCCATCAGATTGCCAATTCGTTACCTAGAAGAACAGTATAACGTACATTTGTTTTCAAATATTTCTTCAAAATTCGAATAAAAGTATTGAAATTCTGAGTGCAGACTGATAAACATTTAATTTTGATACGTAATTCTTGTATGCCATAATATATTATTATTTCATAATGCAACGTTTGGAATTTTGTTTACTCTCAGAGGCATTTAGGTATAAGAGGTTAAACGAGCCCAATAAAATCAAGCTTCCAGCATTTGTTTCGTCGTTTGTCAAATAATAATTTAGTAACGTAATTGTGAATTTCATTTAAATATTATAAACAGTACCAAGCATTGGAATAAAGAAAAATAATCCTGATGTAACGAATTCGTAAAAATAACTTATAAATTATGATTATCACAAAAATTTAACTTTATACACATACTCAGGAAGAACGAATTAGAGGTGATTTATTACATGTCTACGAACCAGATTTATACGAAAAACAAAAATTCATTATAAAAGCTAACCTATTTCATCTTGTAACCAGGGCGGCAGTTTCTTTTATTCACTGAAACAGGTCACAATAATGATTTATTAATCATATTGCTCCTCTTCATCCATTAAAATTTTATAGGTGTAAAATTTAAGGTACTATTTATTATTTTTTTCAAAACATAAAATGAAACAAGCAACTTAAACAACGTTGCTTATCACAACATACCCCCGCTTTTCAGTACTCTTGAACCATTATCCCGGTATATTATATACGTTGTCGATGTTATCGGCCATGCAGATTGTGTATCATCCTCTGCACGTTGTCACCATGATTGATACTTCTTTCCATTTACAAATTTTTGTCTCTGAAAATGTTTCCTTAGTAAGTATCTGTTAAGAATTTGAAAAACTAAATTCCAAATTCCATTTTTTCTTTTTGTTGTGACGTGGATTCATATTAAACTGTTGCGGTAAATTGTCAGTGGTGTCTGAAAACTAGCTATTTCACCATCACATATAACACAGATAGTGCAGCAATTTGTTTAAATTCGAGCACTATTATATTCAATTAATATTACATATAAATGTCACTTTGATTTCTATTTCCACCACCAGTGACGATTTTGTGCATATTCAAAGATAGGCAAGGTTCAAGGAGAAAATTTTTTCTTGCAACTTAAAGTTATTTCATTGTTTATAATTCAGGATTCAGATATATTAATTAATATTTTTATAAACCTAAAAACTGATAGACACTTTTTAAAAAAAACATATCTTCCGGAATATAAACACCTTTCACTGTCTTTTATAGAAATTATAATCTTTAATGTCCTCCGAATAATTCTCAGAATCCATATATTTACCGCTCTACCACTTGATGCTCAAACTTCGTCTTCTCGCAAAATCCATCCACAATACACTCAAGACTCGGATATACTCGTATAAAGGTTTCTGAGATTTATAAACTTTTTAGTTATTTTACAATTACTTACCACTTGAAAACTCGCCATTCCGTAACTTTAGAAGTTGTTTAAGCTCGTCACACGAACTTTCCACAATATTACTGCCGTGTTCGAGCAGCGACTCTCTCGTCTCTCCCCACTGCCCAAAAGTTAACTCAACTTGATACCGCTAAACCAATGAAACTGTTTTTCTGCTGGGACTGGAAAACGATGAAATTTATAACATCGCAGGAACTGAAACTAAGTGGTTGTATTGACGTGATCAAAGTCTGAGAACGGCTCAAGAGCCAAATAATGATTAACAACAAATTAATGTAACCTCAAAAAATGTAGAAATAGGTGCTAAAAAAATTTTTAAAGAGAGAAAATTCCTGATAATTTCGGAGAATTATATAGCTTCAGTGTTTTAATACACGAAATGCTTTGATATTTAAATGGCTCGTGCATTTATAAAAAAAAAAATGTGTATCGTACGTCTATTATGTCGAAAATCTATACTTATAATACGCAACTCTTCGTCAACTATGACGCCATCGGTCATTCTATGACGTCATTCTATCAAACAAACAGTTGCATTAACTAATGAAAAGTAAGACATACACAATAGCTTCCTTTAAAGAAGACAGATATTCAGCTTTCATTCTTACATTTGGTACTAACAAAATGCCTACGAAACTTTGATCATGACAAGTGGAACGTTGTTAAAGATTAAAATTGTAATGTCATTGGAAATTCGTGAAAGTGTTTAGAAGTGTTAAATGAAATCTGAACTCTTTTACACTGCTTTTAATTTTATAGTCCTCTTCGAATTTCTGTTTTTCAGTGAGAGCTTCTTTTGCACTGAAAGAGAAGAATTCTTTCTAATAATTCAATCAATTCAATCCAGAATGCTTCCCTCTTTTGGCTTTCACGTTAAAATGTAGTTCCCATTTACCAGGGAGGATTACCGGGTTACGTTAAAGTAGCCATACCAGAGACGCAAGCGCGGCAAATCCAAACTCTGTCAAAGCGGCTGCCGAACTACACTTCAGGGTCTCCTGGTCAATATTGCAATAGAAATTGTTATTATTATTAGTGGAGTATTGTTTACCTAAGTACCAGCAACACATATAAAATATTTGTTTTATATATCAAAATGGATTTTGAATCAAATGATGTGTTAGTTCATTTTATGTATCTCTTTTTAGATCCAATAATAATGAAAATTCCGATATACCAAAAGCCCGTTGCTGCTACATGTCAGGTGGGCCCATATCAACAGGATTTCATCTTGTTCATCCCATTACAGAGTTCAAAGGTACGTAAACAGAGAGAAGCTTGCTCTTGGCGTCCGTAACTGCAGTCTTCCATAATTTATCATCACAAGATTGAGAGTACGCTTGATGAAAAACATTTTACTCAATATTAATAAATTTGGAATACCAAAGGTAGCGGGTACAACAATTTTGCAATCAGCCTTCATTTGGAATCCGAAAATAACTTCATATAATTATAAATTTAGTTTAGGATTTTAAAGGAAACATCAATAAATTTTCCTGTATTTTATCTACGTGATCAGCTTCTAATATAATGCTGCCTCACCACTACCCATCAATTAGTCTGCATGGATGTCAAGCTACGTCTTGAATGCAATATCATTTTGCCTAAGTTTTTGCAGAAATGACCATGAATACTGAGCATCGTGTAGAGTAGAAACGCATATAAAATGTTGAGGATGAATGGAGATATGAATATTAAGGCCGTGTTATGTTGTAGTTATCACGTAGTAATCTAAAGATCTTAGAGATCAATGAAATCATATCATATGAATTTATGAGACGCAAATAACTACTACTCAATCATAGCAGCTCACACCGAGCATGCTGGATGAGCGCTTAACGCTGGGACCTGGTATCCTGGAGGACGAGGCTCGACCCCCACTTAACAAAAACACGTCATGTGAATGTTTAAAATCCAAGAAAGTCAAGAACGAACTCTTTCTCGTCTCTTGCCCACAATCCTATTCCGGCCTAGACATCAACGTGCCTTTAAAACCATATCGTCAATGGTTTCAGTATTACTTAAACAATAATTTGCTCAATGCCTTCTAAGAGGACCGTCACAATAAGTTTATAAACCACTCTTGCACGTTTCTTATTTATCAGAAGGTAAAATTAAGTGATAGTCACGTAAATGACAGCAGCAGAGTACAAACAATAATTTTACAATACTACACATTTCACAAACAAAAATTCTTTTATCATAAGAACGTAAGTTACACGTTTAGAAGGCAGATGGCAACACAAACATTCCTCCCCTATTGTTAAATGTTCTAGACCTGACAATTCTCGCTCTAGACGAAGCGCGTTTTTCAGGCCTACCCCTGGCTGCTATTTTAAGAATACCGAAAAAATGAACTTTTTTAAGCACAAGTGATGCAAGAGAAGGATAAAAATTTCACAGTCAGAGAAGCACCATTCACTTTGTCGAATAAAAACGAAATTTTCTTTTTAAAGCAGTTAAAAAAAAAAGTTAACTTACTCCACAACCCGATGGTTGGTTGGATCCTCCAGAAGGAGGCATACTAAGCCATTGTATCAGAGGTAGGACGGCCAGTTCCTTTCCTCTGGGACCTACAGTTTAACGTGGAATCCGAACCACGGAGCGTCCTGGCATAGCTCATATGATTAAACACAACTCTCAAAATTCCTGCGCCTGCCGAGAGCAGCGAACGTTTTTTGAAAGCAAGCGCTTAGGCACTGAGCTATCAGAACGCTCTTTATGCCTGTTTAATTACATTCATTTTATTTCCTGTTTCGCTAATGTCTACATAATATTACTGAGAATCTCCTTTAATAGTATTTAGCTTCTGTATCTCCATGGAACCGAAAACAAAAATATTCTAGTGCTTAATATCCACATCAGTTTTCTCAAAATTCCAACCAGCATGCTGAAAAAACCGAAGAGACACCTGTTATACCACGATTCCTATTGATGAAGGAAAAACAAAATTACCTTTATAAGTAAATTCTAAGAAACTCGTATAGTCTGAATAGTCTAGATTCATACAAAACTAAGAGTATTAATCAAAATTTAATTTCAAATATTTATACCAGAATTTAAGCTAAATAATTTCAGTGTCTAAAAATTAGTTGTGTTGTTTTCAATACATTCTAATGTATCATTTTCGTATAAAGAACTATTCCCGTCCTCGACATGTACTTTCATCCTAAATTCTTACTGTAACATGGAGTAATATCAGTGTGTATAATACTATGAATACCATTGACGAAACTTAATTCAGGAAATACTTTTCCTTAGAAAATATTTTAGACAGTTAATTCAACATTAACTTTTTGAAAGCAAGCGCTTAGGCACTGAGCTATCAGAACGCTCTTTATGCCTGTTTAATTACATTCATTTTATTTCCTGTTTCGCTAATGTCTACATAATATTACTGAGAATCTCCTTTAATAGTATTTAGCTTCTGTATCTCCATGGAACCGAAAACAAAAATATTCTAGTGCTTAATATCCACAGTTTTCTCAAAATTCCAACCAGCATGCTGAAAAAACCGAAGAGACACCTGTTATACCACGATTCCTATTGATGAAGGAAAAACAAAATTACCTTTATAAGTAAATTCTAAGAAACTCGTATAGTCTGAATAGTCTAGATTCATACAAAACTAAGAGTATTAATCAAAATTTAATTTACGCATTTAATATTTATACCAGAATTTAAGCTAAATAATTTCAGTGTCTAAAAATTAGTTGTGTTGTTTTCAATACATTCTAATGTATCATTTTCGTATAAAGAACTATTCCCGTCCTCGACATGTACTTTCATCCTAAATTCTTACTGTAACATGGAGTAATATCAGTGTGTATAATACTATGAATACCATTGACGAAACTTAATTCAGGAAATACTTTTCCTTAGAAAATATTTTAGACAGTTAATTCAACATTAACTTTGCGTCTACAAATAAATTCTAATGCCTTGGAAATACATTATCATACTTTTGGAGAAGCAATTAATTTTTCGATGAGGTTAAGATCCATTACTACCAGCATTTCACGGATTAACAACCCGTAAAAAGAATGCAGCCTTTCTGATGGAATGACTGGAAATGTTTTAAATAATTTAGCATAAAGAGGGAAGTTTTATTCGATACTTCCGAGGGGACTTACACGACCCTCTGAATACGTTATTAATTGTACGAATTCTTAACTTTTTTTCAATGTTGTTGATATTGATTATGTATGTAATGTTTTTTAGTAACTAAGTTGCTTAAAGGAAATGATTACAAAGACCACTCTAACGGACGCGTGGTGAAACTGGAATAGCGCAGATATTTTTACGATCGTTTAACATGAACTTCACTTCTGTTTTGTGTATCCAGCTGCGACAAAAGTGGAACGCGGGGCAAATAAAAACTTTTTCACTTTGCGGCCGAATTACCCTCTGGGATCTGCCAGCGAGAAAATAGCAATGTAAAATTTTATTTGATGACAACGACGAGTATACGAAGCGAAAACTGATGACGACACGCAGATTATGTTGTTGAGTGACATAACAGGCTGGCTGGCTTACATTCAATGCTGACAACCGCTGAAGTACGATCACTGATATCACTGCTCCGCTCACGTATGAAATGCTGAGAAGTTCGCAATTATTTCTCAGATTTGGGTTTTCCATGGTTTCCCCAAATCACTCCAGGCGAATGCCGGGATGCTTCCTTCAAAAAGGCCATTGCCGAATTCCTTCCCACTCCTTGTCCGCAGTCCCATCCCGCCTCTAATGACCTTAGCCGTCGACAAGGCGTAAAGCCGTAGGGAAAAAAAATATATTATTTCTGTGTTTTTGATGCTCATTCTGGTAACTGGATCTTAATCCACAACTGGTTACACCCAGGCAGTGTTGTAAAGTAGTGGAAGGAAATTTCACGACGGAGGCTTGAACTGGAAAACCTCCAAACACAAAAAGGTAGTTATTTTCTTTAAATTCTAATTTCACAGGAAACACAATAGCCATACCTTCAATACAGAATACGACTACTACAGGGGCGGAACAGCCAATAGAAACCTTGTCACCAGGTTATTACGACCACACGGAATTATTATCATTATTAGTATAGTATGGAACATACTTGAATCGCTAAATGCAGAAAGGGAACATGTCCATTTCGATAAGTTTTAGGGACATGACAAAAAAAAAAAACTACATTACTGTCCTACCGTAGAATACTCAGTATTACATTTTGTGGTTATTCGGGATAGGAAGCATATTATTAAAATGTTTTTTAAATGGATTTCTGCAGAGAACGAAATGGCTAAGTTCAAAGATACCTTTTCCAGAAAAAAAGTTTTTGTTAAAAAATGGACATGTTCCATTTCTCCAATTAGCGATTCACTTAAACAATACGCCTGCGGCACATTGGTCTAAGGTGTGAGAAAATTACGAAATTAGTAAAAATCTTCACCGATACTTCAAAGTGTTCATTTTCGATAATCGCACTAAACAAGAGGGCAAAATAAGGAGTAGCGATTCCCAGTGGCTTACAGTGCTGTCGTAATATAGGGCAGGACGGCGAGTGTAGACAAACTGGAGGTCAGCTCGAGGAGACTTTTCGAATGTCATCCAATATGCTCTCAGAGACATTTCTTCTGATTGAGGGACTGTAGCAGTCACGCAGCCCCTCTGGGGAACTCGTTGTGCCGAAGTGAGTCTGGGGAATCAACTCGTTTCCACGTGGCACTGGAGACAACATGGTCTCCATCAGCAACCAGACGAAAAACAAGAAAGATCGGAAACAAGTGGATTACTTCGAGCGATAACCGGGAACCCAAGAGGGTTGACGAATATTCGTATCTAACTACAGATAGGTCAATAATAACTGCATGCTATTTATGATAACATACTCGATAAGGCAGCGCTCAAAAACCACGTATCTTGATTTTGGTCTCCTGTGAATCCACCCTCCCCCCACGTAGCCTGACGTGGCTATTCTCTCTATCCCCCTTTCTCTCCGCTTAGCACGTAGCTTTTTTACCTATTGATTCCAGAAGTCATTTTGTACTGTTTTCCCTTGTTAGACTATCGTAAATTACATACAGAGATAATTAAATAATGGAAATAAATATTCACTTGCTGTTTTGTGTTCGGTACCTTATTTTAACTGTGACAAATAATATGAATGAAAAGCTACGTGGCCTGGCTCGAAACCCCCTTCCTCTCCCCCACCCCGCTCCCAACGCAGCCCTCCAGCCACCCCCTCCCCCCCCCAGAACGAGCCACGTAGTTTATGGACGCTCCCTAACTATATTATTCATAAATGATGTTGTCTGGCATTGTGAATCATAATTATGGTTATCCATGTGTTTTATTATAAATGGTAGCAATTAAATTACTAATCGGTGATAATATTCATCAAGGCAAATTATATTCCTAGTTTTAAACTTAGAATAGAAAATTATATTATCTTCTGATACTCATAAACAATATTTCACAACTCTATAATGTGATTCGAATGGATGTAATTCTAGTACTCCGCGCAAAATTATTTTCTTGTGCCAAACTGAAATAATGAATCTGCATAAAGCGACCATCTATGGAAGTTATCACTTTAACTGCGCGCACACCCAGTGCTTCAAAATAATTAACATATTCTGTTAATTAAATGAATAAATTTCTTGTATACAGTCGCAAGGGAAGTTTCCGCACCCCACATCAAATTCAGATGTTAGCTCCCGTAATTTCTGGAGTCTTAGCTTCGGCGCGACCGTCATACAAAAGCCACCGTTCAAGCTTCCTCCGATATTATCTACTCTAGAGAGAGAATCCGTCACTGTTTTGAATAAAGGCTGAGTGGATTGGATTCCCTTTGTAAGAAATAGTTCGAACAGTGATTCGATCCACTGGTCGGTTCACATCAAAGTACAGCAACACCAGATAACATCCAACCAAGTTAAAATTCAGAGAGACACGGTAGAATAAATTTTCCTGGGAAGAAAGCGAAGTGTTCCAGCTACACAGTAATTTTGACAGATAATAGTCTAAAGAAACAAAATTAAGAAATTTCTACTCTAGCTATAAATTCAGGGCGACTTGTCACAAGTTCACAACGCGAAGGTTGGTTGCATTCTCAAGAGGGAGGCATGTATCGCAAAGAGAACCATTACTCCCGGACCTGTAATTACACCTTGAAATCCAAAGCAAAGAGTGATCAAAGTTTACTTCTCATAAAAAGAGCAATAATTGACAGAGCTAAACATAAATACGGCTGTCTTAAAAAATTGAATCAATTATGAGCTTTCATTCGTATGCTTCCACAGCCCTCTTAGTTATTAATACCTAGATTTTTCGGGTAATGCCACGCGGCATTACCTGGAAAAATCTAATTATTATTAGTTATGAACTTATATATACTTTAAGTCATTTAATTATTGATTTAAACCTAGCTGGCATACCACATAGACAATATTTACTGAATGGCCTGCTGTAAAAGTATCTAACTGGAAAAAATTCTGCCACAACTGACGTCTTGATAGGAATACATTTGTTGCACCCTTTTTACGTCCTGCTGTGCACCAGCATTAATAAAGATGGTCTGATCTAAAGCAGGTACTATGAGTTGCCAAGGATAGTGAAAGATTTAAGAAAATGCATTTTCTTTTATACCTGTTTGTGAAGAGAATCTATGCGATTTTACGACCTGGTGCCAGGGTTTCAGCTTACCGAACATTCTGCACCTGTAACAGCTTGATTTACAAGTGTTAATATTTTGTACTGCAAGCACAATTTTACTTTAACAGCGAACTGATAAGTAATGTTCATTCTGCACCCAATTACAGGCGCCAAAGAAACATCACAAAGATTTATAGAACGTATTCAAAAGGCTTACAGTCACGTAACAGGGGAGTGGATCCAATTTTGAACATTACGTCAGAAGCTACGGAGTTCTGCAATTATAAGATAGAAGCGTCTCCAAATAAATGCCAATTATATGAAAAGTCTTGTGCAACAAAAATAATGCGAATACAACGAGCAAATGAAACAGGAAAAGAACAAAATCAAAGGCTTGGCACTCAAGGTGAATGGTAGGTATCTC
The DNA here is from genome assembly GCA_031002005.1 of Vandiemenella viatica. NCBI lineage: Eukaryota > Metazoa > Arthropoda > Insecta > Orthoptera > Morabidae > Vandiemenella > Vandiemenella viatica. The sequence goes on from JARYHS010013631.1 coordinate 30,671,592, forward strand.
AACGACTTTAACAGTTCAGCAGCAACGAGCTAGACATCGGACTGAAGCTGAAAGAGGCGTCTAGTACACATCGAGAAATAGCTTAGCAGCACGAAGCTAGAATTCAGGCACTGTTATCATGGCAAGCTGTATTAAGAGGACAAGAGTGAAATCATCAAGGATATGAACGACTTTGAAATAACGATGACAAGTTCAAACACGAACTAGAACCTTCATTACTTTACTGGGGAATTTCTTATCAAATGTCAGTAATTTTTTGATCATAATTACCAAGTTGACAGGAAAAGTTTAATCTAAAATGAATAAATGAATGAGTGCTGTGATTAAATATTCATATCAAAAAAAGATATCTTCAAAGTACTTTAGTGAGGATTTGATACCGAGGGTGAGGGGTGAGTGGTTACGCTCTGGCCTCACTTTCTGAAAGACAATGGTTCGAATCTCCGTCCGGCCATACAGATTTGGGTTCCCCATGGTTTCCCCAAATCACTGCAGGCGAATACTGAGATGCTTCCGTGCAAAGGCCATGGGAAATTCCTTCCCATTCCTTGTCCCCAATCCCATCCCGCCTTTAATGACCTAGTCGTTGACGAGGCGTAAAGCCAATAGTAAAAAAATAAATAATTAAATAAAAAATGAGTATTTGGTGCCAAAATTAGTGGAGTGTGCCTCTGCCGACATAACAGTGATTTCGTTAAATTTTAAGTTTAAGCGGAGAATACCGAGGACTGCAGATGATCAACATGAAGAAAGGCCAGTGGAAACAATCTCTAATGAAAATGTTGACGTGATTAGTGAGTTGGTGATAGCAGACAGAAAATTACTAGTTCGGCAGATTCAGGAGAAAGAAAGCAGTAATTCAGAGTAAATTGCCTTCTGAAATGCAGTTTATGGGAGATAGTTTCAATTTGTACCCTTTTTTAACTTATGACTTTACGCCTCGCTGCTTTTTTTTATGGGGGAAATTAATATTCCGTACAAAGATTTACTCATATTAAATAACGTGGGATTGGTTAATGATTTTTATGCTAATTATTTTGGAATACTCACGGCCAACATTAAAAATCTAGACTTTCCTTTGGCCACACGTTTCCCATATATGATAATTGATAACATATCGATTTCTCCCACATGCACATCTATTAAAATAGGCATAATGCATTTGAAAACAACACACATTCTGTATTTCGCTAATGCTGCAAACAGAAAATATTATAGATATGTACATTCAAGAACAATTCTTGACAAATTTGTAGAACGTTAGTGCAACTTTTTGAAAAAGGAAGGATTCTCAAGTTGTGATTTTATTTCTTACAAAGATATAAATCAAATTAACTGTCAGCTATATTTTGATTTTCGTCTCCTGAATATTGTAATACCATTACGGCGTATTATGGTGGAATTTAGAAGACAGCTAACAATTTGATCGTTTTTTTTTAATATGAATTAATCGGATTATAACTGGTAAGAACTTAAACCTGTTGTCTCTGTCACTGTTTATAAAACGAAACTCATCACATTCAAGTTTTGCCGTTTCTTCGTGTTTCAATATAATTCTGCTATCTGGTTGGTCCTCACCGATTCTGAAGATACAGCGGCTTGTAGTGATCGCACCATGTTTACTATGTCTCAGTCACCTACTTGCTCGCCCGTTAGCTCAGTTGGTTGCGGCACCGTGGTGGTGTCCTGCGCTCCTGGTGGTGCAAGAAATTTTCATCGTTATGACTTGGCCGGCAGAGTAGGAGAGATGGTGGTGCACAATTCCAAATCATCAGATTGTGCACCCAAAGTCCTGGGTTAAAACCCAAACCTCTCCACAGCGCGTATGAAGTAAGGGCATACGAGACTGTTAGAGGTCATTCGCCCGTCAGATGGGATCGTTAAGCTTGAAGCAACCTGGTATATTAGGAAGAGTAGGCCTGAATGGACAGGCACCGGTTTTCATTCTCTCCCCTCTTTCATCTCTCATCCACAACACAAACAACAGTCTACACATGCATGCTATCCCAATGTACACTTACATTAATACTTGCATACACTATCACTCTGGCGAAGGTAATGGTAACTTTCCCATGGAGGGGTAACACCGCCATGGCAACCGTGTACACGGATATGGGAGAAGAAGAATAACCTTCTCGTAGTTTCTTAGAGGTGAAAAGCCAAGGTGTGTGTGAAGGCTAGGGCAAGGACTATCTAGCGTGACGTGTGTAGCGGGTTGCCGGGGGTAGCGACAGCAGCGCCGCCCGCGTCGCGTCGGGTGGCGTCGGGTGGGGTGCCGCCGGGACGGGACGCCTCAGTCAGTACAGGCCAGACCGCGCCCGAGATGGTGGGACCCCCCCGCCGCCGGCCACAGCAGCCAGCCGACATGACCAAGAACTGGAGGAAGGTCTTCATCGGCTTCCAATTCCCCCGCAAGCTGTCTGCGGAGGAGCTCATCAAGGTACACCGCCCCCACCCACAGGCTAATATCATCATGATTCGCGTCCAACCACGTGTTTTACCAGAGTCCAAGAGAATTCTCTTAGATACAGTTCTCTGTTCCTTGCAGCAGACATATCGTCACTTGGCTATATTACACCCAAAAGATGTTTGCGCAAAATACCATTGTTGTCTGGTATTCCTTTATGGTGGTAAAGATTTTATTTACAATCGTATTCCTGCAATTTATTCTCAGATATTTTCCGTTCAGTATAATTGTATACACCTTTCGTCCGTACTAGAGAAACTAGAAATAACTCATGTTCATGTGACATTCAGTGCAGTTTATTTCCAGCAGTTCTTTGACTCTAATCTCGTGGTATTATTTACTATCTTAAATACATTCCTTCAATTCGACAACCTGGCCGCAATTATATAAGTAAATATTTGCATTATCTCTATAACAATTTGTTTCCTCAGGCCATTTTGACACTTTTTTTTGTCCTGTATTCGAAAGTCGAAACAGAACTTTATTAAATTATCATTTAAATCTCGCTGATTGAATTCGTTGCATTAATCTTTTTAGATATTTGTTTTTCAGTCTATCACATTTTCGCATAAAAACAAACAAAAAGAAAACTTTGTTCGTGCTTTCCTTGCATTTTAACAAAATTTAATTGAAACCCAGTCTATTATTAGGTTTCACTTCTACTGAAGTGATATTACCTTTGAATTACATCCCATTGAGCAACGATTTATCAAGAAATATGGCCTTACTTACAACTGAAAACCGTATTTCTCAGAAGTCGTAGCCAATACACCGCATCGTCTATTTCGAATAACAAGAATTAATTGGCTCATCTAATGTGTTTATTGTATGTCTGGGTGTTCAGTTTTGACATGGAATTATTGTACAAAACTTATATTGCTTGTATCACCACTCTAGCCTTGTTATAACAGCAATTCTCTAACATTTTAATGAAAATAACAATAGTCAACATAATACTGCATTGCACTGAATCAGGTTTGTACTAATTAGCTAAACTGTAATAATATTCACAACTACTCGCGATATAAAAAAGACCATTGGCAAATATATAATGCCAAATTGGTTTTAGAAACAACTAAGAACAATTTGAAACGGAAATAACTGACTCAGTACTCGAATCATAAACTGCTTATCCAATGACTTATTTGCGAATATTGCTCAATTTCTCAGTTTTTTATTCAAATGGTAATTTTTTTTGTTTAAGCTACGAGCTATTCTTCCAACTCATCCTTAAGTACGAATTAATTTCCCAGTGATAGCTTTCTCGTTAGTCTCATATCGTTTCTATTAACTAACAAATTCATCACAGTTATTTACATAATTATCCTGAAAATTAACGTCTCAAGTTTTAATCATTTATTAACACTGCCTTGCTTTTGTAGTATCTCCAAATATTTATATTTTGTGTTTGATCAATATGCAAAACATGGACCGTGAAATTAATATAAAACTGTTTATATTATGGATCTCGTTAATTTATAATATGTTTTTCACCTGAAGGTAACTGCGGAAGAGCATTTTAACTTTTCTTAATCAATGACTTTCCAATGGTGGATTCGTAATGTTTGTTGGTTTTATTGCAGAGCTAGAATCTTTTGAACGGCAGAAACGTGGTGCCATGTAGGGATCCACCTCACTACCGCACCCTCTAAATTTCGAGTAGGAACACAGATGTTTTTGGTTCTCAGTAGCAGAGACAATAAATAATTTAAAAAAATTTATAGTTCATTTTTCTTGGTAATGTAATCATTGACTCCTTGAAGGTTCAGTATATCTCTGTACTGAATTCTTTTGCGTAGGAAATTCCATTTATAGCGGTATCTTAGTTACCGTGATGACTGCAAACATAAAAACTTCCGGATAATAAAACTTATTGCACTAAATGTCCACGAAACAAATGTTAAATATAGATTCTGACATTGAGAATTGTCTTCTTGAAGGTAACAAAGCAACAAAAACACGTTCATGAATGTGTTTTGTTTTATAAACTGCAAAAAACTATGCATTTATCCGCGAACAAGTACGTAAATTACCTTGTTTGGTTACAAGATAATTGAAAACTACTTCAGCAAAGCGTATTTCTACATCACTCATCAAACATCACAAACTGTATATTTTTGACAGTTCTTTAGTACTAAACAATTTAAAATCATTAAAAAAATCACAATTCTCGGTTAGTTGCAACAGGTTTTTTTAATTTATTTCCATGCTAGGAAAGGCAGTTTGGTACAGTGATTCCTATTTTTGAAATTCGTTTCTCTGTTTTATATAAAAAAATCTGTTATTTTTTAGATATAATTTTTTTTTCAAATTCAAGTTCATTAATAACGAGGTGATTGAACAGGAAACAATTTGAAATACTTATCTGTATGCATATTCGTTTGGCCCGACTAGGACTACGTTAAGCCTTAGTTTGTCTCGAATTTGCTTTTGATGTGTACACATCCGTGCTACAACTAGGTTTGTTGGCCTACGGGGGACCTTCTGTTTAAAGTGGGATCCGAACCACGGAAGCACTAAGGCATAAGTCACATTACACGTCAAACTGTGGCAGAGAAGAAGGTCGGTTTAAGGACCTTTCGAAAATCGCAGCTGTAACGAGGATTCGAAGTGGGGACAATTCGATCTCCAGTCTGACGGCTTCAACACTGAGTACTTCTTTATTCAAAATATTTTTTGGAAACAAAGAAAACTGCTCATTCACCAGTCTCGGTGTACCACAGAAACGCTACGTGCTGTCAACACATCCCCATAAATGAAAGCGGCGACTCAGCACGACTCAAACGTTTCTGTTTGCTCCGGGATTATCGAGGATGTAACCATGCCATGCGTGAATAACTGCTGATTGGGTGCGTCGAAAAAGTTTCCACCAGAAAAAGTTCCCATCACAAAGTAGGCACATTATGACGAATATGACATTGACTGAATTATAAATTTATATTAGTACAAAAATCGGCATTTTTATATGTCATTATGCTTAATTTTTTGCAACCTACCTGCAATTAACACCATGATAACTGTAAGCAAGTAGTTTTATTAGTTATTTTTCTTCGATATCGTGGTCCTATGATTCTTTTTATGATATGGTTTGTACCTGCTGATTGAGTTGCAACTTTTATTTTCGCTTACTTTGGGTATTTCTCATCACTATTGTCCATCCGATTTCACAGATAAACAGAAAGGTACAAGTGTCTTGGAGACAATGTAGTGCACAACTTTAAGAACCAAATTCTTCCTTCTGTTACCGTGTATATGTTATAAAGAATGGCGCTTTGTCTGAATAATTTTTAAGAGAAGATGCCATACTTAATGACATTTGCTTAGTTCAGCCCTTTTTTTTTAAAAAAAAAAAACCGCTTTATCACAGTTGGAAATATTTTTAAATTCTTATGTTCGGTAAACTCATTCCTGTTTGCGTGTATAACTTTATACCAGCGTCAGTGACTGAATACGATTTGAATTTAACACTTTCACTTACAAATTCATCAACATGTAACTTCATTTCGTTGACATACGTCCTTTTCTTTTATAGATATCGACTACAGTGCACCACCTCTGAAATAATCAAAATACCAGAAGCTATGTAATATAAATTTTAGTTAATTGATTCTAATATCGTAATAGAGACATGGGAAACTGTACAGAAAATAAGAATATGTCCCAGAAATTCGTGAAAATCAGACGGCTATTGCGCGTTTGTGATCGATGATGCTGTTGTCTTTGAAGTACACTTATAGGGCAGTTTAAGAGGCACAATAGTTGTGCGTTTGACCATAGAGCCGTATATGATTTTTTAAAGACTTCCAAATTCTTAATTGGTGGTAAAGAATGCAAAACCAATAGTCTGCACACTGTCAACCTTGCCTTTGAAACGACAAGTTTCCGTACTTCGTTATGCTGAACGTGGCCATTTTAGTGTCTATCGAGTCAATAGATTAAACAAAATTGGGAGTTTCAAAAATTCACATCCGGGACAAAGTATGGACACCTAGGGATATACGAAACCTCCACCACATCAGACGACAGATTGTGTTAAAACAACGCTGGATTTTACGAGCTATTGGCTCTACAGTTTAACGGCAACTGTTTCACAGAGAAGTGGCATATTATCTTGAACATGAGCCACAGACAAAAGAGACTATGGCGAGGTTGCAATTACAGTGAGTTTCGCACTAATTGACAATATTGCTTGTCAATGACATTTTCCGCTAAAATCAGTCTGAAATGATAGCTGCTATCGCGTTAGAATCTATCGTAATGAGTATTTCATTCCCAAAAGTGTCAACAAGTGTCGTAAAACTCTAACGCCAAATGGTTCTGTGTGGCACCGTTTGATTCCAATTGCAATCTTTGTTACTGAAGATTAAGGCCAAGGTATGGAAGAAGGGAAACCGTATTAAAAAATAATCCTGGCACAATACTTCAGCAAGAGGGTGGCCAAACACACATTGACACCTGATTTCAGACTTGGAACTTCAGATGTTATCCATTACCTAGTGTGCACAGACATGTCACGTATTGAATATATTTTAGACTTAGTCACTCGGCAGTTGTCTTTTAAAAGTAATTCAGCATGAGGGTCATCCGATAAGTTCGTTGCTTGACATGGATGGAGTGAGTTGGAAAGGAAAAATGTAGTCAATTTTTCAACTTAGTCCTATTTGAGATCCACCTTCTCCAATGACAATCCAATACTTTTATACCTTCGGCATGAACTGAAACGAATGCTCAGAAATGTTCAATGCTATACCTGTGACTGAGAACATTGTGCTAAGGGAGCGGCACCTGTTGCAACAATTTTGCTCTTATCTTTTCCCTGATAAATGACCGCAGATTGTTCACGGGGTTAACGTGACATGTCCTCATTATGGCTTTATCTCCTCTCTACATTAACTGATCTTAACAGAGTTGCATGTAATAAGTCATACAGCAGTCGCTTGTTGCGATAAAAAACAATGCTTAACATCTCACGTTTAACTTAATAAAAAAAAAAAGGATGATTAGGATGGGAAGGAAGCTCTCACAAAAATCTACCGCAAAGCTGGCAGCCACTAATCGAAAAAGAGTATCAAAATCGTAGAGCATGCAAACCCATTTTCCAACTAACCTAAACATTTTCCCCACTGAAAAGCTAATAGTAGCCCTGGGCCAACGGAAGGAATTTCTAAAACGGATCTCAATGAATCCGTGATTACGCAAAACGGTACAAGATTGAATGAAGGGCATTCACACAGTCATCCTCCATTAACTGATACTACACAGCGTATATTGGCTATTAAATTATATTTTCATAACAAATTTTTCACAAGTTGGCATCAGAAACGTTACATCGAAAACAAACGATATTCCAGTATACGTAAATACGTTGCAATAATTGTTCTTGTTAATAAAGAAAGTATGTAAACTTAACTAAGTTACAAATTATTAATTTGCAAATATTAATTCTGTTCATGGGACAGGTAGTACTATCTTATGTATTCTGGACATATCAGTTCAATGATATATGTCACGATACTTTGGAAGGACACATCAAAAGTCTTCATATATTCGCAAACAGCGCAAATTTATAATCTTCAGGTTGTAGGTAGTAGTCATTCCTTCATTCGCGATGCAATACACTCTGGATAAGGAGGATCTTCAGGAAAATATTATCATTATATAGCAAAGTAATAGTAAAACTAAAACATACAAATTATATTACAAGTGAGTATTTTTAGTATTTGTTGCTTAAATACATGATAATGTTGCCGTGTCAGATAAATTTCAAATTCAGTGGTAAAAACGTTTTTTAGATAACCCTTGTAACAAAAAATTACTAAAATTGCGTTAATGTCCGCTCACATCTTCATCGAAATTACAGTCATAGCCAGTAACGTATTCGTTTCCTCAGATCTTTTATTTAGATGTTTTATTTACAAATTTTTGGCTTGTTTCCACTGATGACTGTTCAGTCTCTATTTATCACAATCGTTTTGTTGGTTGTGAAAGTTCTTGAACTGAGTGCTCGTTGTGTATTGTATCATTGAAGACTAATTAGAACAAAATTAAAAAGGGTTCACCTGATACAGTTACTAGGAATTACTCCTCAGTTGTTATTACGAATATTAGAGGCGTTTCGCCAAAGATGGTAGTTATGTGAACGCAGGGTTGATTCTGACTTTAACAAGCTTAATGATCACCTACCGTGATGTTCCAAAGTGTCACGCGAACCTGCGTCGAGTGAATGTCTGTGTTAATTAGAGGACGACGTGCTGTTGATGGAGTTCCATTATACATTTTGTTGGTTTCTGCTCTCCGAGAATAATGCAAACTATTCCTTGTATCTTTTAAACATTACAGCAGTAGAAAATAAGTTGTGTTTATCGTGTAATTATTCAGTATGATTCCGAAATGGATTTGGAGCTTTTATAAGAAGTTAAATGTCAGTATGTTAACGACGGACAAATATGATTAAAGGCCTTGGATTATTATCATTACAAACAAATATCGTGTAAACATAGATTTTATTGTGTTACTGAAAAGCGTGAACCAAAAGGTACTAAATGAAGAGCATGTAGTCAAAATACCATGCTAATCCTGTTAAGACCTCTACAAGCTGTATCATAATATTGTTCAGTCCAGTGGATGAGCGATAACGCTTTGGCGTCACATTCGGGAAGACGTGGATTCGAATCCCCGTACAGGCATCCAGATTTGGATTTTCCATGGTTTCACGATATAACTCCAGATGAATTCCGGAATGGTTCCTTCAAAAGGCAATGGCAAAATTTCTTCCTGTTCCTTGCCTCCACGCCTTTCCCGCCACTAATGAGCTCAGCGTCGACGAGGTGTAAATCAGTAGCTCCCTAATTCGCTGTTCTTCTCCCTACATGCGAAGGGGAAAGAGTTCCCACCGACAAATTTGCCATTCGATTGTCTGGACACAGCGGTTTGCTTGTAGGAGTAACAACAGGAGGGTTCGGAGAGCTGAGGAGTGGGGCAAGCATATTATGACCTTGAGCCGCTAGTTGAGGGTGAACAGGGTACATTTGTTATTTTCTGCTGTATGCCCAATCTTTTCTTCTATTCTCTATAATCCGAAATGTATTATTTTCAGTGCTTTCCTCCAAATAATCTCTGCCTCGCTCTTCTTTAAGATCTCTTTGAAATACTAATTGAATTTCCCTTATATCACCGAGAATAGTGGGTGAACGGTTAACGTTCTGGCCTCGCATTCGGGAGGACGCGGGTTCGAATCCAAGTCGGGGCATCCAGATTTGGGTTTTCCATGGTTTACCTGAATCACCCCAACTGAATGCCAGGAATGTTCCTTTAAAAAGGCCATGGCCGAATTCCTTCCCGTTCCTTGTTCCCAGTCCATTTCCCGCCTCTAATAACCTTAGCCGTCGACGAGGCGTAAAAAATAATTTTAAAAAAAATTCCCCATATCCTATGCCCAATAATCTCTTAAACATTAAGGTTCCAGGTAATTTGCCTGTCACACAGAAGTTATTACTCTCTTGGTTCAACTTTTATGCATCGGCATTTTCAATTTTATGTTCTTCAGCACATTCTCTTTCAATCTCAGTCATCAACAATCCTTTTCGGTTCTAAGAATGTATGTTCTACGGGATTCACATAATATATATCAAACGAATTAAAAGTAATTTCCCCAGTTTCCTTGGTGCTTCCTTCCTCATTGTCGTCAATTATTGTAGCTCTATCTTTTATTTCCGTATAGTCACTCAGAATGTTCTTCTTACTATCAAATAGACTTCATAGTTACTAGTGTTTGAAAATGGATTTAAACAAACTGAAACTCCTTTGCGTAATTAAACTGCTGTTTGTGTAACGACTATCACAAATCCTGATTTTCTTTCCATTGAGTATCATTTTCACCTCGACCTAATATATGCATATATAAAATAATTGTTTAAAAACATAAAAACCGCCTTCAAAAAAGCACACTAAAAATTTTAAAATAACTTTATACCTTGCTTAGAAGAAAGTAAATCTAAATGGATAATATTTTACATTACTGTCATTGAAATTTTTAAATTAATTAGTTATTTTTGGAGTCGGTGCCAGCTGTCACATCGCGAAGATCGAATTACTGAAGTTTATTTGGTGTTCGAGGAGAACCAAGAGTACGAACAAAAATTCCAAATATTTTACAGCATGTCGTGAGGCAGATAGTGTTATGGCGGGAGATAGCTTAGGGAAACAAATTAACAATATTTTGATTTATGCCTCTGCCTCGTTGGTCATCCAGGCATATCTCTGGCGCTACTGTGTCATGTTGGAGTTTACTGCATCATACAGTAAACGCTTTATAGTTAGTATAATATCGGTGTATCATCTGTATGTTTCAGTTTTGTTCAAACATGTTTCTAGAATTATTTGTAGGTAAGAATCAACATGATTTATTTACATATATTATAGTTATTTATTATTGTTTTTCTTGCTTTGGCTGGCACCGACTCCAAAAATAACTAATTAATGTAAAAATTTCAATAACACTAATGTAAAATATTATCCATTTAGATTTACTTTCTACTAAGCAAAGTATAAAGTTATTTTAAAATATTTAGTGGCTTTTTTGAAGGAGGTTTTTTTTTTAAACAATTATTTTATTTTTAAATTTTTAGTGGTATTATAGTTTATTTTTTATTTTAAATATGCCGCAGCCGTTCTCATTTTCCAACTTCCTGGTAGCTAAGTTGTTAAAGCGACTGCTTTTTTTTTTTTTTTTTTTAAAAAAAAGTCTTTATATATCCTAAAACAACTTTCAGAATGGGGTGAATTCGATGCTGTGTTAAAGAATGTCAGTTTGCATCTTGGTCCAGGCTGAGTTTCGATTTAATCATAACATCTGTTAAATCAGCTAATCGAAACATGCAACATTTGGACATTAATATATACCACATACACAAATCTCTCTCTGGAATATATCTTTTTCTTCTGGCATCACACAGAAAATATAGATTTTTAATTGGTTTTCATAACGTAAAAGCTTGGGGTCCAAGTTGAAATCTGAAGTACATGTTGAGACATTAGGACACATTTACTTTATAAATATTCTGCCATGACTTAAAATAGCTTAATTGATATTTACGGGATTTAAAACTGGATTTTTGTAAAGAACATTGGAAACTATAAACGATGGGGGTTAATGGGGAAGAAGGATTGGGCTTTTGTATGCCAAATGTAGACTGTATTTTCTGATTGATTTAAAGTATATGTTTGAAAAATTTCTATTGATATCATATAAAAATTGTAGGTATGTATAAAAAAAAATCACAATTAAGGGGTGTGAACGTGAAGACTTGTTTGGTTTTTGTAAAGCAGTGTGGACAGTATTTTTCTCTTTGTTTTAAAGTATACACGTGCTAAGTTCTATCGAAACCAGATAAAAACTGTACCTGTGTGTAAAGAACATTTGCAAAAATTAAATAGGGTAAGGGAGTGAACGGTTGGGTTTTATAAACAGAATGTTTCTTTTTGTTTTTAGGTATACATGTGCAGTGTTCCATCGAAATCTGATAAAAACGGTGGGTATCTATACAGAACATTGGAAATTAGGAGGGGTGGGGTAGAAGGGAAGAGGGGTTAGGCTTCTGTAACCTAATTTAAACACAATTGTTTTGTACTTTTTAAAAAATACTTATGCAAATTTCCTTCAGAATCGGATAGAAACTGTGCTTTGTGTAGATTAAGGGGGTGGAAAGTAGGAGAGGGGTTTGGCTGCTTTAAACCAAATGTAGACAGTATTTTTCTGTTTGTTTTGAAGTACACATGTGCATACTTCTTTCATAATCACATAGAAACGGTAGCTTTATATAATGAACATTGACAGTAATTAAAGGGGTAGAAAGGGGTATAGGTTTTTGTGAAAATAATGTGAGTAGTATTTTTCTATTTGTTCAAAACTATACGCATGCGAAGTTCCACCGAAATTGGATTAAAATGTAGGTTTGTTCAAAAATTAAGTGATTTAAAAGGGAAACTAGGGTAGTTTTTTATTTTTTGGGGCAGAAATCTTCTCCATAAAAAAATTCGTATATGTGCCAACTTTCATAAAGATCGGTCAAATGGTGTCGACTGTAGATTTTTTTTTAAAAATTGACAAAAGTCAAGGGGCCGAAACGGGGAGAGGGGTTCAGTTTTTGCAAACCAAAAGTTGGCATTATTTTTCTCTTTGTTTTATAGTAAAAGGTTGCTAAATTCTATCTAAACTGAATAAAAACTGTGGGTTTTTATAAAAAACTAACGGCTTAATAGGGAGAGGGAGTGGTTTTTGGAATTTTTGGTCAGAAACCTTCTTGGTGAAAAAATACATATCAGCGTCAACTTTCATTGTAATCGGTCAAACGGTGGCGACTGTAGCTTTTTATAAGGAAACTAAGGGGTTGGAAGGAGCGAGAGGGGTTGAGCTTTGCCAGGCCAAATGTTGACATGATTTTGCTGTTTGTTTTAAAAGTATACATGTGCAAAGCTCAATCAAAATCAGATTAGTGAATCGCGGAGTAATAGTAATAGTAAAATCAGATAAGAAATGTAGGCTTCTATAAAATTAAGGGGTGAAAGGGCGAAATAGGGTGGCTTTTTCTATTATTTTTTGTCAGAAACCTTCTCCATGAAACATTACATGTATACGCCAACTTTAATGGAGATACGTTAAATGGTGTGGACTGTAGTTTTGTACAAAGGACATTGGCAAAAATTAAGGGGGGTGAATAGGGTGAGAGGGGCTCAGTTTTTCAAACCAAAACTTGACATTACTTTTCTTTTTATTTTTGATTATACATGTCCAAAGTTCCGTCGAAATCGGATACAATATGTGGGTTTGTATAAAAATTAAGGGGTGTAAAGGGAGTGAGGGGTGTTTTTTTTATCTGAAACCTTATCCGTGTAAAATTACATGTATATGCCAACTTTAGAAGAGATCAGTTAAATGGTGTCGACTGTATCTTTGTATAAAGAACATTGGCATAAAGTAAGGGGTGAATAGGGGAAGAGGATTTCAGTTTTTTCAAACAAAAGTTGACAGTATTTTTAACCGACTTCAAAAAAAGGTGGTTCTCAATTCGTCTGTATTATTTTGTATGTATGTCAGCGATATCTTCGCCAATTTTTTACCGATTTCAATGAAATTATTTTAGTGGCTAGGGTATACCTCCAAAGTGGTCCAATATGAATTTCATTGAGAAACCACCCCTTCTACCCCACTCACCACTTAATTTTTATACAAATCCACATTTTTTATTCGATCTCGATGAAACTTTGGACATATATAGTCAAAAATAAACAGAAAAATACTGTCAACTTTTGGTTTAAAAAAACTGAAACCCTCTCCCCCTATCCACCACCTTAATTTTTGCAAATTTTCTTTATTCAAAGCTACAGTCGACACCATTTAACTGATCTCCATTAAAGTTGGCAATTACATGTAATTTTTCATGGAGAAGGTTTCTAACAAAAAAATAAAAATAAAAAACCACCCCTTCTCCCCTTTACACCCCTTAATTTTATAGAAACCTACATACCTTATCTGATTTTTATTGAACTTTGCCCATGTATACTTTAAAACAAAGAAAAAAATCCTGTCAACATTTGGTCTTCCAAAGCTCAACCCCCTCCCTCCTTCCACCCCTTTAATTATTTTAAATGATCTTCATAAAAACTACATTCGACACCATTTGACCGATTATCATCAAAGTTGGCATATACATTTAATTTTTAATGGAGAATGGGACCAAACAATAAATAAATAAAAAACCACCCCTCTCCCCTTTACACCCCTTAATTTTTATACAAACCCACATTTTTTATCCGATTTCGATGAAACTTTGGACATGTTTAGTCAAAAATAAAGAGAAAAATACTGTCAAGTTTTGGTTTGAAAAAACTGAAGCCTTCTCCCCCTATCCACCCCCTAAATTTTTGCCAATGTTCTTTATACAAAGCTACAGTCGACACCATTTAACTGGTCTCCATTAAAGTTGGCATATACATGTAATTTTTCATGGAGAAGGTTTCTGACCAAATAAATAAATAAACCACCCCATGTCTCCCTTTACACCCCTTAATTTTATAGAAATCTACATTTCTTATCTGATTTTTATTGAACTTTGCCTATGTAACCTTAAAACAAAGAGAAAAATCCTGTCAATATTTGGTTTGCCAATGCTCAACCCCTTTCCCTCCTTCAACCCCATTAACTTTTGTCAATGTTCTTTATAAAAAGCTACAGTCGTGATCGTTTGACCGATTACCATGAAAGTTGGTGCTTGTATCTATTTTTTCACGAAAAAGGTGTCTGACCAAAAGATCTAAAAACCACCCCCTCTCCCCATTAAACCGCTTAATTTTTATACACAACCACAGTTTTTATCCGGTTTAGACAGAACTTGGCAAATTTTTACTATAAAACAAATAGAAAAATAATGCCAACTCTTGGTTTGCAGAAACTGAACCCCTCTCCCCGTTTCCACCCCCTTTGTTTTTGTCAATTTCTTATTAGAAAGCTACAGTCGACACCATTTGACCGATTTTTATGAAAGTTGGCGCATATATATGGAATTTTTTACGAATAAGATTTCTGACCAAAAAATCAAAAAAACTATCCTGGCTCCGCTTCCCTTAATATTTGTACAGAACCACATTTTAATCCGATTCGGTGGAACTTCGCATGTGTATACTTTAAAACAAATAGAAAGAGAAAAATACTGTCCACATAACTTTCACAATCACGCAAACCCTATCCCCCTTTCTACCCCTTTAATTACTACCAATGTTCTTTATACAAAGCTACCATTTCTTTCTGATTTTGAAGGAAGTATGCACATGTATACTGCAAAACAAACAGAAAAATACTGTCTACATTTGGTTTAGTGAGTCCAAACTACACTCCTTCCTTTCCATCCTTTATTCTACAATTTCTATCCGATTCTGAAGGAAATTTGCACACGTATACTTTAAAACATACAGATCAATTGTGTTTAAATTAGGTTGCAGACGCTCAACCCCTCTTGTCTTCTACCCCCACCCCTCCTAATTTCCAATATACAAAACAAACTATAATATCACTAAAAATTTAAAAATAAAATAATTGTTTAAAAAAACATAAAAACCGCCTTAAAAAAAAAGCACTAAAAATTTTATAATAACTTTATACCTTGCTTAGGATAAAGTAAATCTAAATGGACAATATTTTACATTATTGTCATTGATATTTTTACATTAATTAGTTATTTTTGGAGTCGGTGCCAGCGAAAGCAAGAAAAACAAAAAGATAAAAACAATGAGAAATAACAATAATACATAAAAAATCATGTTACTGCTTACCTACAATTAATGCTAGAAAAATGTTTCAACAAAACTGAAACATACAGATGATACGCCGATATTATACTAACTGTAAATCGTTTACTGCATGATGCAGCCTACCAACTGACACTGTAGCAGGAGAGATATGTCTGGATGACCAATAAGGCCGAGCCACAGATTAAAATAATTTGTTTCACTATTCTGTTTCCCCGCAATAACACTATCTGCCTCACGACATGCTGTAAAATATTGGGAATTTTTGTTCGTTTCGCGTCTAACACCAAAAGAAGTTCAGTAATTCGATCTTTGCGATTTGACGGCTGGCACCGACTCCAAAAATAACTAATTAATGTAAAAATATCAATGACAGTAATGTAAAATATGGTCCATTTAGATTTACTTTATCCTAAGCAAGGTATAAAGTTATTTTAAAATTGTTAGTGCTTTTTTGAAGGCGGTTTTTATCTTTTTTTAAAAAATTATTTTATTCTGTTTATTATTTACTATACATGCCCAAAGTTCCATCGAAGTCGGATAAAAAATGTGGGTTTGTATAAAAATTAAGGGGTGCAAAGGGGTAGAAGGGGCGCTTTATCAATGAAATTCATATGGGACCACTTTGGAGGTATACCCTATCCACTATAAAAATTTCATTTAAATCGGTTCAAAATTAGCGAAGATATTGCTGAACATACATCAAAAAAAAAATCAGACGAATTGAGAACCTACTCCTTTTTTGAAGTCGGTTAAAAACTTAAGTTAGTCCACAACCCGAAGGTTGGTTGGATCCTCCCGAAGGCGGCATACTAAGCCATTGTGTCAGAGGTAGGACGGCCAGTTCCTTTCCTCTGGGACCTACAGTTGTAACACACTAATTGCGATATATGTGTGTAGCTTAAAGTTCGTCGGAGCAATTGAGCAGCTACACTTCCTAACACGATTTTTCTTAAGCTTTCTTCCACCACTAATTACTCTTTTAATTAAAGGTTCGTTTTGCCGTGCGGTCGCCAGTCTTTCGGCTATGCTAATTGGTTAATTAAAGTCACAGAAGGAATAACACATATGCGTACTAGTTTTGGTAGATTTATTCCTCTGAGACTACACAGTCCACAAGCATGCCACCAGACAATAATACTAATGTTTCTTCGTCACCGAAGATAGCAGCTTCAAGTACAGCCAAACACGACTAAATAAGCAGTGAGCACAATTCTCGAAACTAATTAACAAACAATCGCCATAGTCAGATTCTGCAGTAGTTTACTAAACACAGTTTATATTGAATCAGGTCTCTCGGAAGAACCTTTAGCACACATATACTTTAGCACACATCCCACAGTGTTCTTTAGTACGGAACACACGCCAAGCGTCCGTACGATGTATTCACGGGATAAACACACTGCCGTAGACCTTCCGTTCCCGCCGGCTGTTCCGTACGTTACCACTGACAATCACCGACTCCCGACTCACCGCGCTCGGCGCTAGGCGCTCGCCCACCGCCAAAGACCTTACATACCTCTCAGATTACACTATCCACTCCAAATATAACCGTAACGTTCATGGTTATGTTACAAGTTTAACGTGGAATCCGAACTACGGAGCGTCCTGGCATAGCTCATATGATTAAAAACAACTCTCAAAATTCCTGCGCCTGCCGGGATTCGTGCCCGGGACAGGAGCAGCGAACATTTCTCATATATATATATATATATATATATGTATATATTCCTATTGATCACTTCCATCCATCCAGTGTTCTTAAAAGTATTTTAATCTGTTAACAATGACTTCCTGATTCTTTTGATTTGGTTTAGTTTTGACTTTCTACATTTTCATCTCATTCCATATGGGAAAAGATTTGGGGCAAGGAACGGGAAGAAATTCGGCCTGGCCTTTTTGAAGGAACCATCCCGGTTTTCACATGCAGTGATTTGGGGAAACCATGGAAAACCCAAATCTGGATGGAGGGATGGTGGTTCACGCCCACTTCTTCCCGAATACGATTCCAGAACGTCAACCGTTCACCCACCACGCTCGGTCGGTACCAATTTCAACCTGAACACCAGCTAGTAACAATGTCGAGCGATTAGATGGGTCAGCTGGTAAACCATTGTTTGGCATTTATATTCCAACTCCGGATGGCGTACCAACACCTAACTTGAAAAGAGCTGGAGAGGTGCAGAGTAGGGTACTAACAGGTCTCCGAATCCGCATCCGCAAGTGCGGAACTTTCGCGTGAAATCCCACATCCGCAATATTTATTGCGGATGTAGCGGATGTTTTATTTACATTGCAATATAAGGATTTCCACCATGAATCTGACACCTTTCATTTGGCTGCTAAAAATCAACGAATGGTAGTAAGTTGGTAACATGCAACGCAATATGTAAAGAAACTGTGGAAGTTCCGTTAACTATTTTTGAAAACTCGTGCAAGATGTTGTAGTTGGCGCTGCAGTAGCTTAACTGAAAATGGCATCACCGCAAGAGCGGGCACAAGTTATTTGGTGGTACGCGGAAACTAATTCAGTGATTCAAGTGCAACGCAATTTTCGTCGTGTGTTCAAGAAAGACCCACCATCACGGAACACCATTAAGAAATGGAAACAGCGCTTTTTGGCAACAGGAAGTGTGAAGAAATTGCATGCTGGCGGTAATGAGCGCGTATCAGAGGAGCATGTAGCAACAGTGGGACAGGCGTATGAACAAAGTGCATTCGACAATCGGCACGAGAACTGCAGATGCCGAAGTCTTCTCTACATAAGGTACTGCATCACTCTCTTCGGTTTCATGCATACAAATTGCAGTTGCTTCATGAACTGAAAATAGATGGTGGTGATACGAGGCAGGCATTTGCTATCGACATTTTACATCACATTGATGAAGACCCAACATTTTTAACTCTCATTGCTTTCTCTGACATTTCATTTATCGGACAAAGTCAACACATACAATGCACGTATTTGGAGATCACAAAACCCACACTGCATTGTGGAACACATTCATGACTGCCTGCAATTAAATGTGTGGTGCGTATTGATGCACAACTTGCCCATCGACCCCTTTTTCTTTGTGGAAAAAACAGTTACGGGCAGTACGTACCTCGACATGTTGGAACAATTTGTTGTGCCTCAGTTAATGCATTTGCAGCTGAACGTCATCTTTCAACAGGACGGCGCCTCTCCGCATTGGAGCCTCATCGTTGGAGAATTTCTCGACACCCAATTTCCCGGTCGCTAGATTGGGCGTGGTGGACCGACAAGTTGGCCGCCTCGATCACCGGATATTACCCCTCTAGACTACTTCTTGTGGGGATATGCGAAGGACAAAGTGTACACAGACCACAAAATTCGTGATCTTCAAGAGCTTCGCCGTCGCATACAAGAGCTGTCACTTACGTTACGCCTGAGATGCTACAGAAAACCTGGCAGGAACTTGAATTCAGGCTAGATGTTCTTCGTGCAACGAGAGGATCTCATGTAGAGGTGTAATGATTATTTAATAAAACTTGGTGAGTTACTCTTGACCTTGCATGCATTATTTTCTTTTTACCCTAAGCAGTATGAAATATACATGTTCCTGGTGGACACCCTGTATATTATTATTTTCTATTTATACGAGATTCTGCCCATCGTCTCTTAACTAACAACAATGTGGTTGTTTTTTTTCTGACGATCTTGCAATAAAAATAATAATGAACTAAAGTGAACCTAAGTGACGAATTTACAAGTTTAAACTTATATGTAAAGCGTGTTCTTCACGGTCCAACTTACAGGACATCCGTGTAGAACTATAAAAGGATGCGCTCACCCATTCACGGTAGTAAAAGTAGTCCAACAAAAACGTTCCAAGCAATCCTTTCCAAGCGTACTTTATCGCGGCACACCATTTGTCCTTATCGCACACTCGCTGGGTTTTTGCTCCAATCATGATCTAACACCATAGCTTGTTGGACAGCAAGGACTCGTGTTTGTTGTTTGGGAGTCCCAACAGTCCTGCATGTATTTCTCTAACCCTTTGCATGGCCCATCATGGTTCTTTATCGAAAATCGGATGAACGTAGGTCCTACAAGTTGTACTGTGAATGGGCCGCTAGAGCGGTGGAAAGGCAGGTGGCGGGCACGGAGATGTATAGTGGCGTGGCAATGTGCTGGAATTAGTCAGGTCGCGAACTCCGCTAAGTTCAGAGGGCAAAGATTGTTTTTTTTTAGACGCGTACATCATTATGTAAATAATTTAATTCACCTGTGAAATCATCCCATGTTTTTTGTTGTTGATGAGGCAAAAAATTAATTGAATGTGGCAGTATTATATGGAAACAAACGTTACTTCAAAAAAACATAGAATTTTGCCTAAAAAATATACTTGTTTTGATTTTAAGTTTGTTTTTGATAAAATATTAAAATCTAAATAATTATAAATTAATATTTACACTTCCGCATCCGCAAAACATCCGCGGTTGTGAAGCATTTAACATCCGCATCCGCAAAGATGACATCCGTTACAAGCGTAGTGCACAGTACTGGCAATAATGTCTTGATGATGTCTTTATGACAACAAATGGTTCATAAATTACATTTCAAGTTTCATTGACGATCTAATGTCTATTGTATGGTAGTCTTTTACAGGTCTGTCATTGATATATGTTCTATTTTGCTCCAAGTCTTCTATCAGTTTTATCCATTGTAGGGTATTATACGATTTCCTTGAATCGATATACAATGAGTTTTCAGATTACTGGTATTGGGTTTTGTTGTGAGATTTTTTAAACACTGTACACTGCCTGTACAGAAACTGCCAGTTCTGAAAATACACTATGCTTCTGTTATAGTTTTGCCCTTTTTCCGCTCTTCAAATATCTCGCATTTCCGTTCCAGACAATTGGAATAAATGGCAGCTAATATTATCTTTAACCTGTACCTTGCCGAACAGAAGCTCAATTGAAATACCTACAGTAGCAGAAGCCTGTTTTTCTTCAATTTATCTCAATGCTGCTTCCATCTCAGTGATAAGTTTCGTATAACCAGGAATAAAATTCTATTTTCTTTTTCGCCTAGTAAATTCATTTCTCTGCTACTGCAGAAGATCATTGAAGTATGATTTCAATTTACCCTCTTTAATAAAAAGAAATTGCGTCAATCTTGATCGTTCTGCAACATACTTGAAAAACATTGAATATTTCTTTGGTGCTACTCCCTCCTGTTTTATTCACCAGCTCTTCATATTTGTTCAGTCATGTTTTCTCATTTCGTTTGTTGACATGCTTGACTGCTTGTTTAATTGTTATTTATGATTTTAATTCCGTTTTTGGTCCGTAATCAAATTAAATCAAATCATCGTATGACTTTGTTCGCTGGTAGCTCCTGAAGGATAGTTCGACCATCAGGTAAAAGGGGTTTCGAATCGCTGCGCAGTGCACTACTTCTGGCAGCTAACTTACCTAACCCGATAATCCCAGCGGGTGTAGGGGACCTACAGCTTAACGTGGCATCCGACTATTTGATCCGATTTAATATTCTTACCAGGTAATATCTTCGTATAAACAGTAAAAGTTGTTAATTTCTTAGCAGAAAGTTCGAAACGGTCTATAAGCTCAGTGTTAGTCGTGTGACAGAGCTAGAAAATAGTGTGAGAACTATCACAAATTACTGTATTATTTATATTATTTTTTCTTTTGGAGTTCTTTCATCTCGGCAGCTGTTTCCCCGCAGGATTCACAGAGTTAAAGCTCCGCAAACCCACTTTGATCTTGGACACTGAAAAAGGGAGGTAGTGGCACACTCATTAGGTAGCAGGCTGAGTGGGCCTAGGGGACTGACTATTCCTGATGTTCGGCTTCTATGAAAATTCTCGCCCTCGTCGGGAATCGAGCTCCGATCATCCGGACCGCAGACGGGCGTCTGCCACCAGAGCTACTCGGTCGCCCATTATTTATATTATTACAAAAAAAAATTAAATTAGAACCATATTGCGTTGTGAACTTCTATGATTTAGTATCATTCCTGACGTTAACCACTTAAATGATTCAAATCATTAATTTATTACTCAGTTTAACACATTTTACTGACTTTTAACAAAATAATACAATAATCTTTTATCAAGCAATCACACTGGCAAAGCAAAAATAGTAGCTTGTATTAATAAATTAGTTTTCTACTTGAAACGATCGGAATAATTAAATACTTTTTTCATTTAAACCATGCGTGTTTTACAAACTTCGTGGAATTAAATTATTACTTGTTTTCATCAGTTTCGAAAATAACACATAACGTTTAACCTCCCGTTGTTTGCGACAGATGAATTCATAGTTCCCAGAAATCAGTATTGAGCAGTTCACTCCACTGAAGCAATTTCAGTTCTCTAACATAATCACTACAGAAAACATGGTTTTGTTCCACCTAGACCCCTTCGTTGATGGGGAAGTGGTGCTAATACGCGTAACTGCTATTTTTAGTCTCCTTCCGTCAGTAGTGTTTCTCCGTCTGCGATGACATTCTTGGTCCCATCAAGCAGCTTGTGGCGACAGTAATCCGATATTCCTGACGACTCCGGGCCCGCTGGCGATTTCGACAGCTGCCCTCAATGAGAACAGAGTCGCCTTGAAGTGGAAACACTGTTGGTAATTGACCTGGTTGGAGTGACTGCTATACACATATTCTAATGTCGTTGTAAGGTCTACAATAGAGGCAACAAACAGTTTTTTAATTCCAAATCCAGCAACCAGAACATCCGCGACACCACACAAAATAACATGTAAATATTTTTTGACAGATCCTTCATCACATGTTAAATTATAACCGTAATCCACTAAACAAATAGAATTCAACATTATTATTCAACTTATTACTCATATAATTATTTTCAAAGTCACCAATTATAAAAAATACTTTCAGGGACACAACAAGTTTGTCGGTATAAAATGCTGTTTCTAGAACTAACATATAACGCCGGCTTCATTTATTATCGTCTACACCCCAAAATAAACAAAGAAAAAACTTCGACGCAGAAATTACGTGAGATACACGAGAAGCAAAGCACACGTGAGAACGTTTTTCAATCTAGCGTTGTGAGTGACTGATCGTTGCTTGGCGAAATTTTGTTGTTACGTGACTGTCAGATTTTAATTCGAATGATAAATCCAAAATAAAATCATCGATAAACGAAAACTGTGTCAACAATGTATTCAGAAACGCACTACCTACCGAGAGGGGCGGTGTAACGGTTAGCGTTCTCGCCTCGCATTCGGGAGGACGGTGGTTCGAATCCCTGTCCGGGCATCCAGATTTGGGTTTTCCATGGTTTCCCAAATCACTCCAGGCAAATGCCGGGATGCTTCCTTCAAAAGGCCATGGCCGAATTCCTTCCCATTCCTTGCCCCCATCCTAGTCCCCCATCCTTGTCCCCCATCCTTTCCCGTCTCTAAAGACCTCGCTGTTGAAAGACGTAAAGCAGTTAAAAAAAAAAAAAGAAACGCACTATTGCTTATGCCGATAAAATAGTAATCCCAAATGTTTCTGGTACGCTACTTGAACCATTCAAACCATGGCCGTCCACTCGGATACTCTGAAAGGCGTCCACATCTAAAGATAATACTCTTTAATGGTTAAAGTAATTTCTTTCTTTGCCGCATAAAACGTATGACAGCGTAAGGTTCACAACCGATATGTTTCCGTGTGACCAGCGCATAGGTGAATAATTCAGTACAAAAACACAAAGTTAAATGATAATAGATACATCATTAACAGCACTTGCCAACAAAATTTAACCAGATCTGAAATCATTTTCGATATAATTCCTCTGACGAAATAACGTAATTATGTTTATTGTTTCGCTTCGGTGAACGTCAAACGCTTATTACCTGTTTTTGCATACATTTGAATAGCAAATGCTAGCTATCCGTTCTAGTATTCGTACTCAGCTACTCCCAAGATTTAGTTCAAGAGGGCGAATTGATCTAGATCTCAGGTTCTCTAGATTCCAATATTTTTTTATGAAATACCGTAAACTTGCAAACTCGAATTAATACAGAGATAACTGTACGTGCAAACAGATCAGCACATCTGTATCAGCGGGATATCCTCATCCAAGAAATTAGCACTTCTTATTGGCTACGTAAATGTTTGTAAACAGTTCTGATCATTTATTGGATAAAAATGGCAACCTTAAGTTATGCAACAATGATATGTTAGTAGATTTTGATGTTATGTGTGTTTTCACAAATATTCAATTCGGTGAAAGGACTGAGTTAAACGAAGAGTTCAGCCAAAAATGGAATTCACTCTTTGCAGCACGGTTAATAAACTTTCAGTAAATCAACGAATCTCTTGAACAATAATACGATGTAATAGTGCAAAACCTAGTAGTAGCAATTTTATTCGTATTGAAATTCGAAACAAAAGATATCGATAGGGGTTCAGACATGTTAAAGATACATTTGTTGTATGTTCCACAGGAGCAGGACTTGAAGCAGGTTATGAATCATATAAGTTACATTTGTCAAAATTTTAAGTTCAAAAAGTGGATAACGATTTGACACAGAAAACTACTTCTATGCCTTGTTACACTATCATTCAGCTAAAAGCGAGCTTTTTTAACGGCATTAGTCTGCATAGATGAAAGAATAACAGACATGATACGTTTAACAGAAAAAAAAGACAACATGTAACGTTCAGTGGAAAACTGACAATGAGTCTGAAACTATAACCCAAACAGTGGCCATTAAAATTATGAAGTAAGGTTACATTGAAGAAGATCATAAATATCAATCCTTCCCACCATGGCCATAAAATAGACTCTGTAAATGTGAAGGGGCTGCTCCGGAGCCCTTATTTTTGCGAGCCTGTCATAAAAGAAGTTATTAAAATATGACTCAATGACAACACTTTTATAATAGAGATACAGTACTCTTTCTGAGTGTTGCATGGAAACCGACGCTTTTAATAGTCAAACCGAGGCGCAGCAAGTTTAATGCCGATGGTGGTTATGAAACCGAGCGGGGCGGTGTAACGGTTAGCGTTCTCGCCTCGCATTCGGGAGGACGGCGGTTCGAATCCCCGTCCGGGCATCCAGATTTGGGTTTTCCATGGTTTCCCCAAATCACTCCAGGCAAATGCCGGGATGCTTCCTTCAAAAGGCCATGGCCGAATTCCTTCCCATTCCTTGCCCCCATCCTTGCCCCCCATCCTTTCCCGTCTCTAAAGACCTCGATGTTAAAAAGAGACGTAAAGCAGTAACAAAAAAAAAAAAAAAGTGGTTATGAAGCTTTCGTCAGACACTAATTCTTCTGGGCAACATCTCGCCCAGAGTGTGGGGAAGTTCTTGCAACGTAGTCGCATCTCCTTCCATATCTATATGTGGCATTTTCGGGTGTGTCGTCCCCGATTAGTTGGCATAATTCGTTATGACTTCCGTCAGTAACGTGGTCTGCTGTTGAAGTAGCTGCATGATGGCGCTTAAACTGAAGCGCCCTGGGTGAGTGCAGTCCGCTTGATGTCTATGATGGTGGGTGGCGGACTGATTTGCCGTCGCGGGTTGCTTTGGACCGGTCTCTGTTGGCCGTCTACCAGTGTTACCGCCGCTGTTGTTCTCCCCAGCGTAGGACTTCTTCTTCTTGCTTCTTAAGCTAGCACGAGCATAACTGCACGATACCAGGGAACGGACCGCGTACAGAGCCACGACGCCCATTGGCCGGCTGCTGACGTATGACAATGGACTTCTAGATTCTCGTTAGCAAGATTATAAAAAGATGACAACGTTTCGACAACGTCCTCTGTTGTATTCATCAGGTGTCACTATTCGACTGCAAACCAGAGAAGACTATGTAGTAAAGAAAGTATTTCACCAAGAACTTTGTTTCTGATTAGGTCTTTACGCTGTAGTATACGTCGAGCTCATTTACCAGGCAATGGCGGACCCCCTTTACTGGCAACAGTTAGCAATATTCACAATTGTGCGTGTTATACGCTTGAGATAGCCAGTCCACCATTACTCAAATCTTGTCGCGAACGCCTAGGGGTTCGCGTACCCCACTTTGAGAAACACTGGTGTACGCTATACGATTTTAAAAGAATTTGCTGTTTTCGCAGCCATCATGATGTTTTAAATTTCTTCACAAGTTTTACGCTGCGTCCAAACACTCGTACTTTTCCAGACGTTTCGACCAAAATACCATACCTTTTTTTTTTGTAACTGCTTTACGTCTCTTTTTAACATCGAGGTCTTTAGAGACGGGAAAGGATGGGGGGGCAAGGATGGGGACAAGGAATGGGAAGGAATTCGGCCATGGCCTTTTGAAGGAAGCATCCCGGCATTTGCCTGGAGTGATTTGGGGAAACCATGGAAAACCCAAATCTGGATGCCCGGACGGGGATCCGAACCGCCGTCCTCCCGAATGCGAGGCGAGAACGCTAACCGTTACACCGCCCCGCTCGGTCGACCAAATCCTATGGTCTTCTTCAAATAACTAGCCACCTGCTCAGTCTGCTAGCAGAAACGGCAGGTGGGGGTGTGCAATAACGCACATAAAATAAGTGGCTGATGATTATATTGCTCTAATTGACGAAATCATGTAGTGTGCCACATGCATCAAACCAGGCTTGTATGGGATAAAATCGTACGCATATGATTCATTGCATTCAAATAATTATTGGAACACATTACTGTACTTCATTCTAGACAAGTTATTTAGTACATAATCAAACCACGAACAAATATTTTAAATAAAATTAGATTATATTACTATCGCACCTTCAATACAAATTGTCGTCAAAGAAATCGGAAGTCAAGCAAAACAATGCCTTTTTATTTTAAAAAAATCAAATAAATAATAATGTAGCTTTCGCTGAAAACTTGCTTTTCGCTTTTCAAAGGTTCAATAACCTCTAAAAACTTACAGGCGTTTATTGCTTAAGTAGCTTGATTTTGATTCGCTCTAACTCAGTTTCAAAGGTTGGCACATAGCCAGTAGTGAATGTAAGAACTAACTTATTGACAGCCTATGAAGGATGGAGCTCATCGCTCAACTCTTTGCTGATCGCGACGTTGGAGATTCCCGCAAAACTGAAAAAATAACCCTATGTAAAAAAACGATCACGAAGCTTCAGGAAATGTATTATCTTACAGTAAAAACAGATAATGTAGAACTCTTCTTATTTGTGTGGGCATTTTTGTTTCACTTTCATCCCAGTGTCATTTTCTATATATGTCAGAAACTTGCGGAAAGTGTATTAACTCTTCTAGCCTCTGCGTCGATTAAATTGAATTTGTCAGCATATATTCAGTGTCTATGACAGAAGTATATGTACACCATTCTTGGAATATTACTGATCAGATTTTCTTGAACTCTAGTAATTAACTGTTACGTTGGGTATTTTAGACTTGCTGGAGTTAGATGTATGTGTATCTGTTTTAATACATTAGACCTAATTTCTTTTGAATTGAACATTATTATACTGAATAAATCTGTTAAATATGAAATTCTTACCTTTTATTAGACTTTAATAAAGACTAAGCGTATTAAAGAAGCGTTGTCTTGTCTTTATTGATAACAGTCGTAGATTGTGGCTTTCTCAGTTTCTGAATAGAATTTCACTTTATGAAAGTAACTTGAACTCCCTCAGCATGTTTTATTATAAAATTAAATATTTTAAAATATTAAAATATATTTTTAGAAATTCATCTCGACGTGTAGTAGTTGTTATCAGATTTAAGCAACGACAGTCCTTTAAAGATATGATAAAGATATTAAGTTCACATTTTGCTTGAAATTTAAAAAATCCTTCTTATCGTGATCTGGAGACTGCGCACGTCGTCTGTAGCTATTGGATAGAGAACGGTCATGTGCCAGCCGTCACTCGCGAATCAACAGCCCCCAAAGGTACAATCGTTGCATATTGTTTATTTACGACTACTAGATACAGAAATTCATGTAAGAAGATGGGCAGCGGTGGAATCAGGATTTTGGTTTTGGAGGGTCTTGAGCGGATTTTGGTTTGGTGGGGGGAAGGGGGAGCTGAGTGAACTTTGGTTTCGGGGAGGGGGGGGCCTTGAGCCGGGAGAAAGAGTAGAACTGAAATAAAATTGCGGGAGGGGAGGCGGGGTTTCGACAGATTGCCGCAAAAAAAAGGTCTCGAAACTACAATGTGTGGGTTATACCTAGATACTTTTGGGGGGCTTGAGCCCCTAGCTACCCCTCCCCCCCCTCCCTGGATAGGCCACTGAAGAGGGGTATTCAATGTATACGTTATTTTATCTGCATCAGTTATACCTGTTTTTTCAGCATTATTTTACTTAAATAATGAAACATTACAAAATTTGGTTGTTTAAATATAGTAAAAATACAGATATCTTATAACGCAACAATCAAAAAACTCCGTTACCGTAATAGTTATAAATCCTCGATATGGAAACAGAAGTAATAACCACAACGTTAAAACTCAAATCATGGACGAATACCAACTTGTTTCACATCTAATTTTATAAACTCTTAGTTGCTTTTCACATAATGGATTTAAAATACCATATTACTGCCTTCTTCAATAAACATTTTGAAACTCAGTTGCAAAATTGCTAGCAAACGATCCTTTAAATTTATTCACTGTTTCTTCTGATTTTATCCCTAACTTCTTTTAAACCTTGAATGACTGTTTACAATTGACTTTGCTTATTACATATATTACTGTTAGTATCGTTCGGTAATTCGAAATGTGACAGGTAAAATGATTTCCAGACTACTTAAAACACAATTGGTACCTTGTGTAAACTGTTTTTGTCTAAGGCGATAAATTTCATTCCTCGTAAACATCACGTAGTATCTCGTATTGATCGCATTAATTCAATAAAATTCCTGCAACATTATCTCGTTGGGCACGAACTCACTTAAATTCCTCTAGTCGTATCATGTTACCTTTTTCCCCCCCTTAAATTTCAGAAAACTCGCGTTTTCCAAGATAGCTAATTATCAGATGTTCGCAGAAAGCATTGGCATTCACTAAAATACACGTAATATAAATTTAGGAACGGTTCGTGTAATGGTTTGTTTGTTTGGAATAACTGTAACATTTCGTGAATCGCCTAACAATGTGTACAAGGTATATGATGATTTTTGGTTTGAAACCACCCGCAACACAGACATAATGTGCACTATTCTTGTGTGAAAAATATTTTGCTTACTCTATTTCTCAACAATAAAGATATTAATTGTATTGGAATATTATATTTGGCAGTTAAACTTCAGGCTTTCGGAATAGTCAATTTTTATGAAATTAGGTCCGATTAAAAACTATATAATTTACTTAAGATAATGTTAAACCTGCAACATATTGCGTAAT
The DNA here is from genome assembly GCA_031002005.1 of Vandiemenella viatica. Classification (NCBI taxonomy): domain Eukaryota; kingdom Metazoa; phylum Arthropoda; class Insecta; order Orthoptera; family Morabidae; genus Vandiemenella; species Vandiemenella viatica. Next base: position 30,700,691 of record JARYHS010013631.1, read on the forward strand.
AAAAGGAATTTAAAAAAATATAAACGAGGAACCCTTGTTTACTTAAGATTTAAGACATCTTCAAATTGTTTTTAGTTTCGTTGTTATTAATTTAATTGTTAACCAACAGAAAGAATTCTAAATCAGACGATATAATTTGGGATAAAATTCGTCTTCTCTTTTTAATGAAAACACTATCGATATTGGAACAACGTCTTTCATACGATACAATAATACGTGAAATCAATGCGCACAGAAAATTTCCCCAGAAATTTAAAACATTATGGTTTTTAGTATCAATATCATGAATCATTAAATCAGACAGCAACCACGTTATTGCAGCTGTATGTAGATAATAGAACTGAATGCTGTCACTAATATGAAAGAGAAAATTAAATTGAGTGAATGTTATATGTGTTATCAGAATTTAATTCTAAACTACAACACAAGTATACTGTTTTATAATTTCGATTAAAATCCTTGACAGGGACTTTATTGTAACCACACCACTTCGCAGTAATCTGACGGAAAGCTGTCTAGGATTCGAGTACTGTATGGCGACTAGTCACCATCACTCATGTTTTATCTTTTGTTTGTCTACTCGTGCGGACCTTTCCTTCCTCTCCTCTCCCTCTGCAGAACCCAAACCAATTGTAGTGGTAGCCCTAGCATTGTATAAGACGGAACAAAAGTTCAAGCTGCTCTCAACTGTGTTCACGTATCTGGCAGCAGAAAATTGGTCTCTTGTTTTACGAAAATGCTTTTCATGTAACCAAATATTTTCTCAAAGATATTATCATATATCAACTGAGAGATGTTTTGGAGGAGAGTAACGTCTAACAGAACAGGAACAATTTAAAAGCTTTAAGATTATTTTTATGTTTTGCACTCGAGAAATACAAGGAAATTCTTTCAAGGAGAAAAATATTTAATCAACTTATATATGAAATCGACGCATGAGATATGTAGTGTTGTCAAAGCGTTGGCGGGTTCTATTAAGGGTTTTACTTCTCCATACCAACGTCACTGCGAAATTTAAGTGGGGGTAGTTTTCCGTTGGTTTCCCCAATGTGAAAATGTTCGGAAGAGTTAATGAACTGTGATGATGTGTGTCCAATGTAGAGTGTTGTTTGTATTATGAGATATGATAGATCAGAGATTATGAAGCTCGGTGCCAGCCCATTCAGGCCTATACTGCCTAAAAACACATGAGATTACGTCCCCAACACAGTTTCAGTGCCCTCAATACGCACTGTAGGGAGATTTTAAATTTAATTCAAGATTTTGGTACATAAATTTTCCATTCAGTATAGTGCACTAGATCCTCTCCTACCCTGCCAGCCAAGCAATAATGATGGAAATTTCTTTACCACCAACCGATATTGAACTAACAAACCCCTTTCAGGCGCCGGAATCCATCTTGGTGCCACAATAATCTAAGCAAACGGGATGTAGTGTCCACCGGAAATTAGTTATTGCATCTTTTATCACTATTTCCTCAGTAGGTTCTTCTTAATAATTGCACACAACTGTTTATTAAAACAAGAACTCTAGTGTTGATATTTCCTCAGGATTTCACAACTTATACAAATTCATCTATTTCTTTTATACCTTTTCTTCCTCTTGCCATTCTTTTTAGGAATCATTGCGTCTGAACGAAGGGCGAAATCATTGGTTTCATTGTAAGTTGTAGCTTTAAAAATTTTAAATTCTTTAAATTAGAAATTAGTGGTTGTGGATTATTTTAGTTCTTACTGCCACGATCAGGATTACGGCTTAGAATTTGGAAAAATCATCAACCTGAATAAATACGATTATTGGAAATCTGGAAGAGGGGTGGTGAAGGGGGTGCTTATTTTTTGTGTTACGATATGTACTAATTTTGGAGAAAATCCATAAAAAGTATCTTAGTCTCCCTCTGATTTAAGAATTTATTTGTCCGGAAATTCTTTCAACATTTTCGTTGCTATGTATAGCTAGCTCTAACAATAAAAAGAAAATATTTGTGGAGTTCACGGTTTTCGCAAAAATGAACAAATGTGTAATTTTAAGAAATTTGATTCATTAGTAGATAGTTTTTTTTAACAAAATTCATATACAATGTTCAACAGAAAATTTTATGAATCTAATAATTCGAAATGAAAAAACAATTCTCATACCTAATATAATTTTTTTCTAATAAAGTAGTTTGTGTTTGATTTATGTATACAACTTGAAAGACAATTTCACAAAACGAATAATGTACTAGAGTGTTAATTTTAAAAAAAAAAAAAGCTTTGTTATTTTGATATTGTTGAATATTTTTTTATACACAATTTGAGAAGAGAATCCTCTGTGCTTGAAAGTAACTCGCTTTTGACAGATTATTTCTTCAATAATATTCTAACTTTGGGTTAAGTTGATACCAAGAAAAACAACGTTCTTGGTGGTCCAGTCATTTATAAATTTGGAACCATTTCAGTTTAATGAAAGCGATCTGACACAAACTGACGTAGGATTAATCACCATGAAGCCAGAGTAAAGATTTATTGTTCGATTGGCGGCACTTGCGCTCAAGTGGGTAGTGCCCAACGATAAGCCCACTCTCCGGCTATGAGTTTAACAAAGCCTCGATTAGCGCGTAATTGGCGAGCTCCATACATGCTTGTGAACCTCGGCGTTCGACACAATTACCAGCTTAAGCTAAACCTCAAGCAACTTGAAATTCAATAATCACATGGACAAGGTGCAAACGGGGTACCACAGCCCGTTTAGGGAAGCATCACACCGCTGAAGCAAACATCCCGCCGAAGTCAGTTACCGTCAGTGCTAGTTGTTTGCTGGTTTGACCTTTATGTCTCTACCGTTTACATGGTTCCTGTATTCAATGACATGTAGTTATACTCAATTTAACATTAGTAAGATTTCCCGTGTCCAATCAACACAGCGAAAAGAGACGGTGTTAATCATTAAGTAACTCTTTTTATCATTTCAATTAATTTACATTTTGTACCAGTGAACATATTCTGATATTTCTCAGCCTACATGTCTACGTAAATAATAATAATAAAAAATTGCGTAAACAATAACTGACAAATATGCTCTAAATCTCAGTTTCAGTGATACGCCGGATAAAGCATATGTCCATTTTATACCATTAGATATCCTTAGTTACGTATGTTACTGGTTTATCATGATGACAGTGACATCGTCACTGGTTTAAATTACTATATTCACTTCAGTCATTTCCTCTTACTTTATGACGCAGACTCGTTACGGGATACTTTGACAGACAGATGCCGTACGTTTCGCTTGGATTTATTGACTAACATGCGAGCATCAGAGCCCATTAACGACTTCAAAGGAATAATTCTCCATTAAACGTACGTTTTTCGCAATATCGGGACAGATAACATCAAAGATAGAAATTACTGCACTGATTGCCTTTTTTTCATTCTATCTGTGCTATCAGCGATTACTATGAACAAAGGAGGGAATAGTTTGATGCCAAATGGTATCTTATCAACTACAGTTTTGTAAATTGCTGATTTGTATGTGTTAGGGTCTATTGTTCTCTATTTACCGACATGATAATTTGAAAATATTCAATGTTTGTGTGAGTACTTCCTCGGTGTCAGTTAGGGATCGAGTTTTTTTGACATAAAATTCCCTTAAACTAAAAAAGACTTTTATTTCGTTTGATATTGTTGACGTGTAAATTCTGAAGATTCGAAGCATCGGATTTCAGATCAATTTATTCCTTTCACCCAGAATGGTGGTGTAATGGTTAGCTCTCTGGACTCGCATTCGGGAGGACGGCGGTTCGAATCCCCGTCCGGGCATCCAGATTTGGGTTTTCCATGGTTTCCCCAAATAACTCCAGGTGAATACCGGCATGCTTCCTTCAAAAGGCCATGGCCGAATTCCTTCCCCTTCCTTCCCCCCATCCTTTCCCGTCTCTAAAGACGGATCGATCGACAGATAGTTGTTTCTATCGAAACCGCCCTGCGTTGTTGGCTTAATTCACATAGAATAAACACCTTTTACTAGAAGTGAAGATTGTTTGAAGGTTCTATAAAATATCAAAATCTATTTAAATTCGTACTGAGCACCTCTCTACATCCTGTCTGTTATCTAGCCAATGAAACAACGGAACGCTCATCCATGCCATGCTCATCAAGTGCGGTCATTTTCTTTTCGTTGCTTATGACTTTACGCCTCGTCGACTTCGAGGTAGTAAAGTACTCGGGGCAAAAGAATTCAGCCATGACCTTCTGAAAGAGTTGGACAGAAATTAAAAGCAGTATCCTACCGAATGCGAGTCCAGACCGTTACCGCTCACCCACTACGCTTGGTGAAAAATCTGCCAGGTAATTTTTGGACAGTGTCAATTAATAGGTAAACATTTTGAAGCAACGTAATGAGACAGATGATTAAATCAGAATATCAGATTTACAACTACGAGAAACCCGTCAAATCCGGTTCAGTAATTTTTAAATTATGCTAGATTATCATTATAAATGCAGAGACCATATAAGGTAACGTAGCACCAGTAAACATACCACAAAAATTTCCGCCAGATCATAAACTTTCAGACCGTGGAATTTCTATCGATATCTCTTCGGCCATTTTTAAATTGAACAAACAGACACAGCGTCTTTACAAATTTATAATTCTTAAATGTAGTAAATATAGCACCAGAGTAGTTTTTATTATTATGATCCTTCACTACCAACCACAGCACTTTAACTCTGGACGTGCTCTAAACTGACTTGAGCTAGAATCCATCCAACACATCATTGGTGATTTAGATAACTGTTCCAAGGCACTTTCCAGTAGAGAATGGTATTATCAATTACAGATTAGTTGAAGCTAGTTTAAGACGGATTAACACAATGAAATATGGCCGCTGACAACAGACGAAGGCAATCACTTCGCTCACACAGAGCAGATCAACACAGTTATAGACAGTTACCGTTCCTAAACCTAATACGAATACCATGCATTTTAAGCTGAAGATTGTATTTTTAACCCAGACTAAGCTCTGTATTTTTTCATACCAGAGAGTTATAAGAGTTCTCCTTATCATACATGGTAGGTTAAGCCATTATTGACGTGTCCCCGGAGTCGGCTACTCAAATAAAAGAACTATTCACATAAAGGAAGATTGGTTCATAGTCCCCCTTAACGTTAATACTAGATCGAACAGCGTGAAACAAAAATTAAAACTCGTAAACTATATGCTGGTTAGCATGTGTCAAAGCATACTAAGTCATTAATCCAGGCTTCTCCGCTGCTTTTCATACCAGTCAGTTGGCTGCTAGTCATAATATCTAACTCTGTGTTGCTAATGAATTAATCACTGTTATCACAATGTCATACACTGAAGTGTCAAAATTCAGGGGATGGGAAGATGCAAATATCCAGATGGCTACAGCACCGCAGAAGAAACGTATGAAGGAACCGTGCAGTGTCGCAGCTTTCATTTGTACTCTCGTGAGTCGTGTGAAAGATTTTTCTAAAATGATTCAGCAGCGCGACATGCGTTATCAGACTTTTGAACGCGGGATAGCAGTTGGCTTTACTCGCACGAGGCTTAAATTTCGAAATTCGTACGTGAATAAAGCACTCCTGTATCCATACTGTCAAGAATGTGGCGAGAAAATATAATTTCGGGCATTACCTCCCGCCATGGATAACACAGTAACCGACCAATATCTCCTTAACGTCGGAGACTAGCGATAAGCGAAGTCTGTGTCGAGGTGTCAGTGTTGACAAATAGGGAACACTGCATCATAGAATATCAGCACAAAAAGTGAGAATTTCGACAGACGTGTCGGTGCGGACATGTAGGGAAATTAGTCTTTGATGTGACATGGCAGAAGAAGACCGACTCTAATCCTTCTCCTAATAAACGCCATCGGCTGCAGCACCTCTACTGGGCTCGCGAAAATGTCTGTTTTCCAGGAAAACAGTGCGCCATTTCACCGGGTCAAAATCGTACACAATTGGGAGAAACATTCTGGACAATTCCACTGAATGACCTGGCCACCTAAATCATCAGACATGAATATATGCAACGTGTTCGAAAGGTCATTTCATGCAGAACGTCCAACACAGGCAACAGTATCGCAGATATGGTCAGGTGTAGAGGAAGCATGACTGAAAATTTCTTCAGAGAACTTCCGACGTCTTGCCGAGTCGTTGCAAGATCGGATTGCTGTAATTCTCCAGGTGAAAGGCAGTCCCACACGTCACACGATATTAGAAGGTATGGTATAACTTTTGGCACTTCAGTGTAGAAGTTCAAATGTTAAAATATGGTACGGTAAATAATGATGCAAAAGTACTGGAGTTTTCTGATGTATTTGGAAGTCAGCTAAAAGCCAACGAAGAAATGTTTTTCCGGATAATGCAATCCTCTAATACTGTATAGCCTGAGTAGGTTCAAAACATTCAATTATTTGCAATGTAAATCCATTATTTATGGCTAGATTATGTAGTTTGGCGTAATGCGCTGTAATTTCCTTCCAGATGTCACTAAGTTTGTTATTAAAGACGATAAAATGACAGTATTCATATTTTATCTTATTAAATCTACTTTATTGGATGTAAGCCACAGACGAAAGAACAAAAAAATAAACGTGGTATATCAGAAATCTCAATTTTTATACAAATTTAATGCAACAGCTTGTTGAAAGAAGCCTTGAAGGAGAACCTTACAAGGCTACAAATAAATCATCTTCGTTTATGGTAATAACATTTTGACACGGCCGAAAACCTTTTAGATTGTTTCCAACATGTTAAAAGAACATACACACTCTGTTCACTCTGATCGATTGGTACAAAACGAAAATCCGGATCGAACATTCGATCTGTCTGAACAAGTATTGTTAGTTATTAGAATAAGTGAATCTCAAAGCTGGTACAATGATTTCAATAATAATTTCATCACGCGTGGAATCAAGGAAACCAACCAACCATTCCAAGCGCACAAACAATATACATCCACACCCGCACAGGCGGCAATTGCTTCACAACAGCTAACAAGTTGTTTGTGGATGTAGTGTATAAGTTTATCTGGGCCACTAGAGAATTGCCACGAAGGCGACAGATTTATGCCACTTGCGAGGAGTTTTTCTGTGTATGAGTTGAGACTCTGGTACCATAAATATTGTGTACCGCGTAGAGGTTTAGCCAAAAATCAGAGAGTACACAATGTTTGGGCGAGGAACAGAACACATACATGTCACCTCTGCATAAATTATCTGCGATTCTACAACAATTCTTTAGTCCTTAAAGTATTCTGTCTAAGCCAGTAGTTTGTGTTTACAGTTATCTTTCGTTTTGGTTTCATTGGTTCAGCGGTATGGTTAGTATATATTATTCATAGTGCGGAGAAAGGAATGATAACAGGAAAGTCAGTTTTAACAGTCAGTTGATACAAGTGCAGTTAGGCCGAGAGCGGCCACAAATCGTATAACTTATACCTTGATAATCCATAGTTGCGACACCTTTTAAACAGGCGAGCATGTGTCATCATATAAAAGAAAAATTTATCTTTCATTTGATAGAAGGAAAATTAAATAGTGATTCTTTTCGTAAACAAAGTATAGTATTTAAATCACTGAAATAAGTCTAATTATAGGCACTTACGGAACAATTTTGCTACTATACGTAATGTTATATTAAAGAATCATTTCGATAAAGTATCAGATGAAAATATAAATCAGGCAGCGGTATGTTGTACTATTAATGTGGTTAAATAGAGTGAGATTATACAGTAAATGATACAGTGTGTGTCACCACCTGTATAAATAAGCAAGTGACGTTTAATATCATATAACTCTTACTTAGATCAAGTAATAAGTTCAGACAAATCTGAAACGATTTAAACCAGCACTTACTGTAGGTCACGTGGTACCAAATAACGGCAAAATCTTAAAAATTACACTGTAGTAAAAATCGTTTTTCTGGGAAAACGGGTGATTCCTAGTAAAATTTATGTTCTTACTTCAAATCGTTTTTTTGGATCTTGAAAGTAGATTAGTGCAACGTTATCCGAAATACAAACACAAATCTCAAATCAGAATTTCTTTATCAGGTACAATTTTTTATTAATAAGGACATAAAAGTCTCATTTAGCTCAATATTCATAATTCATTAAACACATGGAATCTATTACTATTTAGCTTACGAGGCTTTTATCTGAACAGACTAAAGGCGGTACTACTGCTGAGTTCCATGATTAGAATCATCTCCACCCAGACACAAGCGCTAGTGAATTCAGAAAATACTTTCGGTGATAAATTTGTTAGTACCAAATCGATGAATTCCTGCAATGTTGATGGTTTAACGGAAGCTTCAGACAACAGATATCCAGGATACGAGACTCCACATAGATACATCAGAAATATAATTGGTTTGAAGTCGGTTTCGATGCACAACAGTGTATAATACCTACTTTTCCAGTAACTGATGCCAGTTTCACTAACAAAATTTATCAAACATTGTAAGAAATGATTGGTCTGATTAAAGCAATTAGCTCAAAAGTAGAATATATTTGATTTTTTTAATATAAAAGTTGCAGTAATATGGGGGATGGAATAAGGCCACATATAATATGGTGCTTCCTTTGTGAACAAAATAGTAACGATAAAATAAATTAACATACAAAAATAGAATTGGTCTCAAGGAAATTGGAAAAGGCTTAAAAAAATATTTATCCCAACTGCCTAGTCGATCATAAATATTTACCTCTAACTTCACTTCAAGTAAATCTATACCTTTCTAACAAATTTGTAAAGGGTACAGATACAACAGGAAGAGGTTTTAGGCACGGATGAAACATTTTTCAATATCTTTCCCGATTAAAAATAAAACAAGAAGCAGATTTTGAAACTTGTGTTACAAATAAAGATAAATTAGCATGAATATGTTTAAAAACATTTGAAAAAAGTTTCTGAGAGGAAGAACTAAAAAATACATTGATGAATCAGCTGATTAATGCGGATCTCGATTTTCGTAGGAACATGATCCCCTTTCCGACTCGGATTTGGATTACTTTCGAGTGATGAATCCAATGAACAAGATTTCAAACAAACATAATGTAAACGTAGGATGTCGGGAAGTTAATGCCTTAAATATTGGTGAAATACTGTTGGACCATTAACAGAGACAAGGACAACCACAAAAGGAAGAAATAAATATATACACATAGTGTTTCTGTTTTATTTGTTGTGAATGTTGCCTCATAACAAAACAAATATACATTTAGAATTTTTGAGTTAATCAGTTATTTCACTCGGTTTAAATCTTAAAAACCAATATACAGGTAAATGTATCATGTGGTGAACAAAATAAATAAATAAATCCGCGAACCTACTACGCTGTCGTAGCAGGGGGAGAGGTTATACTCGCACGCTGCGCATCCCAGATGGCGGATAGGGGGGTGCTCACTGGTTTACCGGCGGACTTGAGCGAAATAAAATAGCTCTCGCAGACCAAACACACCACAGCAAGACATCAGCTGCCCGAACAAACTAACAATCCATACAATGAGAGCGAATCGATAAAGCGATTCATTCGCCCTGGGTGTTTTCATGGCCACCAGCCAAAATCAACCATAATTTAGCATGATGGAAACACAAGCAAAAGAGCTACTATATCAGGCCCGAGCTGAAGACTGCGACGGTAAACCTGGTGATTCGGATTCTGTGGGACCAGGGCATCATGCAGGGAAGCGTCGCAGATTCCCAAACCTCCTCAAACCCAAATGAGTACAGTTTATTGGTACACTTAACGTACAGACATTTAAAAAAAAAACAGGGAAACGTAAGGTACTGACAGATATATGCGACAGGTTTAGGATCCTTATACTTGCAGTAGAAGAAACAAGGTTCTGCGATTCCAATCATTTTGATTTAGGTGTATATCGCATCTGTAAGGGAAAACCTGCAACTAAATTACCTAACAGTAACTTACCAGTATTTGGAACTACTTTTCTAGTACACAACAGTATCTATAACTCGGTTGTAGACTTCTGATCAAACTCGGAACGTCTCTCTCTTCTCAAAGCAAAATGTTCAAACAAGGTCTATACACTGGCGATTACTGTTATTTAGTGGGTTTTTTCCGCAGGTAGCCGGCAAAAAGTTACACTCTTATCTTTTCCTAGATAAAAGGAAGAACCACAATATGGGAAGATCTACAGAAAATTTACCAAAGGCTCTGTGTGACTTCTAAATGAGTGGTTACAACTTCATTGCGATTCATGTTTGAAGCATCTATTTTTACAGTACACGTGACAGTTAAATGTTTCCCTAACTACAATCGAAAATGAAAATATTCTTTATCATATATTGACTAAATCCAGCTAGCCAATATTGTTATCTTATACGATACTCTACCTCAATTCGTAATTCTTACGAATTAAAACATACTTAAATGGGATTTCAACTGCGTATGTATTTAATGAAATCGAAATTTAATCAATATTTTGAAAATCAATTAAAACAGTAGATAATGAAATTATTTCGTTGTGATAGCCATTTAAAATTTAATCATAATAACATACTCTGCTTATATGTGACTCTTATACTGTCGCCAGGTGTTTTTTAATTTTTGTATGAAACATGAGAAAAATGTGAATTCAACAAAACTATGTTCAGCGTACAAATTTTGTCCTTGACCGTACAGAAATGTTGCAACTTTTGTTGCATAACGTGCAGCAATGATATTGACATTCTTTACCTTCAGGGAAGAGTTAGAACAGGAGTACGTAGCCTATTAATGTCTGTTTTATATCTGATATATATAAAAAAAGAAATATCAGACTTTTAAAACTATGGTCCATCATTGAAATGAACTATTGTAGTATCATGACAGATTAGTTCAGCAAACAGTACATGCTTCATGAATTTGGACGAAAAATAATGAGCTGAATGTGGTAAATGAGCGGTAACGATCTGACCTCGCATTTGGGAGCGCGTGGGTTCAAATCCCTCTAGATTTCGGTTTTCCATGATTTCCCCAAATCATTCCAGGCGAATGCCGGAATGATTGCTTCCAAAGATTATGGCCGAATTCCTCCCCGTTCCTAGTCCCAAGTCCTTTCCCGCATCTAATGACATTGACGTCGACAGGTATTATAGGTATAATCAGAATAAAAATAATGATTCTTCGTTTTGATCTTTGTAACGACTTAAATGATTTATTCTATTTTTTGTTTCGTTTTTTTATTTAAAATGTTACGTTTTCTAAAAACTCAGCTCGATGAAATAAACAACAATTTTCTTCGAAGAATCCGACCATTGTATCTATAAGTACTTCCTTTGTAAATTATTGACTGTGATATCGTATATCATTACACCTAGAGATTAATTTAGCTTTTTAATATTAAATCTACCCATTTTTTATTTATATTAAGAGAGATTTTCCTCATTGCAGAGGTTTTTCTCCAACACAACATTAAAGAATTCGGAACATAGATCTTGACTTCATCTTCTCAAAATATTCCTCCAGATATTTCGATCTTGTATATCTCCCTCTTCTGCACCAAGTCTTCTCATTGCTATTTGTACACTTTGAAGCCAGGTGAACACGGGCCGTCCTCTTTTCCTCCTTCCTTTAACTTCCCATTCTTGTAGCAGTTTAGGTATCCTAGTGTCTTCCATCCTTCTTACATGGCCATACGATTCCAGTCTTTTTCGTTCTATAACATCATACATTTCTTCTTTCACTTCCATTAGCCTTATTATTTCGGTATTCCTTATTGTTTTCTTGATATTCTTGCTGATCTTCTCCAGAAATCCATTTCTAATGCTTTCAGCTTCTTGATATGTTGTTGGTTGATTGTCCAGCTTTCTGATCCATATAAGACTATACTTTCAAATAATGATTTGAATATAATTCTTTTTGTTCTATTCATAACACACTTGCTCCATAGAAGTGAATTTAACATCCCGATTACTTTCCGGCCATTAGCAATTCTTTTATTAATTTCCATATTCGATTTTCCTTCTATTTCTAAAATTGAACCCAAAATTATTTACCTTTTTAATTTTCAATCCATCAATGTACAATTCATCCAGATCATTAGTAAGATATTCTGTTTTTTTGTAGTTAATCTTCAAGCCCCATTTTTTATATTCTTTTCACAGTTGATTACAAATGTAATTTGCATCCTCACCATCTTGTGCTATGACGACTTGATCATCAGCAAATAGTAAATGATGTAGATATTTTCCATCTATTATTTCTAAACCCATTCTATTACACTTATGAGACCATGTTCTCAAACCAACATCTACATAAATTTTAAATAGGGTTGGTGACATAGGGCATCCTTGCAGCAGATCTTTACTTGTTTTAAATTTTTATGAAAATCCATGACCAGTTTTTATTTGGCATGTGTTATTTACGTATATCTGTTGTATTATTTTTACTAAGCAGTTATCTAAATGTGATATATGTAATGCTTTCCATAACATATTTCTTGGGACAGTATCATACGCTTTTTCTAAATCTATGAAAATTAATCCTATATTTTTTGATTTTTCGTTGTATTTTTTCAGAATCTGCTGTAACGTGAAAATGTGGTCTATACATGACCTACCTGCTGTAAATCCACATTGTTCTTCTTGAGTTTTATACTGTGTTTCTAATCTATTTTTTATTAGTTTGGCAAAAATTTTCATTAATGAATTCATAACACAAATCCCACGATAATTTGAACATACTTTGCGGTCCCCTTTCTTGAATATGGTAGTAATTCAACCTAATGTCATTTCCTTAGGTATTGGGTCTCCATGAAATATTTTATTTAACAGTTTTGTTATAAGCTTTACAACTTTATCACCACCATATTTCATAATTTCCAAATTGATTCCACCTGACCCAGGAGATTTGCCATTTTTTCCTGTTATTAATGCCTTAAGCAGTTCGGCTTCTGAAATTTGAATGTCATCATCTTCCTGCTCATTGCCTTCTCGTAATCCTCCTTCTAAGTATTCTTCTCTGTCCTCGTTCAGTAATGTCTGAAAATATTCTTCCCATTCCCTTGGTTTTATCAGCTGCAGATTACTTTTGCTTTTAGTTCCTTGTCGAAGTCCTTTTAATACAGACCAGGTATGTACTACAAATTATTAAAGAAGATTTACACAGTTGGACATACGTATTTATGATCTGACTAAATACTTTCCTAATCTTATGGAACAGATCTGAAATTCGAAGAAGGAACCATCCTTATCATGTAATAAGTCAGCACTGAACAAACGTCGTGTTGGTACGGAAACAGTCCTCCTCCTAATGGAAGCCTCGTGTCCAGCTGCGATTTGAACCGAAACTTGACACCGCCTTTCACCAGCTCTCTCTGAACTCGCTGGTTCTAGGAGCCGTCTGCAATCGCAGACAAATGGATAATACTTTAATACCGTAAAACTTTAAAAACAGCTAGAATATGTTTATGATTACTGATCATATCTGAATATTACTCTAAAATATGTGTGGACATGAAATGGAAACATCCGTCCATTCGATACATAGTTCAGGATCAAAATTCTGCAATTAATTATTGTCTGTGCACTTATCCCCCAAAATCCGAAAGCATTTGTACGAAGATGGTAGTAGATTTTTTTTTTTATAGCGTAATAATTTAAAAATTTCTGATACCTAAAACCTTATCATTAAAATTAAATTTATCGCCATCTCACTGACACGACTACGCAATGTGATTCAATTTTTAGAGAAACACTGCAGTTATAAGGAGAACATTAAGTTCGTCGTGAAGCACCACGGTACACAATAATTGCTGATACTTACAGTAGCTTCAGATCGGAACTGATCATTACGATTATTATCATTGTTGAGTTATCATATCCGAGACATGTTTGATAAGTAAACACAAAGGTCAGCCAGGAAGCGACATCTAATGATCTATTAGCATTCGAAGTGCAACGTCCCGCCTGAAATATACGACATACTGTAGTAGTGTGTGGTATGTTTTTAATCTGTAACTACTCGCAGTTACCAGTCACTGCTGAAATTGTCCTTAATTCCAAACAACTTAATTCGTAAACTATATCCAGCTGCGTCCAGCACATTAAAACCTGAATAATTTATAATGGGTATTTGACAACCAATAAGTTCAAAGATAAAGTGGTGCTTAAGAGGCAGGTGATATGGAATTGTTAAGGCGGTCAGTGCCATACCTCTCTCCATGTATGATTGTTATTCTAAAACATTTTCCTACACTTAACGGTGTGTCACTTCGTGTGCAAGAAGAATGGAACAGCCAACGTCGTTACATAAAATGGAGCACTGCTGAATATCCGAGTTACGAAGTTCTCTTTGGTTCACTGGTTTTAAATAACGTAATTGTTTTTTTTTTTTTCATGTGGAAGTAACAATGTGACCATTCGAAATTCTGCCTCCATATTCAGAAACGCTGGTAGTATTACAGATTTCGACGTTACAGAAGCATAGTGATTTCTGCTAACACCTTTATAGCTCGCGTTACACGATTGATTTCTTCTCTGAATCCTGAACAACAACATACTTATATCCTTAACAAGACCCTTCAGTAGTTATCGTGTCATCTATATACGCATCAACCAATCACCATTCTAATCATTTGCGTGTCATGTACCACTTATCCATGGTAGTAACTTTCAAATACATACGAACATTAGTTAATTGTAGTTATCACATAACTGCGTTTCAGAATGTGATCTCTGAATCCGTAAACCAGTATTTCCACAACGGAAATTCAATTGGCGTAAAATGTTTTACAGCAGAGGCTTGCATAAAAATCAAGTCTAAATCGTTTTCTTAAAATCACATTTAGTTTAAAATACAATTTCAAATTCTTAATATTTTTTTGGCATGAAGCTGAAAGCGAAAATAATTCACATTTAAGTGCTTCTCATTAGCATAATGAATAAAACAAACGATATTTTACCAAGTGTATTAATTTTTCCTGAAATGTTTTTCATCTGAAAATAATGTTCCCTCTTCAACTAAAAGGCAATTATCCTCAGTAAGTGAGACACACTCAAACCTTCTTTGTTTTTCCCCGATAACAAAGTTTTTTCAAATGCGCAGAGGTTTGTTCTTTCGTCTAAATACGAAGCTCCTTTAACTTTATTTAAGATATTCCTAAGCCCATTAGGAGCGTTTGTGTTTCGAAGAGACTTAAAGAACGAACGCACACAGACTGGGGAGTCAAGAAGTCATATTTTCGTTAAATTTCACTTTTGGTATAATAATGTTTCACTGGGAGTATTACGAAATATTGTTTTAATTCAAAAATGATAATAGTGTATGCTAAATTAATAATAATAAGGAAATTGCTGTTATGGCTTCTTGGGGTTAGTTTTTTATAATTAGTTATCAAAGATTAATAAAAATGAATAAATATCCTCAACTAAGAATATCAAGAACTCGAAGGAGAGACCCAGGATTAAATGATTAAAATGAATTAAACCCCAATTAATTTCTACATGAAAGTATCACACAATTTATAAAGATCTTCCCAAACATGAATGCAAATTGCTTTGTTTCATTGGAGGTGAAACTTAAACAAATAATCAATCAAAACTCTCTTAGGAGTCATGAATTTCTCGAGCTTTAGACAAATCTTTTGACGTGAATCAGTTGAAGTGATACTGAATCGGCTGTAGTTAATGGCTGGTCTCGAGAAACTCCATTATATCTTTGTTGGCCATGTAAATCTTAAACGTTAATAATTAGTTTGTTATCAACAAACTCTTGCTTGGTTATTGACTGTCATTCTTCTGTTTTCCACACGCTGTTGCATACGTCTGATTGGCCGTAGAGTCCGCGTCATTTTTTCACTTCTTCAATCCAGGCCACTATTTTGCGAATCTCAGTTGTGCATCGTTCACATCGAACGTTCCCAGCACTGAAATTAACTGCTTTTGTAAAATTGTTCACCGAGTATTTCTCATTTTCCTCTAAAATCCCTTGTTTTATTTATTTGGCACACACATCCGTTCTCGAACCAATAGTCACTATTTTCACAACTTTCGATCTGATAGCGAAAGCTTTCGCTTTTCTTAGTGGATCTCTCCTCATGAGATCTGCCTATAGCTTCCTTTTGTTAGAGTGATTGACAGAAGACCCCTTCCCCAATCTGCGTTTTTTCTTTCAAGTATTGTAATGGGTTTAAACAGTATCACTTGTTCTTGCGAAATATTGCTTAACAAACAATTAAATGATACTAATATTATGGTACATTTTGAATTTAAATGTATTATTACAGTATCTGCAGAGAGATCTAAAGTAAAGTGAAGTTGGCACTTATACATGTCAATTAAGTATTTGAGTGAGTGATGGAAGGACACAAAATACATTCAATAACGTACATTCCTGAGGCGAGACTCGCAGTGCCCAAATTCAATTGTTGTTGTTTATGGCGCGCTGGCAACGATGTCATTAGCGCCTTTCATTCAATTCACGCCGAGCAAGTTAACAATTTTGTCACGTGATACTACGCGAAGTAGATAACACTGCTAATGATTTTAAGACACTAATGTGTAAAGTGGATTCAAAACGATATTACTATGTTCGACAGACTAATGTACTGTATTAGTGCCTGGGTGTATATACGGAGATATATTTTTGACGTACGTAATTTCTCTGTCTCTCATAAACCGTTTTCAGCAAAGAATCATTGTAACTTGTGTTCTGATTGTTTAAACTCATATCTCAAATTAGTTATTGTGCTCGTAAAAATTCAACCAACTGCTCCACTTAAACCTTGTTTACACTTTTAAATTAAATACTGTTTTCTCCTAGTTTCATGTTTTCATAAAATTATTGGCCTAGCGGTTTCCTAACGCATCTCCGTTCGCCGCGCATTATGTCAAAGTTTCTGCTCTTATACTGTACTCCCCACTGAGGTTTGAATACCACCTTTGCGTAAGATTTATTTTTTATGTATATCTCGTATCTGCTGCGAGAGATCTGTGGAATCCAGGATAACAAAATACTTTCCGTTTAAAATGGAGAAACACTGAAACATAGCTCCATCGCACCCAAGGACAGTAAAATAAAGAGAACAAGATTTCGGTGCATGTTGCCCTGAAAGCCGTGGAGAAACGAAATCTGGATGGGCCGACCGGGATTCGAATCCGTGCCATCCTGAACGCGAAGTCCGAACGTAACCAGTTAAGGAAGTTTATACTGCAGAAATTATCTCAACGGATAAAGACCAATGTTTGGCAGCAGACGTTCTGACCATGGCTAATTAGAACCGAAGTTGCTAGAATATTTTAGACGCATGCAGAATGAGAATTAGTTTCCTCGTTTTTGATTCTATAAAATTCGGATTGTTGCAAAAAATAATTATTTGAATTTGAAATAGGATTTGATATTTACCTTTTTGAGAGTATTTTTGTTGTTCCTAGTTGTTGTATTAATGTGCCTAAAAATATCAAAACAGTAAAGAAATTTAAGTGTTACATAGTCATCAAACGTATTCGGTTAATGGTTTTGAGATTAATTTGACGAAAAATGGAGTGTGTAAAACAAGAGCAATTTTTATCGCTCGTTGTGAGAGGAGTGGAGTCCGAAAGAAAGCTCTTCCTGCAGTGAATTGCCGCGCCGCATAACGCTACGCAAATGAGATCACAAAACAAGCGCTCGGTTTCTTAATTTTAATCAGGTCGCAAGCTCATCAGCAGACGGACTCGCACAATAGAAAAGAGGCCAACAGCACCAGCTCCCGTCCTCGACGAAACTTTATTTCTGGCTAAATGCATTTCCCACAACTTTACAGTGTCTGATATTTAAAAGCAGTAAATGCAAATTGCGCTTCCTCGAAATACAGGTATTTTAGTGCAAAATACTGAGCAAAAAAAGTCTTTCATTTTTGACGCTGAGAATGAATGGGTTGACTTTAACTCAGATCCTGTTTCCCAGAAACTTATTAGCAAATTTCAAACATATGTGCCTCATATTACCTGCGTGGATTAAACCGAGTGGAACTACCGTAATCTACTAAACGGTTCTCATCGAACGGTTTTTAATGATATATTCTTAATTCTCGCTTGATGTTATAAACAATATTGAATGGAGAATTGATTGCAAAAGGTTTTACAACACCACCCTTAGTAGAGAGCCACCATTGACAAAGAGCTTCATTCAAATTTCATCTGCAGATTCGCATCAAGGAAGTAATTAGAACTGGCTTAGGATCATTCCTGAAAGGACTAGGGAATTGAAAAGTTCGGATAATTACTTCACACAATGAAAATAAAATGCTAATGCGTCCATATAATCAGTTTTCCACTTGAAACATGATACCAGAGATCGAAAGCAGTTAAACAATTTCAATAACGTGACATAGATGATTCTTAGAAATCTTTCACTATTTGTTTGGCGTTGGTTTTAACATCTCATTTTTTGCCAATATTTACGATCATGAAACGAGTCATCAAAATGTGAACAGTTCTGTATTTCCTATTTGGATAAAACGAAGCATGCATTGTGGAATGATAAAATAATATTATATTAATATACAATATGAACAAATTGAGAGAGTCTCATATTTCAAGAATCTGGGAGAAATCATGGAACCCACAGGAGGAGAGAAAATAGCACAGAAAGTTCGCATGCAAAAACTTAGGAGAGCCTACGATAGAACCTGCAACATATATAATAAAAAAGGTTTGTACATATATACAAAAGTCAGACTTTACAATACAGTTATCAAACCTGAAGCCCTATATGACAGCGAAACTTTAAAATTACATAGGAAAGGTGACCTAGAAAGCAATTTGAAAGAAGAACACAAAATTATAAGGAAGATACTTGACCCAGAAAAAACAGATGACGAATATAGACTCAAATCTCGAAAAACAACAGAAACACTGTCAAACCTCGCGGCAGACATCAGGAAACGTAGATTAAGATTTTATGGAAATATCCACAGACTCCCAGCAACAAGACTGATTCATAAAATTGTGACGTACATAGAACAGCTAAAAACTATGCCCTGGGTCCAGCGGATCAAAAAAGACCTGGAAAAAGCCCACATAAACTCATCAGAAATCATAGACAGACAAACATACAGAGAAAAAAATTAACAAATGGGATGTACCGCCAGAGAATGAAGTCATTAAGAGACCGGTGACGAAGTGGACTGAAGAAAGCAAAGAGAATCCACGGAGAAAAATTGAAAGCTATATGGAATCTTTAAAAAAGTGAATCGTTAAGGCTTTGCGTGATCCGACAGGATCCAATTGCAGATATACAAGCTATCACATAGGTATACGCAGATTTATAGAAACGTCTGAATTACTAAGGTCATATTTTTCATCGTTTAAATTAAGATGTATAATTTACATATAAGATACTCTGACTAAAAACATGACACAGAAGTATCTCGTATTATGTGATTACACATTTATATTACATAGGTAGAATCTTTCCAACCTGCTTACCCATTTAGTGCTCAATATATGATGATCTAGTAAGCTGGAGTTCCAGTACTGTCGAGAAATTTACACGTATTAATAACATTCTTGGCTGTCACAACCTGAATACGTATTGTTTACTGCGATCACTTTTTAATTTGTTTGGTAAATTCCGTAATAGCGTAAGTTGGATGGCAGTTTATTTAATCATTCATCTTTAATCATGTTCAGCACCATGAAACTTTCCGTATTTATACAAAGTATATAGAATTCACAAAACTCTTTGCAACACAATGAACCCAACAACAATCTGAAAGGTTCAGATTTCTGAACTTGCTCATTTAAAGTTGATTGAATATTCCCTTAAAACTATTTTAAACTGACACAGTCGGTGGCACCAATCTTGCTTTCAATTAAATCAATCTATATTTTAACGACTCTGACAACAGAACGGTCTCCGTCAGTAGTGGTGCTGTTTGGCTGAAAAACATAAATTAGTCCACAACCCGAAGGTCGGATCCTCCCGAAGGTAACTACTAAACCACGGTGTCAGAGGTAGGACGGCGAGTTCCCTTCTCTGGGACCTACAGTTGAATGTTGAATCCAAACTACGGAACGTCCTGGCGTAGATCATATGATCAAACACAACATTTAAAATTCCTGCGCCCTCCGGGATTTCAACCTGGGAGAACCCCAAATTCTTAATGCAAGTGCCTTAGCTACTGACAGGATGGAAACCTTAACGCACGACTGGTTGTTGTAGTAAAACCCTCCAATCAAAATCTAGGTAAAAGGGCAACAGAATAATCCCCTCAAATCTAATAAATGTATCAAACGACAATATTTCCATCTCAGTCTCTATGTCACTCGGTATCTAGAAAAACTGTCTGTCCAAGACGTCGGTACGCATATGGCCAGCGGTCAATACAAATCCAGTGAATTCTTCCTGAAGTAGTTGCCAATCTCGCTAGTGGTTTCGTATTGCTCTGCGTGGCCGTATCGCCACCAGATGATCTTCTCTCTCTCTCTTAGCAATATAACAGTTGAATGACCTCATTAAGTGAATACCAACTAGCAGTAAAATTCTAAGCTTTGTAACCTCAATCATCGTATAACCTGCGTCAGCAATACTGCCTCCAATTGCTTCTGGTGCTTGGCGTAACTGAGGTTCCCCTATCCCTGAACCTAGGAGAAAACTCCAACGGTAGTCACTGAAGGTAATCATCGGTAGCAAAACTACGTCCGTAGCCGCCTACATAAGCTAACATCAATTTATTGTAGACCTTGACTCCGACAGATTTTACTTCCCGTAATGGGTAATTAAGTACTATTGCTGTTCTATCTAATGTGAATTAATCGATACCAAACGATTATCCCAGTCAGGATTTACGTTCCGCTTCAGGTCTATTTCTTTACTATTGCTTCTCTTCATATCAGTTATTGTACGTATTGCATACGCGGCTATGATCGACTACGCTCGAACGTTTATAGTCTTGATCAATACTTCAACCTCAGTATCCATCCCCTTCATCACCAACCCACCTCACAAGTATAGTGTTGTTGTCATCTTAAAATTCTCCTATCGAGTTTTACTATAGGTTCAAAAACGTTAAAGAATGTCTCAAATTGCCCGAGTGTTAAACGGAGCTGTGCGGAAAAGAATGTATTTATGTAACTAATCAGTTGGCAGTGAGAGATGGCCGCTTGTACAGTTAGAATCCTATCAAAGAAGTTGAAAATGGAAGTTTATTCTTTAGGGAATAATATTTACAAACCCAGTTATTCAAATGAATAGTCTATAGACAGTAACAGTAAGGTTGTGAGTATTCTGAGATCATTTTCTACCCTCACTTCCTACGCAAGAGGAGCTCAAGCAGAAAATTTCACGTTAGTCAGCGATAAATAACAGTTTGATAATATTGGTATCGCCACTCACATACAAGCCTTCGACGGAAACTTTTTTTTCCGGCAACTAAGCCATTCAGCCAGCTCAATGTGTTTATGATATCTCTTCAGTGAATTAATTTCTCTAGTATGTTTTTTAATTCTTAAGTATAGATACCACAGGACGGACAGGACATTCACACAGACACACAACACTTAAACACCCATGCCCGCGGCCGGATTCGAACCGGCGCGGCGGCCTTCGGCACGCGGAGCTAGCACTCTAGCCCCTACGCTACCCAGGCCGGCGACGGAAACTTTAAAATTGCAGCGCGTCCAATACAACACAGATGGTTCACAAGACCAGTCAGCTACATCCTAGTCACTTGATCTTCACCACCATCATGCGCTTAAAGATAAATTTGAAACCACAATTGGCTGTGCTGCTGCTGAAGTTTACTACCTCTTAGAACCAGGTAAATACGTATCATCTGTAATCTAATTTTCGTATAATATTTGTTAGACGACGCCAGTCTCACAACATGCAATTCCTGAAATCTTAAAGACGGTTTGACGTATAACCCCTTGGCATTCAGAGACTAAGAATTCCATCAACGTACTGGGGCTTCTGCGTAGGTATTCTTTAAGGACATTTCTGTCCGCATCAGCGATTCAGCTATCAGTGTGAAATCGATCGGATGAAATCCGCCTCAGGGACGCTGATTGAAGCATTCTTTCACCAACACTTTACTCACACCACCCCAGCACCGTCATCACTTGCTCTAATTTTCGCTCGTGCTTTACGAAACTTACAGAACATTACTTCAGAAGGGAAGAAGAAGAAATATTTATTTTCACCTAGTTTAGTAAATAGAGAAATTTCTCTTATCTCTGGTGCATCTTTTCTATATCAACTAGATACAATACAGCTATTACTATAGCTCACTGTATTAGGGACACAAGTTTGAAGAGACGTCAGGTAGGACTTTCACTAAAGGACCGAGGAGCTAGACATTTTTAAGTGAAAACTTACGTAGGCGCCTTAGACAATGTATGGACGGGGGTAAATCTATGAGTTCGCCACCGTCACCGACATGCAATGACGTGATGCGCGTATGATATGCGCGTTGAGCGCTTTTTGGATGGGTAAAACCTTATTAGTTCGTGTCACCAACATGCTACTGTTAACAATATATCTGTGTGTATAAGCATGACTTGTTGTACTTGGACAGCATTGGAAATCTACATTACACTTGTATCTAATTTATAAAAATGATTTTTTTTCCAATGTTCTTCATACAAACACACAGTTTTTACCCCATTTTCATGTAACTTTCCCTACGTATATATTAAAAACACTGTTTACGTTTGATTTACGAAAACCTAAACCCTCTCCTGCTTACCTTTATTTCTGTCAACGTTGTTTATACAAATCCAAAGTTTTATCCGATTTTGATAGTACTTAGCACACGTATACTTCAAAAGTAGGCGGTCTGGTAGCTCAACGGTTAAGGCGCTTACTTCCGAAAGTTTCCCCCCACCGGTCGTGGGTTCAAATTCCGTGGTGAGAAGGATTTTTTAGGAATTGTATTTGATTATATGAGCTACGCCTGGAGGTTCCCTGGTTCTCATTCCATGTTAAACTGTAGGCTCCAGAGGAAATGAATTGGCATTCTTGTCTCTAATACAATATTTTGGTACATCTCCTTCGGGAAGATTTGATAAACCTTCGTGTTGTGGACTAACTTAGAATTTTTAGTTCTTCAAGTGAAAACTTCTTTAGGCACGTTGAGCTATTTTTGGGTGTGTAAAATATTATGAGTTCGCGTCACCGACATGCTAATGTAACAGTATATCTGTAGCGGTCTCTTGGCTCAATGGTTAAGGTGTTTGACTGGGGAACGAAAGGACCCTGATTCGATTCCCAATAAGCGAGGGTGTTTCATAGACCCTTAACCCGACGTTCACCTGTGGCACAGCTTGCTGTGTTATGTGAAGTATGCCAGAACGCTTCCGTGTTCGGTTTCCACGTTAAACAGTAGGTCTCCTGTAGCTGGTAGCAGTACCGGGTTAGGTTAAGGGGGATAAGACAAGGGAGCAATGCGCAGCTAATAGAAACCGTGTTACCGGGTCGTTACGACCACATGGGATTATTATTATTTATAGCATATCTGTAGCGATAAGTATGACGTGTTGCTCGTATGATATTCATAGTTTTAAGTTTTCACTTCTGTCGGCAGTCTCCAATGGCGATTTTTTTTTATTTTTATATATATATATATATAAATATTTTTTTTTTTTTTTTTTTTTTTTTTTTAGCCTCGTTGACGTCGAGGTCATTAGAGGCGAGGAAGCATCCCGGCGTTCGCCTGTAGTGATTTGGGGAAACCATGATAAACCCAAATCCGGATGCCCGGACGGGGATTCAAACCCGCGTCCTCCCGAATGTAAGGCCAGAACGTGAACCGTTCACCCACCACGCTCGGTGGGAGTTAGTCAACAGAGAAACAGCACAGTTTACAGCAAGCACAGCAGGTTTTAATTCAGTGCTGTAAACAGAGTACAGTTTCAAAATACGAATATCATGAAAGAATAAATGTTTACACATTTCGCAAAAATAGGGCAACATAAAAATTCCTCCTATGGCTTAAATGTTTCGGGACTCACAAATTCGGTTCTAATTCAGGGAGGACACCTGTCCACTCCCTTCCCCCCCCCCCTCTCTCACTATCCACACTGTCTAAAAATAGGGGCAAGTTTCACGGGTACTTAGGTGGCGCTATCGTTGAAAAAAGCATTGGAAACTATCTTCAAAGCTGAAGAGCAAATATGTAGCAATTTTAACACTTCTGTAATTTAATTTTGCAGATTCTACTGTACAGGTCGGTATGAACCGAGCTATCCCGGGCTTCCTTGTTTTCGTGTCCAGTCACGTGCGAGAGGCTTGGGACCAATTTGTCTGTCCGGCTCCTTCTCTGGGGAGTGGACCCCGAACGTCATTGATCTGCAGTACTTGGCTGGTGTTTCCTATCCAAAGGAAACAGATTCGCCGAGATTGGTACTTAGGCCTTAACGCTAGAGCCGGGCAATCAGAAGGAAGCGGCTTCTAATCCCTGTCTGGCCATCTAGATTTAAGTTTTAAATGGTTTCTCTAAATCATTCCAGGCTAATGCAGGGATGATTCATTCAACGGGCCACGGCAGAATTCCTTCCCGATTCTAGTCCTTAATCCTCTTCCGCCTCTAATGACTTCGACACCGACGAGGAGTAAAGCCCGAAGTAAAAACAAAGGAAACCCTTTACTATTCAGATTTGTCGAGTTGGTATCAGCAAATGAAGGTTATACAAGTTGGAGAGAGAATGGATCGGTGGAGAAAAAAAAAAAGGGGGGGGAGGGGGTAAGATCCTGTCGTGAGGGAGAGACGTTAATGGTTAGATCTTAAAATTGTTTGGTCAAATGTTAGTGAATGACTGAGACAGCTGCGTTGTTCTGAGCTATTGGAACGATGTTATGTTGAATTGCACATCATTGAAACTCATGACTTGAACCTGAACCAAATGTTGAATGTAAGGGCCTACAGCTTTCGCTGACATAGCCGGCAGGAGACTGTTCGGCAATGGAGGCAGAGTCTAGACGATCCGAGGACCATTGTAAGGAATTGGGTTATCTGCATTTCTCAAGAGGGTCCAAGCAGAGGACGCACAAGCGTGACCATTGCGAAGTAACAAACTATTTCCTCTTTTTAAACTTCCCAGTAGTTGACGCTAGTGTGTTGGTTGTTGCAGCCGCTGCTGCAAATGCTCCCTTATGGAACTGTTCTACCCTTCAGATTGGTTTGTAACACAGCTCAATAATCATCATTACACATGTCAGCGAATCCGTGAATGAGATATCAAACCTGGGGTCTTGTATTCGGGGACCGTAGTTTCAATCCTCTCTTTTCTGCCTCGCGCTTTACGCCTCGTCAACATCGCAGTCTTTAGAGGCGGGAAAGGACAGGAGGGCAGAACGGGAAGGAATTCGGCCATGGATATTTTGTAAGGACCATCCCGGCATCTGTCCCAAATGATTTGGGAAACCTTGGAAATCCCAAATCTGGATGTCCAGACGGGGATTCGAACCTGCATCCTCCCTTTTAATTCTCGATCCTGATCTCGGTTTTCCATGTTTTACCGAAATTACGATGGCCCGAATGAATTCGTCAATGGCCATGGAGAAATTTTCCCGCGCTTGATAACATATCGATATCTGATTTGAGTTTTCTTTGTAATGATACTCCGTACGTTCGACTTAGACTTTGTCAAACCTCATAAAGGTTATGTCTGTGGCGGTGTGGTTGCATGTCTACCACAGCCGAACCCGCCGCATTCATTGCTATGCGGGCGACGTCTGTGAGGGTGGCCACGCTCGACGCCTGAGGAGGCGTTGCCAGGCGACCACTTCCTTGACGTCGGCAGGTGGTTGCGATTTCAACTCACAATCCGCCTCATTGGCCATTCATACCGACTCATTCACCTTGTGAAACACCCATATTGCCATTGACCCCATGATACGCCCTGCAGCACGAAATACATTTCGCGAAACACTACAAAATGTTCTTTCAGATACATATTAGAAAAAAGTCCTTTGTCGAGATCGATCATTTTTCGTATCTTCGTATGTTCTGAAGTTGAAAGCTGTAATATTTCTCACTGACCAAGCGTGGTGGTGTAGCAGATAGCGTTCTGGCCTCGCATTCGAGACGACGCCTGTTCGAGTCCCCGTCCGGGCATCCAGATTTGGGTTTTCCATGATTTCCCAAATCACTCCAGGCAAATGCCGGGATGCTTCCTTCAAAAAATGGCATAGGCCGAATTCCTTCCCATTCCTTGCCCCCCATCCATTCCCGTCTCTAAAGACCTCGCTGTTAAGAGACGTTAAACAATTATTTTTTTAAAAATTCTTACTGAAAATGTAAGTTTGCTGGATGATTAAAAGCACAATTAAGCTGTATTCGGGAAGACACAATGGGCACAACTTTTCCTAAAAATCCTGGCGTGCCGGTAGTCAAGATTACAGTTTTAGACGATTTTCCGTAAGAATCGTACAGATCCAGGCGAAAGATGGGACGGTTCCCACAATCCGCCTCACGTTTACATATCCCGTACGATCCCATACATATCCCATAAATTGACACTAATCGTACTTAACACACTGTACCGTTTAAATTAAGTAGGCGATCATGGCAGAAAATATTGATGCGATTATTTCTGTCACCAGGTGACAGGGCATTCTGACCATCTCGTAACCAATGCTTAAGGAAGAGCCTAAAATTTAAATATTAGTCGAGCAACAAAATTTTCAGAGAATGAATGTATTGTTTGACTCCTAACCAGTACCCACATTTGCCCGGTATGACTGCTCGTCCCTGTCATCTAACTGCTATTTTCCCTTCTTCGTCAGTCTTTCCTCATATTGTCAATCATTATACTGTTAGCCCCACAAAATCCTCGTTGACTCGCGTATTTCATATGAGTAAGTTACAAAGTTGCTTATAGTGAAGTCAGACCTGAACTCGTGATGCTTGAGAATTTCACGGTGGCATTTCATGGCATGAAGCAAACAGGTTAAGGGAAATTGTTATTTGTCGATTTGCTTTAGTGCATTTAAGAGGAGCATTACGATGATAAATCTCCAGTTCTGTATAGAGCTGTGACAAGCAACTTAGTTATTCAGATATTACGCCGTTATATCATTCTAAATTTTCATTAAAACTAACCACATTTACCATCATTATTTTTGTAGTGACACTTCCTTTGACTGAAGCAAAGGTTGTATTGTTCCAAACATTATTGTGCATTAGCACCTTTATCGTATTCATCGTTAGCGTAAAATTACTTTCCAAGAATTGTTCAAGAATATTATGCTATATTTGTAGAAGTGCAGGGTGACCTGCAGCATCAAACTAGACACAATATACCGCGGGACTGTGATTTCCGTTACTAATGAAACCGATTTCTCATATAGCAAGCCATTAGTAAATTGAATAACCGAAACAGTTATACCAATATTTTCTATTTCATGTTGCGGTTAAAACGTATTAGGTCTGGCAGAATTATTTCCTTGTTTTCAGATACGTATCTTTAAAAAAAAAATCATAGGTGCTAGAAAAGGTTATTCTAAAATATAGAATAACCGAATACCGAATAATCCATTTATTTTTATTTATTCATTAATTCTGTTTTCAGTTAAATCTTTTGTATGAAGATTACCAACACGCAAAGTCTCAATACCCAGTATCTATAGTTAGGGTTAGCTTAAACGCTTATTGATAAATCTGTTAATATACTACATAATAATTCTATGCAATTCCTATCATTTCTACTAAATGGAAATGGAACCAGTTAAACCAAAAGATAACTAAACAAAATACGATTATTTCAAAACAGAGTAATCACAGTCATACGCAAACACATATTATAAAAGTTATTGTTGAAAGACAAAATGTGTACTTTTATGCCTATTGAATGTATAGAAACTTTTTCTGATTCTTCATCGTAGAAACAGTTTACTATGTAATGTTGATAGCATTTTTCCAAACAAAGCATAAATATTCAATATTTTGGCGTATCGGCTGTTGACAAACTCATTTCAGCATGGCAGAGTGAAGCGGTTGTGGAGAGAATAGAAGGAACTACGATACTAAATATTTGTGTGTTGTGTCATCCTTTTACTTTTAAATTAGTTATTTGATTTGTTCGAAGTTACCCTCGTTTGAACCCCTCCAGCTCCTGTATTTGATACCCTGACCAAGAGAGAATTGAAGGGGATTAAGGGAATAAATTTTGCCACCGTATTTTGAAGGAATCATCCAGGAATCCCCCTGAAACAACTTCAGGAAAACATGGGAAACCTAATCCGAGCCTGGTGGGTGAGCAATAACGATCGAGTCTGGCATTGGGGAGGAAGCGAGTTCAAATCCCCGTCAGGCAATCCAGATATAAGTTTTCTATCGTTTCCCGGAGTCACTCCAGATGAACGCCGAGATGGTTACTTCAAAAGATCCGGTAATGTCCTCGACGTCAACGAGGCGAAAACCATAAAAAACAGAAACCTAACTCTGAGAAATGATACAAGAGATGGAACCTGCATCCTCCAGAATTCCGGACGTCAGTCCCAAGCGATAAAATAAGCAGTGGTACCTGTAACGAGAGGGATTCTCACAATCATAAATTAGCATTTCAAGCTTAGAGAGAGAGAAATTTTTATTTTGCCGGTAAGGTAGTCAGGGACTGGAATAATTTATTAGAGGTAGTATAGAATAATTCAGGACGCAGTGAAAGAATGTAAAGTAGAAATTCGCGTAAATCATGGGTCGTAACTGATAACAATAGTAATATCAGAATTACGGAACCTGAAAGATTATGGACGAAGCACTGATCAGTAAAACAAAATAAAAAATGAAGAAACCAGAAGATATCCTGTCTGCCAGAAGCTGTGTTGTTTCTACACGTGTGTTCCAGCCGGTAAACTGCCCGGTACACGGCTCTGCATTCTCTGCCGCGCAACGACACCCAGCGCAATGAAATTTTACAGACTCGTTGACGTGCCTGCGCGGGACGCTGTTAAAATTTCAATTAATTAAACAGCGCGTTCCAAGCGATCCGAATTACAGTGAACAGCGGAGAACCCTGGGATCGTGTGACGCCCGCATTGTGTTGGGATACGGCTCTCAACAGCTTGCTAATTTCTAGTCCTCTCTCCGCTGTCAGTCACAACAGTTGCCACTGTATGCGAAGAGCGCTGGATAGCGATTAAATCCGCGTCAGTGACATTTAGTATTTAAGGTGAGCTTGCTAAGTTTTACTTTATATTTGTAATTGTCAGTTTCGCAAAAAATAAATAAAAAATAATAAAAACCTACAACTTATTACGTCGACACCCAGTTGAAGCTCTTTATTACGCGTAGATTCTGACCTCCTCGCCTGAAATTCATGAATTGCTTCGTTTCAGCTATCAAAGCTATAATCTCACAGATAAATACAAATATCTATAACGTGAATGTGAGTGAAACGTAGTGTTTTGCTTGTGCAGTGCATTTGAAATAAAAGAGAGCCGACAGTGAATTCTCGTGCCAACTCTTCGGAAACGCACCTCCCAAGCCAACTATTTAACGTTATCATGCGTCCGAGCGTGGTCGGTGAGTGTTAATTGTCTGGTCCCGCGGTCCGGAGGACGCGGGTTCGAATGCTCGTCCGGCGATCCATTTCCATAGTTTTCCCTAATAAGTCAAGGCGAATGCCAGGATGGTTCTTCTGATAAAGGATGACGCCACTCTTGCCGGATCCAAACTCCTGCGAGCAGTCCTTGTGTTGAGTACTACTGCGAGATAATTGGGAGTGAATTGACTCCTGCAAAGGGGTTTCCTTCAAGTCTACTTCCGTACCGAGATTTTGGAGTGGATTTTTGTAACCCAAGCCCGACTCTTTGGCTCAGTTGGTTGTCCAACTTAATGGTGTCCGGCTTATGACATGGGGTGGTATGAGAAATCTTTATCGTCAGAATTTATCCGGCAGCATAGGAGAGGTGGTGGTGTACAATTCCTAATCTCCTCATTGTTCACCAAAAGTCCTGAATTAAATCCGTGACCTCTCCGCAATGCGTTTGGATTGAGGATATATTGCTGACGGTGAATCGTCCATCGGATGGGAAAGCTAATCTTGGCAGCCTCCATTGACTTTCGAAAAGGTAGTTCTGAATGGGACCACGCCTGGTATCTTCCTTCTTTCATCTCTCATCCACAATACAAAAAAACACTCTACACTGAACACAAACATCTACACAATACTCACTGTCTAGGGGCGGTATCTTTGTCTGACGACGATTACGTCGTGCTCTGTTGACACCCGCAAATACTCGGCACCTTCTACGATGGTGCCGAGAGCATCAGAACTGGACCGACGAGTAGTGTGTTCTACTCAGATCAGAGCGGATTAAGTAATTATTTTAGACGTCATCTGGCGAGAGGTGGGAACACGCAATGCACCCAGGAACATTGTCAAATATGATTGTTTGTATAGTCCAAATGTAATTGTATGGGGAGACATAATGTTGTATGGACGTACCGACTTCCAAATCTTTTAACTCGGTACATTCATCGGTCAACGTTACTGTGATATTGTTCTCCTTCCCCAAGTGCATCTTTTCAGGTGTGCGCTCAGACCTGAATTCATTTTTATTGTTGACCGTATCGAACAGCGAAGGTGGAGAACTCTTGTAACGGAAGGAAGTTCGGCAAATGGACTGGCCTGCTCCTTCTCCGAGGACGTGTGGAATGCGTTGGGGAGACGTATTGCATGCAGCACGTACACATGTGCCAACGACCTTTCAGTAATTATCGACCACGTTGGTGGAAGGTTGAAAAATCTTACAACAAGAACTCATTACCAACCTTGTGGCCAGCATGGGATCATGTTGCAGAGCATGCATCGCTGTCTGTGGTGATCACATAGCCTCTTAGGAACCATCTCCTTACTTTTAGTAATGTCCACGGGACCATCATGAATCGCAGTGACTATAGTGTAACTTATTGTCTCTCTATAAAAGTGTCATTTCTGTTCATCTTATTGAATATTGCTTTCAATTGCTTACTGTACCGCACAGTATCAGTGCTTTCCATGTATGCCTCAAGTTTCATCGAGCTTGGCTCTGACAGCATGAGAAACTTAATTTCGTCCTTAAGGGAACACCAGTGTACATACAGCCCTATAACTAATCCACGAATTATTAAGTTTCTTAAACCTTAGATTTATTAGAAATGGATAACATTATGGTTAAAAAATAAATTGCTCTCCCGTTTGATATACATTTTCTCGCTTTGAACAAGGACTGTCAGTTACTGTATGTGCATATAACTTTTTGTATGAGTACATCCTATACAATTCACTCATTTATTCGGTGTCTATAAATGATGGCACGCTGGTTTCATAATATTGATACACTTAGGACCAATAAATCAGGCTGTTTAATGCTATTCACTCTACCCTGACCACGGATCTGAGACAAAAATGTGCACTGTCTCCGATAAGTTAAGCGCCGTCCTCTTGCTCATCCATCTCTCTGTTACGGAAGCCTTTTTCTTTATTCGTTCTCTCCCCCTTTCTAGCTGGTAAAAACTGTAGTTCTCTTTATTTTTGCCAATGTTTGCCTCTCTGGTTGGTGGGTAAATACGACACAAAACGTTGCCATTACTTATCGAGATAGCGGGAATCCTGAACTAGAGTGCTTCTCGAATGCTTACCGCAGGATACTCTCTGCTCCTCTCTTAAGCTGTTTGGGCTCCAAACATACAAGAGCCTCCACTTAGATAAATTTCTTCCAGATACCTATTTCGTCTTGTATTCTACATTTCGTGAGACACTGAACATTAAATCATGTGCAGCAATGTTCTTGATTAACTGAAACATGATACCAGATATATATTTGTTTTACTGAGTTAAATACTTAAGCTTTCAGTAAATAAGCAGATAACATAGAACCTTCTGTGATGAAATGTAAAAATGGCGGGACATTCGATAGACTGGTATTTGAATTAGAGCACATCTCATCAGTACCTTCACTCTCCTTTAGTAATCCTGTCCAGAATATTGAAAATGTTACCACCAATCTCTTTCCGTAGCTCAGTTTGGGAATTTTTCGTCTTCTGCACGAACAATGTCAGTATGCGAAAAGATAACTGAAAGTATAAGCTATACTTTCCTCTTACACTTTGCTGAAAAACAGAACGATAATGATTTTACCCCACTAGTACTCTGTGGGTTCTCGAAATAAATGAGAGAAATTAATGATGACATCATAGATTCGGCAGAGATTCTTTGTTCGATATAGTAATTGTGATTCGTTTATACCACGAAGAATCCATTAAATCGTACACAGCTTTCGTTATTTTATCGTTTCGTTTATTGATAGCGATAGTCATGTGCACGAAAAACTATTCTTCTTAGCCTTTACATGTATATTGTATCTAATGTTAAGGACGGAAGAGAAAGTCACCAAGGGGGATGTAGTTAAGAAGTGATTTTTCAAGGATTATGGTGCGTGGAAATATTTAACCCTGCCAGATACCATTTCTGTTAATCACTTGACTATTTACGCAAAATTGCTATACTTATTGTCGTTTTCATAGTGGATTTAGGGGGGTTCGACAACATGCTCGTCAGAAAAAAAAACTAATAGAGAAAACTGACATCGAAGACGAAGTTAAATTAATAGATTGAAGTTATACTCTTCATTGGTCAGTATCTCTCCAAATTAAAAGACAGTAAATAAAACAATTCTGTTGTCTGTAAAGAAGCCAACCAGACTTCAATGGGATTAAAGTATATCAAAACTTATTTGGTAGTACGCAAAACAGAGGTTGACTAGACGTAGTGTGGCTATCCAACGACGATTGAGATTTCTAGTTCATATCCATCCTTCGTCTCAAAATATTGTGTAAGGTTCCGTTTTTTATATTAAAAAATTCTTAGACTACTGGACACCGTGTTTGTGTAAAACAATGGGTGAATCATTAACAAAGTCGAAATCTGCCATTGTTCAGATGCATTTGAGATGCTTCATCTACCTACAAATAAAAAATGAAGCACCCAGAAACATGATTGGATTGCAATATAATTTTGTACCTTCATATGACCATGCATATGACTAGTTTCAATTCTGTGTGACAGGTAAAAAGGCCACCGGAGTGCGTTAGTGTAGTTCGTGTTTAGTGTTGTTACCAGGCCTAACATGGTATATAGCGTCTGATGCGAGTGATTACTATGAAGATGCCACATGAGATATCTCTACCAGAGACTAACATAGTTTTTTTTAATTACCTTTCCAAGATACTATTACAAAATACAGGATATAAGATTCAAAGTTGCAATATTCAAGATTCAAAGTTACATGCTACTAGGTTCAAAATACAGGATGCATGGTTCTAGATGCGAAGAACAGGATGCAGGACAATAGGGGAAAGATGCAAGATTCAAAATACGGGATGCAAGATACATACTTCTTAGATGCGAGATACATGATACGAGATACAGGCTTCATACAGACCAGCAAAGTAATCTTTTACAGTATAGGCTTCTTGCAGACTAGCAGCTTAATCGTTCGGCGAGTAGTGTTTACTTCGGAAGATATGGTGAAAGAAATCTTCTCCTGCGGCTCTCTTCCGGATCGGCGCCCCTGCGTGTGTTGTGATGGGATATTTGAATCCCCGCCCGTTACGAGGAACTGCAATATTTTGCGGTATGAGCTGTCGTAACGGCAAGCAATGTAATCAATGTGTTTTTGACCGTGTTGCTGACAATCGTATAGTACTGTATGGCCTACCATCCGTGTCGCGGAATTTTGTTTCCATGCGGGTTTGCGTATCTTATCGGGCCTAAGGCTTTCCTCTATTGAAATTCTAGTTATTGTGCTTCCGTCCAGTTGTGCCAAGTTGGAGTTGAGCCATATCCAGATGCGTTGTGTTTCGCCGCACGAGAAGTGATGTTGAAGGCCACATTTGTGTAATCTGTCAGTTGCCGAGAGATGTATCCGAAATAGTTACTCATTTGTCGGTATTAAAGTTAGTTAGTTGTTTTGTACCCTATAGACATTAACTCAGATGGGAGATTTTTACTAAACATAGTCCGCACACTTGAGGCCAAATGTCCTTCGTTGTCTTGGGTGTGGTGGATCAGAGCTCGTTTGTAAGTAAATTTTTTCTAAAAAAAAAAAAAAAAAAAAAAAGTAGACTCTGAGTTGATGTAGGTTACTCCCTATGTTTCTATGTATACTGGGCTTTCGTTCATTGTGGTTTGTAGTGCCTTATGACGGAAGTTGTAAAACAGGAGTCGTTGTTATATTTCAGCTTGTCTATTGCGTGTATAATAAAGCTTTGGATCTGGCCTTTACTTTTATGACTTTCAGACCTCCCTTTTGTTTTGGTCGTGTTAGAGTTTCGAATATTTCCTTGAATATGTCATTTTGGCAAACGAACCAGCATAAGGCTTTTTGCATATTTTCTGCAAAGGGGTCATGCGCTGGTAACACCAGGGCTACATAGCTCATTTTGTCTAGGATGCAGGTAGTTATCATCCTTTATTTTTGCACCATGTTGAGGCTTCTGAAACTGAGTGCACTCAGGAGTAGTCTTACTTTATTTAAGATGTTCCTCCAGTTGTTTGTGGACATTTTTTGCTCGTTTTCCTCGAGTAATATTCCTAATTTCAAAGAGGCCTTATGGTAGGTCTCCATTTGGCCGGCTGGTCGAATCGTACAAGATCAAGCTCTGTAAAGGACTCGGATGTGACAATGGCCCAATATTGGACTGCACGAGATCGTGAGGGCAGGTGTGCTCGTCGTCAAGATTCCGGTGGACCACATCTGATCACCACAAGGGAGGTTTTTTTTCGTTTTGGCTTTACGCATCATCTGCGTCGAGGCTATCTAAAGGCGCGAAAGGACTGTGGACAAGGAACGAAAAGGAATTCGACCATGGTTTGTTTAAAGTAACCATCCCGGCATTCGCCTGGAGTAATTTGGGGAAACCATGCATACACAAATCTGGATGACCGTACGGATACGGTAATCCGCGGCCTTCCGAATGCGAGGCCAGAGCGTTATCGTTCACACACAGCGCTCAGTCACAAGGGAAAATCGACGTTTTGTGCTCCGAGCACATCGTAACCTCTTCTCGTCTGCGCCTGCCATCCGAGAACAAGTAATTGACTTCCTGCAACATTCTGTATCATTCCACAGCATTAGTCGGAGACTAGCAGCAGCCGGATTAGGTAATACCATCCCATTCGTAGGATGCCATTAACACCACAACACAAAAGGCTGCGCTTGGAGTGATGCCATGAACGGAAAGCATGTACTGCTGATGAATGACGTCACATTATGTTCAGCGATGAATCACGGTTCTGCACTACCTCGGATGACCATCATGGGCGAATATGGTGACGAGAGGTCCCATTCTTTCATTGTTTTGGGGAAGCACAGCGGTGTTACTCCAGGTGTTATGGTGTGAATAGCCTACGGGTATGAATTTTGGTCACGACTGGTAGCGATCAGGCACGATTTTGCCGCCCCCCACCTTTTCAAGTTGTCTCCCGGAGCAAGCACCACGCCCCCCCCCCCCTCCCACCTCCTAAATCCGGCACTGCACCTTGAATCTCAGCTTTAAAAAATTGGATTTTGGTAAAGCATTACTCTTTTTCCAAAGCAATATCAAAGAAGGGAAAATTTTCACTTAACGTAGGGAGTTCTCCATTCATATTAGAAGAAACAACGGGAAAAACAGAGCTCATGCTCTTGGAAAGTATGTCCAATGAAGTTTCTGACTTGAGTTTTGGTTCAGTGGTTGCTAAAATAAAAAAAAAATAAAGAAATTTTCGATCAGCTGAGTATTCCTGTGCTGTCAGATATTGCTTTAAAATTTTTGATATCTTCTGCCGCATCTTATCGAGTTGTATCAACAATTTATCTTCCAGTGCCTAATAGTTGCAATAGTCTACCAGCAGAACCTATAAAACAGCTGCTGACAAATATTGGTACACATGACTTTTTTATATAAATAATTCCTGGAAGCACAGTCCACATTTCTATCTTACTCTTCATATTGACAAAGTTTTTTTGTAAACGGAGCTTAGGAAGCATAATTAATGTCCAAATTTTACCTCATTCATCACCTTGGTTTAGAATTTTTTGTGGAACTGAAACTCTTTGAAATGACACACTCTCATCATAATTCTATGCAACTTCCTAGACCTAGAAAATGGTAATTTGGTATACATATATGGTTTAATCCCCACAGTACAAGAAAAGTTCCTGTGTTTATCCAATGGCAATCTTAAAGCTGAAACGTCTTAGAGAAAATTTTTACGTTAATTGCTTTCTTCTTGATGAGGCTATATGCCTTAAATTTCAGTTTTTCACAAAGATCAGGAGCATAAAAAAACACATTAAATTTTACTTTTTTCCTACATTTAATTTGGAAGTTATTGGAAGGCTTACACCGATGGTAACAATGCAGGCACGGCGTCACTCGCACAGAACGAATCGGACTCGAGCCCGTTGTTTTACATGAGCGTGCGTTCTCGTGGGAAGTATTTCGACATGAAAATTGGATATAAGCAGGAATATTGATAAATTTGGATACCAAATCTTTGCTAAGATGCAAAAATTTGATCCAAAAAAGTAAGAAGACTCAGAATAAGCTATCAACCTACAAGAAGAAATTAAATTCCACATAAAACAATCCCTGAAAAAAAAAAGTGACTTGGCCACTATGCAAACTCTGGTGTCTTATATAAGATAAATGCCTGTACAGTGTTGCATTATTGATCTTTTAAATTCGCAAAAGCCAAGATTTCCCTCGATCTTTCGGGACACATTATGCGTTTCCTTTTAGTAAAGATGTATAATGGCTAAATCACAATTTAAAAAATTATCCGTAACATCATGAAAAACCATTCTGTTTCAGAAAATCAAAACTTGATTCAAAAGAATATCTCAAAACTTTTCATCAGTAAATATCCACAATACATCGCCCTTTTTTAAAAATAATTTGTTTTTGTAAAATTGTTTTTATATAATAGGGTCGATATATCGATACTTTTTCTTCGATATATCGAATCCGATATTGATACTTTTAAAAATATCGATATATCGAACATCCGATATTTTTTAAAATATCAACAGCCGTAGCCTGCATGACGAATCGTTGGTCTTTTTCAATGTTAAACAATAGAATTATCAGATTTTGGCGCATACAAATGAGTTCCGTATTGTCGCCTCAAACAGCACTGAGGAAAAACGAATTTCCTCCATCCATACAGAATGAGCCTCAGGAGTCAGGAAATTTCCGAGCCCGAAAAACGTGCGCACCAGCAGTTAACCGTCATCTCCTGCAATACTCCCTCGCTGTTCCATAACGCATGATTTATATAACAAAATACTAAGCCTGTCCACCCAGTCTTCAGCGAACGCATTACTTGTATCTAGCTTTCTTCACGTGTTAAATTATTTCTTTACAATTCAATAGAAACAATTCAAGCAGCCAAAGACATTTAAACCATTTACTATCAAAGTAATAAATTTTGATTTTTTTTATCATCATTATAAGTTTATGACAACCATGTTCCCGCTGCGAGAAAGAACAGTTATTGGCAATTTGGTATTTGGTATTAGCTAGAAAATTCGCGCATTGTCTTTATATAAATAATTTCAGTTGGAAGTTGGCAGTAGAATTGAAAAGAATTTTTACGTTATGGCTTAACACTTCTTCAACGTCGAGATCATTAAAAGCGCAATGCGATACTACTTGGTGATGACGACCGGAAAGTAATACAGCCATGTTCTTTTGAAGGATATATCAAATCATTCCCTTTGAGCAATTTCGGGAAATCATGAAAAACCGAAATCAGGATAGCTGGACGGGGTTTTGAACCCACGTCTTCCTGAATGTCCGACCGAGCCTTGCCGCTCACTCACCGGTTCAGAAGGGCAGAATGATCGCTTATTAGCTATTTCCCTCGCGATCCAAGCAAGATTTTAGTGATTAGCTACTAAAACCTTGGCAGAGCTCACACCTAACGCCAAAATGACAGTCGTCCGTCCTCCATGTGGTTCCTGTTCGTCTATAAGTTATCCACACTTTTGGATTCACATATTTGCATTGTGTTGATGTATCTTCTGCAATACGCAGCCAACAATTTTCAGCTACCGTCACGTTATCTGCTTGACCTTGCCAGTCTTACGTTTTAGCATCTTACTTTCTGATACCGTTCTTGATGTTGGTGCACCCAGATGGGTTTATGGACTCTCTCATCGAGAGTTATTGCTGGGTGTCTTGCAAGGTGAACTTGTCGATAGATCTACGGCAGACTACTAACCGGCAACATATGTAACATGGTCCTCGTAAGAAGTATAGAGATTCCTATGCTAGATGTGATCGAAAACTCTACATCTTGGGCGATTGGTGATGGTCTCTCACAAGTGTCCAGCGACAGGAATGGTCGAAGAAACTAGCTAAGTTAGCCAGTATCAAATTAGAGGTAGGACTGTTAGTCACTAAATGTAGTGAGGAGACCTTTATTTTAATCGGTCCCTAAACAATTTTGGTTACTGCTTTATGGATATATTAAGAGTCGTTGCCTGGGAATAGATAAGACTGCAAGCAAACACAGTCACACTTCTCATGGCGCGATCAGTTTCTATGTAACGCATTGTATGGATGGAATAACATCTTCGTTCAAATCATGTGAGGTCCTCTGAAAGCAGATACACATCTGGTTTCACATAGTTAAAAACTGAAACTTTGGTAAATTTCTGTAACCATTAGAGTTATATTGCATTTTTGAAGGCACCCTCTCTTTCCAGAGTAACGAAAGCGTACACTTAAACGTCAATTTCAGATACATGTGCCTGTTTTGGATGTATTTCGTTTCGAATCACGAGTTTGGAGCACGCAACACTGACAGACGAGCATCAATGCTGTGCATGTAGAACGGAAATGCAGAGAGCTGCTGCTTTGTGTATATTGCCACCTAGCAATAGAGTGTTCCAACCTCGTCCTTCCAGAACAGACACCTATCAGTTAACCTTGATGTACGCGGTTCATATTTTGAGATGCTTTTAAAATCTACAGGCGAAAATTACCTATTCTGAAACATCAACGTTCAATAAATTTGCAAAATAATGAAAATATTATGATAAACAAATTATGTGAAAGTTGCGCCAACTACCGGTGTAGCTGAGACATCTGTTTAAATTTATTAAAATTTAAAATTAGAAATAGTTTGAAAAGAGAATAAATTTCGAGTAGAAACGTTTGTTGATGTCTCAAACTAAATTACTAGTTCATCGCTATATTCAAATGAACGTAAAAGATGAAACTTTAGGGACGTTCAGTTCTACAGTTAAGTCGTCAATCGACAATGTTTGGATTCCCGACCGAATAGGTAGGTTTTTTTTTTAGATCACTGCTGCCTGAATGCTTATTAAGGTATGTCCTGTTTCGATTCATAACTTCATCGTCGATGAAGCATAGAACCTCAAAGAAAATAATAAGAACAGAAGAGTCCTTTGCGAAAACTGAACGCGGGGGGTGGGCGGTAACATTCCGGCCTCGCATTCCGGAGGACGTGGTTCCTAATACCTATCCGGCCAACCAGATTTCGGCTATCCATGGTTTCTCCAAATCACTCCAGTCAAACGCCAAGATGGTTCCTGCAAAAGGTCATGGCTGAATTTCTTCCTGTTTTTTGTCCCCGTTCCCTTCCGACCTCTAATTACCTCGAAGTCAACGATGCGTACAGCCAAAAAAATATTTGTGAAAAGCAATTACTTTCTGGAAAGTAACGGATAATTTCGTAATATTCATATCATTGCAGCGTCATAATCTGTAGATACTCGTCTGTATAATTTTCGTCAAAGGAAATTTGAGTCATTTTCCACTTAAATTATATCTTAATAGTTCTTAGAATATATCATATCAGTCGAAAGCGCTCATCGCCAAGATTGCACATGTTTTTTTGCTGACTACATTCGTTACTATTTCAGCATTCATATTAATTCTCATAGGCCCA
Organism: Vandiemenella viatica; assembly: GCA_031002005.1. Lineage (NCBI taxonomy): Eukaryota > Metazoa > Arthropoda > Insecta > Orthoptera > Morabidae > Vandiemenella > Vandiemenella viatica. The sequence goes on from JARYHS010013631.1 coordinate 30,740,575, forward strand.
CATTCGAAAAAGAATAGTGATTCAGAGCGGCACTTCAAGAACCAAAATTTTTCATAACAATTACATAATCATGGGATACGATTATATAAAATTCATTCAAGGAGTATTAGTTGCTCCATAATATTATTGTTATGTGGAACTACGAGGCTGGGATGTCATTGACCACGCCCCTTACAGCCCCGATTTGGCACCCAGCGATTTCCATCTGTTTCCGAAATTGAAGGAGCACCTAGGCGGTCTACGATTCCAGACGGACGAGGAGTTGCAAGAAGTAGTTTCCAAGTTTCTCAACGGGTTGGCGGCGGACTTCTTTGAGGTGGGAATACAAAAGTGGATTACTCGACAGAAAAAATGCATAGAAAAAAATGGGGACTATGTAGAAAAATAGCTTAAAGATCAACGTTTCCAATGGTGTAATCGTTTTTTTTTCTAATAAAATACCGTGTGTCTAAAAAAAATGTGGGTACCTTATCTTTGAAACAACCCTCGTAGTAAGCAGAATGCCTTCAAAAAAAACTATGCAAATTATTTGTCACATTCACAAGTTAAGATATTAAAATCCTTGGATGACTGTAACTATTCATATTCACTGTGTCTTTCTCAATTTATTTTATTGCCGTTAGTTGATTATTACATTTATCGGCAATTATACAGACAAATTGCTTTGGTAGACCCCATTCTTTCCGTAACTATAAATCCAGTGATAACTAACAAACAGAAAAGTGTTTTAATCTTTCAATTTATGCATGAAAATAATACTCAAAATAGAATTTTTTCGCTAGATCTCAGTTTATTTTTTCATTTTTAATGAAGCAGAGGTCCAGATCTACAGATTACGGTAAGATTTACCTCATTGATCACAACTAGACTGGATCGCGCCTTGACCGTGCATTGCCAATAGATGACGAGCGATGCGTGCTGCAGCTACTGAATGGGCAGCTGATTTTAGACCTGTGACTAAAAGCCGAAGGCAGCGGAATCTTGATCACTGAAGGTACTCTCCAGGCTGTACGTTCTGCACGTGACTGTAATCTGCAAGATATTAAAGCTTAGCTGCTTCTACACTTAATAAACTAATCTTACATTTTTGGCTTCACGCCCAAAATAGTTAAAGCAGTTTATTAATTAATCTTATAAGTTTTCTCGTGATAGACGAAAAACTTTTTCCTAGTAATTGTGCTTTGATGTTCGTCCCCACCGGAGCAACAGTATACCATGAATATTGTGAATGAGTCTGCAGTGAGAAATTATGAAGAAAAGTGGAAGCTTTAACACTGAAATGTATATTGTAACAGTGGTCCCTGCACACGGCTTCACGTGGCATTGATTGAGGAAGAGCTCCGTATTTTATTACACGATTTATATTAGCTTGACTTGTATGTATCTATACATATTAAGAACCGGTGACAATACAATATTTTCATATAAACGTTCTGCTATTATCATTACTTTGGCAGTAACAAAAGAAAAGTAACGGAATTTTTCGATTCAATTTTCACCCACTTCCTAATTACCGAATTTTTTTAAAATTTTGTGCACATATTAGGAACCGGTGACAATACAATAATTTCATAGCTATGTCCAGATATTCTCATTACTTTGACAGGAACAACAGAAAACCGTTTAAATGCTATGGAATATTTTATTTCAATGTTCACCCACTTCCAGATGTCCGAGTTATTTGAAATTTTGCACACATATTTAGAACCGTTGGCAATAAAATAATCTCATAGTAGCGTCCTGCTATTCTAATTACTTTGACACGAACAAGAAGAAAGCAACGGAATCTGTGAATTCAATTTCACCCGCTTTCAGATATCGGAATTGTTTGAAATTTTGTACACATATTAGGAACCGGTGACAATATGATACTTTCATAGCTATGTCCTGAAATTCCTATTGTGAACTAAAAAGCGAAAAATAAAGTTATAATTTAAAAAACTAAAATACACGCTTCCGTAGTAATATGAACTAAAAGGTTAAAAATAATGTTTAAATCTAAACATTTTGTTATACAGCGTTAGGATGTCCCGCAATTAAGTATCACTTTTTGAATAAGCTTAAAATAAGAATAAAGTCACTGATTAAAAAGTTAACTTTAATGTAAAAAATACGTGGGGTGCTCTCCAATTGTACAGTACATTCACTTTATCTTATTCCTTGAGGTTCGTATCTCTTTTAACATTCCACAACAGGCACATGTTACAATTAGTGTTTTTGTAGGTTCAAAATAATTTTACCATCCAATCACAGCTTTTCTTCTAAAACCATATCGCACTACCTTTCTTCTAGATCTTCCTTTTTTTTTATACGATAAACGTTACACCACAATATTTCCTTCATAGATATTTTTATAATGGGCATTCCTTATTATTGAATAATTTGATCTTTACTATATCTAACTATTGCTTACGTAGCTGTATGTGAGACTGATTTTTCAGCAGTTTGCTCACTCACCGCCTCGTGCCACAACGAAGTATTCTCGGAGAAAATTACTTTGTTCAGTAGGTTTAGCCAATTTGTTACGGAATACTTTGATACTATTTTGTTTAATTTGCTTCTATAATGCAGCTAATTGTGCATCACCCCGGTGTTCAAGTGCAGGAATATTACAAAAATGTAGAAAATAAAAAATGTTTTGAATTCCATTTCTAGAGAACGTTACGACTGGTGCAGTGAACACATTATTTGCACTGTGATAAATCATAGTAGTTAATTCATTATCTTATAACATTTAAATAAAAAAATATTCATGCTTGGAATTTATTAAATTCCACTATCTTAATATACCTCAATAAGACTAACGATCTCTAGACATACCGCAATTAAAAGTTTTCACAACCAATGTACAATCCCTGAAGCAAAGTTTAAAAAAATACCATCCCTTGGTCCCAGTAACCCCTTAGATTCTAAACCTTTCCCCTTCTCTCTCTTAACAATATTTATCTTATTTAAATCACTTTTTCAAACGTCACCGTTTCACCTCAAAATCCAACATTTACAACTTATCTCTTTGAGATACAATTAGAGCAATTTGTTTTAACCACAATTGTGATCATAATTTAATGAATTACGTGATTTCTTAAAATTATTTAAGCTAAACAATCATACACCTTTCTAAAGCGTGCCAAATATCTTCTTTAAAGAAGATACTCCTAAAGAAATAGTAGTCGCACAGCATCAGCTCTTCGGTTGAACCCCATTCTGAATGGCCTTTTAACTTTATGCTATACAAACACTATACTTCAGACTGAAGAATGTATATCAGAATAAAAAAAAAACTCATAAATTTCGTTAAAGACACTAAATACGGCTGTCACCAAAGAATAATTTTTCGTATGAAAATTTGTTCTACATTCGCTCACACTAAAAATAATTTGCGTTAATTTTAAGAATAAATTAAATTAATGAATCTAAGCAAATGATCTATTATTATACTCAGCCTAACCGCTCTTCTCCATGGAGTTTGCAACTACGTGGGGATATTTCCCGACTTTCCACTTCTTAGCTGCGGAGTAATACGCAAAATTAACGTTAGAAACATTTTTTTTTTTTTTTTTTTTTTTTGCTGTTGTCAGTTTTTAGACTGGTTTGATGCAATCCTCCATTTCTTCCTATCCTGTGCTAACCTCTTCATTTCTACATACCCCCTACAACCCACGTCCTCAATTATCTTCTTCATATATTCTAATCTCTGTCTTCCTCTACAGTTCTTACCTTCCACTGTTCCCTCCACTAACAAATTAACCAATCCAGCATGTCTCAAAATATGACCTACCAGCCTGTCTCTTCTTCCTGTAAGCTTCTTCCATAAACTTCTTTTCTCACCCATCATTTCCAAAACTCGTTCATTTCTTACTTTGTCTGTCCACCTAATTTTCAGCATTCTTCTGTAGCACCACATTTCAAATGCTTCAAGTTTCTTTCTTTCCGGTATTCCTAAAGTCCATGTTTCGCTGCCGTAAAGTGCTGTGCTCCACACATAGAGTTTTAAGAAGTTCTTTCTGATTCCTAGATCAATATTTGAAACTAAAAGGTTTCTCTTTTTCATGAAGGCTCTTTTTGCTAGTGCTATTCTGCTTTTAACATCATTCCTGCTTCGGCCATCGGTTGTAATCTTGCTTCCCAAGAAACAGAACTCACTCACTTCTCCTATTGCATCCGATCCTATTTTTATATTTAATCTGCTACTATTGGTATCATTTCTGCTACATTTCATTACTTTTGTCTTACTTTGATTTATATTAAGTCCAAAATCTTCCTTCAGTATTTTGTTCATGCCATTCAATAACTTCTCAATATCCTCAGCCCTCTCTGCTAACAAGACAATGTCATCAGCAAATCGTAGCATACTGACTTTTTATCCCTGAAAACTTATGCCAAATGGAAATTTTTCTTTGATTTTCTTCATTGCTTCTTCTACATATAAGTTGAATATTAACGGGGATAGACTACAACCTTGTCTCACACCCTTTTTAACTGATGCATGTCTTTCGTGATTCTCTACTTTTATTACAGCCACTTGATTCTTATATAGTTTATAGAGTATTCTTCTATCTCGATACTTTAGACCTGACTTCTTTAAAATTTTGAACATCTTGTCCCACCTAACATTATCAAAAGCTTTTTCTAAATCAACAAATGCCATAAAAGTATCTTTGTTTTTCTTGATCCGCCCTTCAAGTATTAATCTTAAAGACAGAATTGCTTCCCTTGTACCGCGATTTTTCCTAAACCCAAACTGATCTTCACCTACTATCTCTTCTACTACCCTTTCCATCCTTCTGTATATTATTCTGGTCAGTAATTTTGAAGCATGTGATGTTAGACTAATTGTGCGATAATTCTCACATTTGTCGGCTTGTGCTTTCTTTGGAAGTGTGAAGATGATATTTTTATTAAAATCAGTTGGAATTTCTCCTGTTTCATAACTTTTTGATATCAGCTTGAATAATCTTTCGATTCCTTCCTCTCCTAGAGATTTAAGAAGTTCTGCAGGGATCTCATCAATTCCAACTGCCTTATTTGCTTTCAAGTCATTCAGAGCTTTATTAAATTCTGTCCTCAGAACAGGATCTCCTAAGTCATCCATGTCGACATCGCCTTCCTTTTCCAATACACTATTGTTCAAGTCGTCCCCAACATACAGTTTCTCAATGTATTCCTTCCATCGGTTAGCTCTATCTTCAGACCTTAAAAGAGGTTTCCCATCGGCAGCTTTAATGTTCATACCTCTTTTCTTCATTTCTCCAAAATTCTGTTTGATCTTTCTATATGCAACATCTACTTTTCCTGCAACCATTTCCGTTTCTACTTCTTCACATTTTTCTTGTAGCCATTTTTCTTTTGCTATTTTGCATTTCCTATTTATTTGATTTCTAAATTGCCTGTACTGTTCTTTTCCTGCTTCATCCTGAGCATTTTTGTACCTTCTCCTCTGATCGATCAGCTGCAAAATTTCTTCTGTGATCCAAGGTTTTCGGGCAGCTTGTTCCCTAAAGCCTAGTGTTTCTTTGCCAGCTTTCATTATTTCGGTCTTTAATGCATTCCATTCGTCCTCGGTTGAGCTCCTTTCACAGTTACTTCTTAGACCTAAGTCTACCATTTCTGAAAATTTTTCTCTTGTGTTAGATTGTTTCAGTTTATTCACTTCCAGTCTGTTCTGCTTATGCTGCTTCCTTATTCGCTTGAATTTCAGCCTGCACTTCATTACTATCAAATTATGGTCCGAGTCTATGTCTGCTCCTGGGTACGCTTTACAGTCCAGAACTTGATTCCTGAATCTCTGTTTCACCATGATATAATCTAGCTGATATCTGCCTGTATCCCCAGGACGTTTCCAGGTGTATATTCTTCTTGCATGGTTCTTAAACAGTGTGTTCGCCACTACTAGCTTATATCTTTCACAAAATTCTAGCAACCTGCTTCCTCGCTCATTTCTTTCTCCTAGACCAAAACTTCCTACAGTATTCCCCTCTTCTCCTTCTCCCACTATTGCATTCCAATCACCCATTATTATTAAATTTTCCTCCCCTTTCACATATTGGATTAATTCTTCGATTTCAGCGTATATTTTTTCTATTTCTTCGTCATCTTCCTGTGACGTGGGCATGTATACTTGTACTAATGTGGTTGGGACCGGCTTAGTTTCTAACCTCATCAAAATAATCCTGTCACTAAACTGTTCATAATAACTAACCCGTTTTCCTACTTTCTTGTTCATTACAAATCCTACACCAGTGACTCCATTGACAGCTTGTGTGCTAATTATCCTGTGTTCCCCCGACCAGAAATCTTGTGCGTCCTTCCATTTAATCTCACTAATCCCAACAACATCTAACTTAAGTTGTTCCATCTCCCTTTTTAAGTTTTCTAACCTACCTGCCCTATTCATACTTCTAACATTCCACGCTCCGACTCGTAGAATGTTTCTATCCGTTCTGATGACTCCTCCCTGAGTAGTCCCCACCCGGAAATCCGATTGGGGGACTATTTTACCTCCGGAATATTTTACCCAGGAAGAAGCCATCATGATATATGTAATTTGAGAGGATTACATGTCCTCGGGATACCCTTTGGATCTTTAATGCAGTGGTTTCCCGTTGCCTTCTGCATCCCCATGCCGTTGATCATTTCTGATTCATCCGCCTTTAGGGGCCGTTTCCAACCCCAAGGGCAAGAGGGTGCCCTGAACCGCTCCCTGCTCTTCCGCCCTCTTTTCAGAGGCCGTTGGCAAGCAGTGGGTGACTCCTTATACCGGGAATCTTTCAGTCGCCAGAGCCTCGTCCGTGCAAACAGGGTGCACCACGTGAAGGAGAGGTTGACATTTGGTTGGAAAAGACTAGTATAGTCTCTCCCAAACCCTTACACCCCGTTAGAAACATATCAGGCAAATAAAACGATTAAATTTCGGTTGTAATTTTCAAATAAATCCGTAATAGATTTGGGTAATCAAAGGACTATCTTCACAAAATGCTCATTGCATCACGAAAATGAGTAACATAATAGACAAGAATATCATTATCACTCTATGAAAAAGTTCACCGCTCGTTTCATGTGAAATGAAAATACCACTTCTTCTGAATATGAAAATACAAGCTTGAACAGTAATGGTCGATGAGCTGAAAAAATTAACTAATGACGCATAAGAGATATACAAGTGTGATAACAATGCAGTTTATTCTATTATCATTATATGGGACAGATCCATCCTTAGAATTGGTAAAAAAAAGACGTCTTTAGTGTTTTTCATTTTTTGTGAAACTGATTTCTGATATGATTAGAAGCCTCTTAAAATTGACATAAATATTTTACTTAAATACATATTTTATTCCTATCATAGGATTTTGTTGCGTACTTCCTTGTGGAAATCAAGAACATTTTAAGTCTTTTGGCATACGCAATTGCGGCACTCAGTTATATAAAACATGAAATATTTCTGCGCTGTGCTTACTCTTAAAACTTTTTTCATAAATAAAATTTCGTCATGTATTGGTTGCCGATTGGATTTTGTAGCACTTTTTAGCTGTAAACCAAGCAAGTCAAGTTCTAGGAATGCTACAGGTGTTTTCCACTTCAATAAAATGTGTACAGTTGTGAACACCTGATACTTCAACAGCTAGCTGTAAAGACTTAGAGCTAACAATATTTCACTTCCATCTGTCGTGTTGTGAAATTTCTCTGGTATCGAAAACAATAAAATAAGACATGCATGTTTCTTTAATAAGTGAATTTTTAAATATAATACTTATCCACCGAAAGAGCACAATTCTATTAGCATTTTCCAAATTCTCCACGAATAATCTACCAATTCTCCAAGGATTCGGCAGTCCTTGGTCTGAGACTAATTTAGTTAAATTGACGCCTCGTAACTACAAACGACGTACAGTGCATTCACAATTAAAAAAAAGTGTTCATTTAGAGACAAATTAGCCTATCCACTGAAATCAATTATTTTATAACAGTTGTCAGTCTCATTAATTCAACAAAATTCAGTTTTTAGAAAAGAACTAATGTGATAGTGTGATACGTGGAATTCATTGGAAAGATTTTTGTCTATCATCTCTACCTTCCTCCCCTCTCTTTCCCCGAATGTTTTTACACCTGCAATAGTAACTGAGAAAGGTTTTGCACCATCATTCTTAAGTTGAAATACTTCTACAATACTTCTGTGTTTGTATTTGTCATTATTGATTTGCACAACGTCTCCAATGCATTCCTGTTTCTGGTTCCATTCAATTAATCACTGGAAAGTTTGTAACTCTTTCTTCATATAACCATTGATAACGCACCACATATTCCAATAAGAATTAATTTTAGTGTATCTGGAATGGTATAAAATTATGTTTTCTCTTTTTATCACGCAAAAATACGGTTATAAAAATTATAAACACTGAACCTGGGACGTTGTATCTCTCGACCACTTGTCCTCTAATATCTTACGTAAGAGGCCTTTAGTGTTGCGTGACCAGGAGTAGTGATTTGACATGGCCTAGCGGGTACCCCACCATCACTGGGGGAACAAAAACGTCTATGTCAGATCAATCACGTTATGAGGCACTGCGGGCGTTGGTCCCTGGACGCGACCGATATATATAATGGAATATGGATCAGATAGTATTACAGATTGGTTCTCGACTAGGCACTTAAGAATTATTGCCAACCTCTTACCATAAAGAGATCTACATCTATATCTCGAAATCTACTTGTGACTCGTATTGGTAATTTTGTTGAGTGTGGAGGGGATGGGGAACGATGGTTCCTGGAAGGGAGACACTGGAAAGATCAGATGTGATGCTCACTTTATTACATACTGAGCCGAGTGGTTGGCCTTGTAAGTCATGAAGTGTTATGAGTCAGTGTAGACATCTAGAGCCACAGAACTGTCGGCGCATAATACAGATTCTGCAGCTGTGCTTAACAGGAAGGGAGGTATGCATCGTTGTATCTTAGTTCAATGTATTCTGATTCTTCTGTAACAAAACTGCTATGATGTTGGTCTAGCGGAATAAAACTTTATTTTGTTCTCATCTTATCTTTTACATATTTTCCCATTCGTCTCTTTTGTATGTGCCAATGACCAGTTTGTTTTTCACAGGGACACATTTGCGAAAAGTTCACGGGGGAACTATTGCCGTAGTGCTCTGTAGCTATTACATTATGACTATGCTGATATACTGCTATAGCTTTCAAACGAACATACAGCACTACCAATACATTAAGTGGTGACAACACTAGCATGACATCAAATAGCATTGTTACAAAACATGTTGAGGATTCTAAAAGAAGTAAATAACGATCCGAGTACTGGTGATTATGTTATACATCTGCCAATGCTACGTAGTGGTAATTTGTATTAGTCACAAAATGTTTTCTAAAAAGTTTTCAGTTTCGTGAATACAATACCTAATTACTCATATTTTTACCTTCAGTACTTACGTTACGTTTACACTGTTATCTTGTCTGCGCCGATAGAAAAATTAATATTGTTGTAAATAAAATAAGATGAAAATCAAAACAAAAAATCTTCAGTTTAGCTTATTCAAATAGTTGAAAATCATTATCAAATGATATCTATTGATTTCCTTCCGGTTTTTCAGTAGTTTTATCTGACAATTAGTGGCTGGTTAATGACTTTGGTGCTCGTATTGTTACGAAATACAGAGCTGAACCCAAATGTCAACAAATGCCATCGATTGCATGAAAGAAAACCTGCCCAAATATTCACAAAAACTGAACCATTAATTTAAATATTCACATACCATTCTTTCAATAATGTATTTCGACTTTTTTAGTAAGAATTGTGTTTTTAAAATCTGGAAAGTTAAACAAGAATTTGTTGCAATATTTTTCAACAAAACCTCTTAAATTTTTAACAACTTAATTGTGTCTAACGTTTACCCAGCCGTCACAGGTCTAACTGGAAAAGCCCGTACTACAGCGGAAATATTATGAACCAAAATTTTCTTCTCAGTTATGTATATTTTGATATACGTTATAAATCGCCTAGGATGAGCAACTATTTATGATTTTATATAAGTAAATTACCGTTAGAACAATCCCTTTTCTAATTTTTAACAGATGTCTGTCAGGTTTTATATCCACCAATGTGCGATTCAGTGATATTAAATACTGCATCCATTTTACACTTTTAGCAAAATAAATATATGCTATCTGTCCTTCAAGCTCAAGATTTTGAAGATTCTTGTCAAAATCGGTCCTACAATCAAATCGAATTGCAGATTTAAAAAATAACCTGCCATAAAAAAATGTAAGTTATAACATTCTAACAGCTGATTTGCAAACAAAAACGATTTCAGAACATTAACAAACAGTAATTCCTTTTACAGAAAAACTGGGGTTAGAAGAACTATTAAAAGGTGCCGCTCCTTCCTAGCGAAGTTTTGTGTTTTATAGAATTTGCTTGATCAACCATATTTTGCTGATCAAAATTCTTAGCTACTCTTTATAACTCTGCCAAGCTTCAGGAAAGTAGTTTTATTGAAGCAAATAATATATTGTTTTATACAACACCTCTTTCATCCAAAAATGTTAATTGTTATCCCTAATTTCGTCTCGGATCACTTAAGAATAATTTAAGGACACCCCTTTTTTTTGAAACAAAAGTGAACAAATATACTGCTATTCACCTACCTCAACGCTAATTTTCTATCTATTCGCAAAATTATCTAGAAGAATATGTAGTAACACGTCGATGATTTTGAAAGTTTTCCATTTTAACTCGCCAGAATGATTTTTTTTTTTTGTGTTTATTTCCACTTTGCCACTGGTGCAATATGGCCACATGACGATACTATATTCCGTGGGATCGAACAAAAAGAATTTAAAATGCTTAAGGATGGCCGCATAGATCTCACTTCAATACAGCCTGGAAGTCCTCAGTGATGGCGACGAATGAGTGCATTGCTGTGCAGGAGCAGACTGGAAGCTGAAATTGCGTTGTCACTGTACACGGTACAGCAGGCGATAAATTTCACTGGTGCCACATTTTCCCCACACGAAAAACGAATGAGTACGGGTGATACCAGTTCGCAAGCTACGACATCTTTCAGGACAGCTGAACACACATTCTTGCCGATCTTTCTGCCTTCTCCGTCAAAATGAAATAACGTAGAGAATTGACTGCATTGATTCCAGTTACTAAGACAACTCTCATCAGCTACCAGAGTACGTTTGCAGTTTATTTACTCAATACAAGCGTCTAGAACTGTTATTTATATAACCGTTAAATAATAAGTCTAAAGAAAACCTCCAATTTCCTTAAAAATATATACTACAGTTCCCAAGGAAAATTATCATCTCTATCATTATTGGTCATAAATAGGGTTCGAATCTTTAGGACAAGTCATAATTTTTCCCTGCCGTCTTTTTGAGCTGTAATGCTGAATTAAACACTGATTGAACGTTTCCGATTGTATTTGAATGTATTTTATCTAGCATATAAATGCGTATATAGGCCATTTTTCTATCTAGTACGGTAGTATTTATGGTCATATTTTAAATAAAAATCTGGTAATTTTTTGATAGTACTGGGAATTCATTAGACATAGATGAGAAGAAATTAAGATAATTATTCATGAACTGAACTGCTATTATACACTGGAGGAAAAACCAAACTAATTGTCACTGAATTGGTCAGAATTCACCAGTCAACACTCAAAGTTATGCATTATTGTCCCTCTCTAAACGTTAATGTTCCACCAGCCTTTTAATTACAACAACGCCGTAGCAGCATGTCTGTGTCGATCCGCATCAATCAATGTCTCAATGACTTTTGAAAATAATTCTCAGTCAGTGTCAAATCTGCAGTGGATCAATGAGTACCGCCTTGCCGAAAGCAAAATTTCTTGAAAGTGTGAAGTTACAGAGTTACGTAAGGAATTTTGGAGAGGAGTATTTTAGTACAGATGAAAGAGTTATTTTCTGTAAAATAAATGAAATTAAAGTGACTTCAACAAAATGGTTTAAAATTTAATCTCCCAATGGTACAGTGAGTGCACGGAAGCAAATTATGCTGACTACGTGAAAGCGACACTACTAGATAAAATAAATGATGTACAATTTAGCATGTTTTGGTGTTTAGCAAATTTAAATGTTTGGTCATATTTTGTAATTTTTAGGTCATATTTACGCGTTTCTAAGGTCATATTTTCCTGCATATTTCTCTACTTTTTGGTCATAAAGATCCGAATCCTTGTCTTAAGAAACTAAAAGTTATTTTGACAATATTTTACCTGATAACAACCCCCAGTTCCAGTATAGTTGTCACAATAAAATGATTCCCATTGACAACCTCAAATGTGCGCGTTTCGCAAAAAAAGGGTGGGGGGGGGGGGGGAGGGAATACCTCAGGCAATCTTCAAGAGTTGTAACGCGTAATTATTTATCATCTGAAAGGGATCAAATGGTTATGTTAGAACAGAAAATGAAAATTGTGGCTTCTGTGAGAGTGATTCATATGACTGATTTAACCCCAACAGTCCTGCTTGAGCTAGCTCACCATCGTACGTTTCTAGCCTCACCTTTCTATTCATTGCATTCACTGACACAAACACAATTCATTGTTCCCCTTTTTTTTGTTACTGTACGGCGAGAATTAGTAGAAGATGAAACTAGTTAAGCTTACTCCATTGTTTTCTTGTAGCTTATAAGTGCAGTAAATAATTGTGAGTTAGTTATCTTTTTTAAATAATTTATTATTGGTACCAAGACTATATAGCAACAACCAAGGTTAATATAATTATTTTACAGTTTAAAAATAATAATAACAGGAAAATTAAGTCATCATTATTATTATTTTTGCTAGGAGGAGAGTGGACGAAGTAACTTAACTCTGTTAACTTAGAAGTCGTAAAGAAAACCATTCATCAGCCTTCTTACAAGCGTATATTGTTAACCCATCAGACCTCCTTCTTCTGTGTTAATTAATGACGCGGAAAGATGCGATTGAAGGTTAAAGATCGGTGTCCTATATTCAAGTTCTTATTATAATATCCTCTTGTCTTCATGAAAAGCAGAATAAGTACGTGAAATATAATTTATAATGAAAGTTCTAAGGATTCTTCGGAACGCATCGTCGATTAAATATACAAAGGATTGCTACATTCCTGGTTTGACTTTCTTGATAATGCTGAGTGTTTACCGAAACATTTACCGAATTTGTATATGCAGTTGAACAATCTATCGCCATATTATCTGTACATTTCATGGATTCCGATTGAGTTCTGCTATTTATAGTTAGGGTCCATCGTGATTTCCGTTTTACATATTCTACGCACATCTTCATCGTTCAACTGTTAATAGATTCGTCACATTGCTGCTTTGTGAATAAAAACTTCTATCACTTCACATTAATCTTTTAATTTAGATTTTTTATAAATCTGTGTGATATTATATTGTTGATAATTAGTATATCAGTTTTGGGTAGATATCAGCCAATTTTTAAGTTGTGGTTCTTTTTAAAAAAGTGATGATTGCTCTCTAATTTAAATTGCCTTATAATGAGTACATGTAGCTTTGGTAATAAGGTTCACCATTCTTAGGATAACTTACAATCACTGTAAACCGCGACCTCATCGAAAATACGCCATTCTGTCTCGGCAATACCTTGGCGCTCGATCCACGGATTCCACCTGAACGGAATGCGAGATGCCTCCTCTGTGAAGGGTCTCGTCCATTATCACAGGACCCGTGTTAAACACGCTATTGATTGAGGTCGAGATTCGCGGCGGCATGGAGCAGCTCCTCTGTGCTGTGATTGTCCGGGACTGCAATGCGCCACCTGCTGCACAGGAGCCCGCGGGCAACCCACGCTACACGCACGCCATTATCACTCTCTGCTGGATATTCGATTCAACTTCTTGCCTAGCTGACCGATTTTATTTTGCGTCTTTGAGCTACGAAGTTGGAATACACCAGTGGTGACGTATAATCTGAATGATGCATTCAACAGCATGAGAATATTTCGTTTATAATTGTCGAAGTCTACTTAGCTAAATATTTCCCTTCACATTTATTAAAATAAAAAAAGTTAGGGGACAAGATTTATTTGCACCAATCTTAAGTCGGGTGCAACTCACTCAATATTTAATTTCAGCAACTTAGCCGCTTATCCTTCTGTTAATAAATTTGGAATTTAAATTTAGGTAAAACATTGATACCTTACTCACATTTCTCATGAGTAAGATACTCAAAGCCTTCACTAGCTTCTGTAAATCCCTGCTAATCTGTACTAGAAGACCATCTTGCAATGGTTTTTAATTTCTATTTTATTCAACAGCAATTGATATACAACATACTGCATAACACATGTATGCGAAGGACAGTGTCGCCTGAATTTTTTTTTTTTTTATGGTTTTACGTCTTGTCGATACCGATGTTATTTCGGTAGGAGAAGATTTGAGACAAGGAGTGGGATGGAATTCGTTGATGTCTTTTTTTTAGGATCCATCTAGAAAATCACCTGGAGTATTTTCGGGAAACCATTGAACCGTAATTTGGATGACTGGGCTGCGGACTTGAACCTGCGTCCTCCCGATGACTGGTCCATCGTCCAAGGAAAAGTCACCTGAAATTTTTCTAGCTAACTCCACTATGATGTTTTGAACCTGTTTTGAAACTTATTAAAGTAACGTACAGTACACTCAACTTACAAGATCACTGATATATATGCTCAACGGAAGTTATAAAAGCAGTAATAACAAAAATAATTGATATAAAAATAACTCCGTGTGGTCGTAATGAGCTGGTGACAGGGATTCCAATGGCTGTGCATGCCGCCCCTGTCGTAACCGCTTTAACCTAACGCGGTAGTCGGAACCACGGAAGCGTTCTGGCGTATTTCACATTACACAAGAAGCTGTGCCAGATGAGGAGGTTGGGTTAAGGGCCAATGAAAATCCACACCGAGACATGGAGTCGAACCAGGGACCGTTCGATCGCCAGTCAGATGCTTTAACCACTGAACCACCAGACCACACAGAATAATTGATGAAAGCAGACTCGTGGAAAAGGAAATTAGGTTCCGACAATCGCCATATGCACAGGATAAAACTCGCTCGGTAAAATGGTATTCATTACATTTATACCAGTGAAAGAGCACTGTAATTATTCTATTTATGGCCGAATTAACAGTGTAAAACGTTTAATTAGAGCTCTAATTTTGCTTTAAACGTTGTATTACATTCATTTCTGCAGGAAAAGAGTGAAAATTAAGTCCTTTTAGTTGCTGATACAGAAATAATAATTTAATATGACTGAAAAAGTTCTGTATCAAAACTTCGACTTTTGAAAAAGTGGCCTCTTATTATTAATGAGAAAAAATATGTCCCTTGAAAAGATGCAGCCACCTTGTTGAAATTAGAAAAATCTGGTATAGATAGTAGTCGAAGCTACCACTGCAAGTGTTCAAATGAATAGTCTTTCTTTAGCTAAATAACAGTGATACAAGAAATGTTGTTTATAACTAACGTTTTATTTATAAACAGGAAAAGAATTTACTGCTCGGCGCTTAGCAGTTGCGAAGAGGTTTGCCGAAGTAGTCATTCCCAGGCTGATCGACTGTGATGATATTGTGTTCCTCTGGTCAGCCCACGTCCATCGAAGACCGTTCTGTCGCCCATCTCTCTTCCCAGCACCATGGCTCACCAGACTTTCTTCTCTCGACTTTTTTGTTTAATCGGTAGAGCCAATGTTTTTCATCCCCCTATTTTACCTGATTTTGCGCTGGTTCTACTTCCACGTTCTTACATGAACAGTACTTTAAAATTTTCGCATTCAAAATGTCTTAACATTTCTCAGTTTTATCGATTTTGAAATGTTCTTAAATCGTCCGCTGTAGTATATATCATACGAACCGATATTATTTTGCTTTAATTCAAGCTACAAACGAGATATATACGTTCTTTTTAGAAGCGCAGCTTCTGCCAACGCCAGTGTTTTTAATCGTGACCTCCATTAGTTTTTATTGCCAAATAACTACCACATAGTGAATAAATTTTACTGATACATACTGGGAAAGTTTTTTCAGTAAAATCTATAGAAATACAAAACAAATACCAAAATTCTCCCCTTCTTCGGGTTATTAAAACTGTGAATATAGCAGACACACCATTATTTGAAATCCTGTTTCCATTTAACTTCGGTGTGAATGTAAGTATTCGTGATTATTAATACCAGGAAGACCAAGTATATTTTACTTCAGGCCATTCTACTTTTTATTGTAATTGTTGACTGTATTCGTCATTGGAACTAAATTTCACAGAGGCTATGGTACAGAACAAATTTTTTTGTGGTGCCTCGTTAGACTTTCATTGAGTGCTAAAGAGAAGCTGCTGCCATTACCTTTTGACGCACAAAAGCGTTTAATGCATAAAATACATAATCCTTATTTAGGGATACCGGAGAGACATTTGAAGGCAGCTGCATGCTTACGAAGCATCTAATGGATTTGCTATTTATCTCGTGTCTGGTATTGAATTAAAGTTACCACGTTCCATACAAAACCGTTTGGCCGTGCACATTAAGGTTCTGCTTTATTAGATACGCATATACTCGTATATGATACAGCTTGACGGGCCGGCTTTTGGTGGTTTTCCGCAACCATCCGTCTCGATATCTACGTTTTCCACAAGCTTAACACTTAAGATTCAGAACGAAGCTTTCACGGGCCACATGCACATGGCGATATATTCGAACCATTGATAAACCAGCATCTCCAGCAATGAAGTGATTATGTCAGACTTCCCGTGAACGCTAGAGCCCGTGCCCATTAACATGATAATAATGCTGGCAACAATTTTTATTTAAATTGTTTGGTGCCTGTTACTCTCGGGGGCTGACGGTTCCCTGTTAATATTCTGCCTTAAATTTAATTTACGAAAAGAATTGTAAGTACTAAAAAAACTATCATATGACAATGGTTAATTGGATTTCAGTTTTCTTTCAAATCGTTTACATGAAACAAACACAAAAAATTTCAATTAAAAATTGTAGCAGATACTAAAAAATTTGAAAAATTTTCAACAAAAAAAAAGCATTTTTCTGAAATCCATTATCCGATTCGTGCCATTCTCTGCCAAAATATGTATAAATGATTTTTATATCAACAAAAGTTAACAAGAATCAAGTTGGTTAAACTTATTCGGGTAATTGTTTTACGAAAATTATAAACTTCGGAAAGATCGGTACAAGATTTCTGTAATGTCAGGAATCTTCATATCACTATAACTCATAAAAGAAATATTTCCAGTCAGTAGTTTCAAAAATAAAAGGAATTTAGATATCTCGCCAAAAATTCTTATAAATCGTTGATTTTTTTAAAAAAGGTATTTAGTTGGTTTTTAAATATTAATTCGTAAATGATTGTTCCTTATGTTTTATACATTTACTCGTAAATTTACCGGTCATCAAGACACTCTAAGGTCTTTAAACTGATTCGAAACTGCGAAATTCATGATCGTCCGAACTAATAGAGTACATACTCTACTAGTGGGTCTGAGCAATCCCTTATAAATTTCAGCCACTGATGGCGCAGTTTAATTTAACTGAATCGTTAAGCTGGATCTTACGTTACAATTAATTTCAGTGGTCTCAAAATCATTATCGCGGGCACTTAGACAACTAAAATTTACAGAATCTATCCTATATGACACAAAATTTGTGTTCAAGTCTGGCAGGAGAACAACAGATTCGATGTTTAAATATAGATACTGATTGAACAGAATTAGTGAAAAAGATGAGTAATTCCACTACTTTTAGTAGCACTGAAGGCTCATGATATTCAACCGAGATCTGTCTTGTGGTAAAGACTACAAAAACTGACGTATTACCACAGTATCCCATTAATAACGTTAAAATGTTATATAATAAATTCAGTAGCTTTATTTTTAATAGAGACGAAAACTAAAGATATTTGGTGTCGCACTGATCGCACAATAAGAAAGTATCCTTTCGTCTATGCTAATAGCAACGTGATAGATGCTAAAATAACGAAGAACCTGAAGAAATAATAAAAAATGGAGCGACATGACTTAATGTTGTCTGACAATGTTAATGTTTTAGGGTCAGACGGGGAAGAAATCGCCAAGCAGGTTGTTACCAAAGTAAACTCTGGATGCCACATAGAACTTGAAGAGCAAGACGATGCAGTGGTGAAAGCATTCAGGTTCTCAGATGGAGCGGTATCCTGCAAGCTAGAAATCAGATTTTTTTTTACTTATGGCTTTAGCCTCGTCGACGTCGAGGTCATTAGAGGCGGGATGGGACTGGTAACAAGGAACGGGAAGGAATTCGTCATGCCCCTTTGAAGTAAGGAAGGGCATTCGCCTGGAGTGATTTGGGAAAACCATAAAAAACCCAAATCTGGTTGCTCGGACAGGGATTCGAACCGCCGTCCTCCCGGATGCGAGGCCAGAGCGTTAACCACTCATCCACCACGCTCGGTCTAGAAATAAGGAACGGAATAACCTTTTACACCATTCTGAAAACAGCAAGAAGGGCGCTGAGAGATTCACAATCACACTGCACAAGTCATATCTGCCCCAAACCCCACATACGTTCTGAAAACATACTCTATATAAATACGAATAAGAAACCATAGCAAACTGTTTCTCAGAAGCGCACTGTATAAAGCAAAAGAATGTTGACGTACTAGCGGATTTAGGCTTCAATGATTCTGTGAAGAAGAGGCTAAGATGAGCGACACTTAAATCGTTGGAGCATATAAAGATACTTCACCACACCACATGCCTGTGTAAAAGGATTATATCTGGAACAGGGCCGTTTGGAAGTCCGATAAAGAATATAAACTGACCAGTTGACAGGTGCACATGATGAGACTGGAGATCCTGTCCTACATTGAGGTATTCCTGGTTTTACAACTCTGGAGAGAGCTCGTTTAACACCACTATTCCTGAAAATCTGTGAAGGGCAGATCGTGATTTTATTTGCTCTCGGAAACGATCTACAGCTATGTCTTTAATGAAATAATGTCTACAAAGATTTCAATATGGATAGCGGCTCACCAGCGAAGCCTGGTTGAAAGCTACTGATCTCAACAACGAAACTCAAGGGAGCGACTTTTACATACGCTACAGTTTTAGAAAACTGGACTCTTACCTCCAGTGATTACTTACAATGAAACGATTACTGAATACACCAAAAAATTAGAAATAAATTTAAGAAGAAAAAAGAACAGTAAATTGAAGTGAAGTACGTAGAATATCTTTTTTTTGGGTTCTTTATAAGGTGCCAATTATTTGCCACTTCTCCTAGGTAGAGATCGTCTGTTCCATTCTGGTGTTGCTCGTTGGGAAAACAAATTTATAAATCGATCGTAGTCTGATATAATTCTACTTCTTTTGTTGCTTTAATGCTTTCGAATGCAGAAAATCATTCAGTTCTTAAGGAATAAAATTGTTTCATTGGCGTCCTAAAATTCTCCTCTTGAAAACAGAGATCAGGATCGCATACGTTTCCATTTAAATTCATTTTACCTTCGCCTTTCAATCTTTCTCCGACTGAATTTGCTAATAACGAAAAGGTATATCTGTTCCCAAGACTTTGGCAAACCTCTCTGTATACCTTTTTAGGTACCAATTCAAAATTGCTCAATTACATGTAACTTAGAATTTTGTTACTATTAACTGCGCACAGTTTGTTTCTGGACTATAAAACAGAGGAAGTAGACATAAAAAAAATATATATGAACATACATTGTCAACAAAAAATTCTTCTCTCTCCACAGAAACACTGTATTGCTCCTATTGTACCATGCACATAGATAAATAACCGAAACCTGTATCTAGAAGTCGTAAACAACTTCATAGGACGGCAATAGAAAAAAGAGAACACACAAGTTCTGAAAAGGGTTCGTTCAAACTTTCAGTCACTGCCCGTGATATATGTACACGATACCATACTACCAAGTTCCGCCGTTGACTTGCGAGGCACGCTTGTCGTGGAATGAGATCACGCGTCGCAGGAAACGTGTCTATCACACTGTACGATCCGCACATCGCTCCATGCGTCGAAGAATGACGCAGCCACTTTCTGGCTACAACTTCTGCCCGCACATTTTTTGCCGGAATCGTCGGACAGGAATGGAATCCGGCTAGAGCTATCCGTGCGAACGGTGTAGTCTCCAGTGACCTCACCCGACCTCCCAATACCGTCGCGTAAGCATTAATCGCACCGCGTACGGCGCAACTGAAGAACATTGTGGAAGGGTTTTATGTTCTGTGACAACTGAATTTTCTGTCTAGAGATTGGATACGCCCAGGTTTTGGTTAATCGAAGACAGGGAGATTGTTGACAGGGAACGAAATTTCAAACCTGCCGCCGGTAGCGTCAGGTATATAGAAAAGCTGGAAAATATGAATATGTGTACTGTTTTTCCCTTTAAAATTAATGAGAAAATTACGAGTTTATGAATAATAGAATGTTGAAAAACTTTCAGCATGATGCTGTTTTTTTAATAGCTTTGTACTTGTTCTGACGGAAAGTAGCCATTTTTGTTTGCATAGTTATTTAATAAAATAACTGTTGCGCGCAGCTTCGTTTACGTGAACTGTTAATGCGCGGATTCAGACGATTATCTCATAGTTAACACATTACCAGCTAGAAAAAGTAGGCTGAAATCACCATGAACAATCTACTAACTCCGGCCAATACTTCTTCCATTCAACGAAAAATGGATACTAACCAGTAGACACTTTTATCTTGAGTTCCTCAACAGATTTCACATGAATATAAAATGTACCCTATCGTAACCTCGGGATTATTGGTTTATTCCAAGGCTCATAAAAATCTTAGCAGTAGTTTTTTTTACGTAAATTGCGTTCAACGACAAATGAATACTAATTTGTGAACACTCTTATTGTAAATTTTAAAATTTTATTCAACTTTCCCACTTCACGCAAAAATTAAACATTCCCTATTTTACCCCCGGAGCCTCGAGTTGTACATCAATGGAAACTCCGTTAAAATCCGAACAGTAGTTTTCAAGTGAATACCGTTTACACCAACTTCCAGACAGACAGGCATAGTTAAAAGTAATAATAATAATAACAGCTCTTTCTATGCAGATATGTAATAAAGCCACAAGATAATTTTTTCCAGGTTACGATTTTATAACATGTTTAGACTAGCTGTCGCCAGTAATTTCCTGAATTGGTTTTTTACTTTACAAAGTGTTTTGAGAGTCCTTTTACTGAAGTTTATCGCATGTGCAATTTGACACAGTAGTTTTCAGTCAATGCGTAATCACGAATGTCGTAAACACACTAAGAAGTCTAGTGGTGTCACAATTCTCATAAATGGCTTAAGCGACAGAATATAAATATCAATTTCTAATATTATGACATTGGTAGCTATCTATCGCAAATATTTCTACTGTGAGAAACAACATTGATTTTGAATGAATATAAATTCACTGATATTTTTTTATCTTAAATTCTCAGATTTTCGGCATCATATCAAGTAACGAACCTTACTTTACACTTGGAAACAGCAACTGTGCACTAAGCCGCATAAAAATCCGACCACCAATTCATGAGTGAATCGTATTCGACTAAACAAACATGCAAACGAATTGACACGTTTTCATTTTTATTTGTCTCTCAGTTTCCTTTGTCGCATAAATATAAAAATATATACCTCTTTGTATTCCCATGTATACTTACATCTATGAAAATCCGTCCAGCTATTTTTATGTAAGTCGCATGAAAGGTATCAAAAACGTTTTCCCGCAGTCGAAGTATTTGCTGCGTATTATATAAATACTACGAGTATTCTCTGTCTTGATTGCTTAATTATCTTACTCTCTCTTCCTTTTACTAAACGACAGGAGATTTTCGATTGGAATAGTGATTAATATAGGAGTGACATAAAGGATCGGAAATTGCAAACCAATCGGTTTCTTATTATTTGTAGTTTAATTATTGAAGAGACTGATATACAATCACATCAGAAAAGACTTTGAGGATCGTAAGTGGCTTTCATGGCTTTAGGTAAGGTTATTCATGCGAATCTCAGTTTTATTTATTTAATTAGAATTGCAATGGAGCGCACGCTCCGGGCAATTTCCCTACTCACCCATTTTTACCTTTCCTGTACCAACCTACATTTGCCCTCTACAAATTTTAACTTTAAATTCTTTCAACGTTTTTGCTAAATTATTCATCATTTCTCTTGGTAACTTATTCAAACCCTGACACCATTACCTAAAATGGTGAGTCTTCATACACCCTTGTGCCTGAAATCGAGTGCCAGCTTGTGGTTGTGGTCATCTTTTCCCTTCGATATATATATGTATATATTGACCACATCATCTTCGCAGATGATAGTTGTAGTAACTATGAGGAAACTCAGTTACCACCAGGGTTAAGTGCATCACATCTTCTTTTGTGGCTGAATAATCCGCTGGTGGTGCTACAATCTTGTCACATCTATCGCACGTGAAATGGGGTGGGATGTTACTCCCTGTTGCGAAGCTTTTTCTGCTCTATTTTATCCAACCATGCTCTGTCATGTTTGGAGATGCCGGCCGGCGGCGACATGATGACGCCATAAGGTGCAATCCTTCCAGTCGGCAGTGCGCATACCGAGGCTCTCCAAGTCATTTTTGCAGGATTCATTAAACCTTAGCATTGGGTGCCCTGCAGAGTGATCTTAATATGAACAATCTGACTGAGCATGACTTTGCGTGGAAATCTTTCAGGGTCCATTCCATGTAAGTGGCCAAGCCAGTGGAGTCGTCTTTATTTTAGTATGGCAGTAATACTGTGGCAATTTGTAATAGACAGAACAATCTCGTTGGTCAATTAGTCATGCCACGTGACTCTGAGTATTGTCCGCAGGCAGCGCATATGGAAAGCGCTCTTGCCAGGCGTAAGTGGACCATGTCTCAGATGCGTACAATAAAATGCTCAGGACGCACGTCTGGTATACACACGAAGTTTGGTAGAGAGTGTTAGCTTGTAGTTTCTCTAAGTACGTGTTGACAACTTGCCAAATGTCGTCGTGGCTCTGCCGATTCGAGCGTCAATCTCCTTCTGAGCGTACTGGTTGGATGTAGTGATGGAGCCGAGACAGCGGAAGTGTTCTACCACAAGAAGAGGGGTGCCGTCTAATGTTATTTTTAAGAGACGGTCTGTTGCCTGAACCATGACAACCGCCTTCTTGGTGTTAACACTCATCGAGAACAGATGACAAGCACCACCAAATCTGATGAGCACCTCCTGAAGCTCGTCTTCCTTATTAGCGACAAAAGCCGCATCGTCAGCATAGAAAAGTTCACGTACAATTAGGTGAATACGTTTTTTAGTAGACCTCAATAGACTTATATTAAAAAGTCTGCCATCACTCCTTGTATGAAGGTGTACTCCAACGTCACAGTTTTTAAGAGCAGAGCAGAGAAGAAAATCCCAATGAGTGTGGGCGCTAGAACACAACCCTGTCGTACACCGTGGTTTACCTTGAAGGAGGCAGAAGCTTCACGATAAAATGTCAAAGAGTCCTGCATGTTGTCGTGAAATGCTTTGATTAAAGACAGCAGCGTAGGTGGGCAGTCTATTTTGTGCAGGATGTCATAAAGGCCGGCACGGCTGACAGTATCAAAGACTTTATTTAGATCAACAAAAGCCGCATATAAATGCATACGATGTTCACGGCATTTTTCTTGAAGATGGCGGACGGTGAAGATCATATCACTCGTGGAACGGCCGGCACGAAATCGCATTGGGATTTAGGGTAGACACGTGAGGCGAGAGTTTCCAGTCGTGTCAAGACCACTCGAGTGATAGCTTTGCCAGCAGTGCTGAGAAGGGATATTCTTCTATATTGTTGTGGTCGCCTCTATCGCCTTTGCCCTTATATAGGGTAAATATATCTGCTTCTCGCAAGTCCTGCGAATTGTGCCCTCATGCCAGCACCACTTTAGGAGTTGGTGGAGAAACACAGTCGAGTATAATTATTTCACCCGGTAGGTTTTCACGACTTGTACTTTTTCTCAGCTTGAGTCTCTTCAGTGACAAATCAAGTTCGTCCTGTGAAGGTAAGTCATCAAGTTCTAATGCAATGCGATAAGTAGGTAAACTGTCCAGTACTTCGAGCTCTACCCTGACTGCCCGGGAATAAAGGTTGGTGTAGTGTCCGGAATAAAGGTTGGTGTAGTGTTCTGACCATGTTTCCAACTCCTTCTGCTTGTCAACAATAGATTCCCCATTTAAGTCTTTTAGGGCAGCACGTTTCTTGATTGCGAGCCCGACTGCGCACTTGTTGTCTTGATACATGCCACGGTAATCCCCGATGTCATAGTATTGTTGTATGGATCTTCACAGCTTTGTCCAATACTCTTCCACGCAACGGCGAGTAATACGTTGTAGATCTGCTTCAGTGTTTTTGAATGCCAACTCTGCATGATCACTGGGACTGTTTATAAATGTTATATGAGCTGCTCTTTTGTGCTCAATGTACGGACGTAATTTGTCCTCATTATCAGCAAACCAGTCATTCTGGACGTATCTTTTGTTCCAAAGGTGCAAAAAGCAGTTTGTAAAAGCTTTCCTTTAGCAAGAAGTCACATGTCTTCGGCGCTACCTGTGTCTTGCAGTAAAGCGCGACTGAGTTTCTCTTAAACTTCGGCTGATAATTGTTTGTGTAAAGTATCATCATGATTGGATGGGATGTTTAACTTAATTTTGCAGCGGTTGTATTTCGCCTAATGGATCTTCTTTGGAATGATACGTGTTTTGGCCATTACCAGAGAGTGGTCAGTGTCGCAGTCTGCGCTATGATTGAACGTCACGCAAATATCGCCTCCGAGTGTGATAATTCTTACACCAATATCTTTCCATGTCTCGTTACCAATTTACTCCTAGTACACTCCCACGACCCACTTCACCCTCCTCCCGTCTTCCGATGAATCACATTACAGCTCTTTTATCATATATGTTACTGATGTGTTCTGCGATAAGTTACAGAAATAAATCTAGCAGCACTTTTTTGCACCCTCTCCAACTCCCGTATTTGATACTCAAAATGTGGGTCCCATACTACACTACCATATTCAAACAATGGTCTGAGCTAAATTAGCAGGAAATATGCAAGATGTTTCTGATGAAATGGATGGGTCCAAATTTATAGTGAAGTACTAGATTTTTCAAAGTATTTTCACATCGTAAGCCTTAAGATGGTGCTAAATAAAGCAAAAACTTTGTGGGGAATGAAAAAGTGATTTGCTGAAAGAATTCTCAAAAGCTAGAAAGTAAGAAGTTAGTGTATGAAATGCAGTTTCGAAAGAAGAGGAAGTGAAAATGGGAGTGCAACGGGGCAGCATATTGGGAGCATTGCTATTCTTTATTCTTGTGAATGGTCGTCTCAGTGGTCTTTAATCTAATGTTGTTTGCCGATGACATATAGCAATATGATAGAATTAAAATGGTGGAATACTATAAATAGCTACAGGAAAATCTGGAGAGGATATCTGCCCACATTTGTGTATGTCAATATGTGATGAAGATCAGTGCAAAGAATAGTCAGTTTATTTGGTACACAGATAAAAAAAAACTAAGGAGATTGATTATAAGTTGAGGAAAGATATGCTTGTTTAAGATTTGAAGTGTAAATGTCATGGCATAACGTTTGATATTAAACTCAAATCGGCAGGTCAGATTACAGGTAGTAGGAAATGGTTTCAAAATTCACTTGTTGTAAAGAGTGATCAGAGGATGTACGAGAGAAGTTAAGGAAATTGGGTTACAAAAATTTAGTCACACCATTGCATGAATATGATGGTGTTATATAGGACCCATATCTTGGGTATCAAATACGGGAGTAGAAGGGGTCTGCTAGATTTGTATGTGAAAATTATCGCAGAACACAAGCAGTAACTGATTTGGCAAAGGAGCTGAAATGGGATTCACTGGAAGACAAGAGGAGAGTAAAGAGTGTATGGGAATGTACAAGGCGAATATTGGTGATGACGCGTGTAAAGATATTAGTGTAAGAATTTAGAGAGGTTCACGGAAGGTAAAAAGATGACCAGAACCACAAACTGACACTCGATTTCAGGCATAAGGATGGGGGAAAGGAATCACAGATTGGAATAAATTTCCAAGAGAGATGATCAATAATTTACCAAAAACGCTAAAAGAATTTAAAGTTGAAATTAATAGGGGGTTAAAGTAGATGGGAAAAGGAAAGGGGGAAATGGATGTATATGGAAATTGCCACTGGAGCAAACGCTCCATCGTAATTAAATTAAATTGAACTGTAATGCTCTAACATTCTTAATTATTTTTTCTACACTGAATTAATTCCATGTCTTGTACATTGAATGAAAGAAATCGTGATAAAGAGAAGCTGAAAGACTTCAATAAATTGGTTGGAGTTAAACTTCATAAGAGAAATATGATTTTATGAATATTGTTGAACGGACCGGCCATTTGATATACGTACTAGTACACTGTATGTCGGAGGCTACGTCTATATCTGTTATCGAGCTGACTGGTGTAAATAATAGAAGAATGAAGAAGTTTATTTATGTGAGCGTGTATGAGGCGTTCCCGTCAGTTTTATTAGCAGAGCGTTCTTATTATTCTTGTTTGTTGAACTTTTTAGCGGTTACAGTGAGCGGGTCGTTCAATGTTTAAGGCTTCAGACTGGTTATCGAAAGGTCCCCGGTTCGAATCCTCGTCTCGGCAAGTATTAGCCCGACCTTCACCTCCGTGTTCCGTGGTTTGGACTACACGCTAAACTGAAGGTTCCCTACACACGGTGGGATTATCGGTTTTCACTAGGTGGTTGCAATAGGGGCGGAGTCACCAGGTCATTACGACCACAAGAAATTACTTTTTTTAGCAGTTACAGCTTACGCTTTCGACTCGCCTCAAGCAAATTCTGGAGGTGGGCTGTACTACAAATTAAAAGGCAATTAAAAGACCATTTTTCATAATTATATCTGGAGACATAAAGCATACGATGTCCGTTCTGCTCTTCAATCAATGAAGGGTGTAATGACGTGCTTTCGTTACATTGCTGAGGGCCTACCTTCCGCACTGATATCTCTGATGTGTCGCCTCACGGCTATTATAAATATTAGTTGGACAGCGACCATCCACAATCGGCAGCGCTATTACAAGCCTTCGTCATAAGGGAGCTCCTATTACTTCCGTAGTTAGCTCATTCGCCATTTATAAAATATGGCGATTTGATTTCTTCGGCATCCCCCTTGTAACAGTGGATCAGCTCTGGCAAAGAATAAATGTTGCGTGGATTTCAATCTCCCAAGCTACCATACACATACTGATCAACACTAGAAGGCGCAATCTTTCCACAAATTACTGGTGGCTATGCATTATACCAAGTGGGGACTCTCATATGTCTGTATGTAGAGGCCAATCTTGATTACTCTGTATATATAATCGATAAATGAAATTTTGCTACCATTGTACTGTACCTTGATTTCCTGGCGTCAGTGAGGGAGGAAATGTTTTTGGCCAGCAGTGTATATTTTGAGTCCTTTACCAATTGCACTCATATTTTTTTTTTTATAATGGCATCATTTTGTAACCAAGCATCAACAGCGATTTCTTCTTTGCTTAAATGAAGGTCTTTCTCAATTGCTTTAGATTCATTTCCCGTTTATAATTATTTCTTTTGAACACTTTACTGCATTTTATTAAAATATATTACCTAATCCATTTTTATCACTATGATACATATTTTTATCTGGTGCAATTTGCAGTTGTATCACACATTGTTTATTCATTTAACTAATCATTCGAGGTAGCATATCTGTCGGACTTTTCTCTGATTTTACTACTAGTGTATATTGATAATTTGTGAAATTCCAAAATCAACATGGCTAATTGCATTTGGCATTAAAAGATATCGAAAACAGAATGTGTACTCGAAATTGCTCAGACTGTATCAGGCGAAACATTGTTAAGCACATGCAAATAACAAGAATACACATTTGATGAAAACATCCAGGGGTTGACATCAACTACACACAGTTTCAGTGGGTTTGCTGTACCTACTGCCTCCCTTTATCCAGGGATGAATTGAATGACTGATGACGTGGTTTGGTTCCAGAATAGCACTCTTGAGCGGCCCTTAACGGTGAAATTATGTTTACAGCCCTCCGAGGAGGCACTTCCGTCAAATGGTCCTACTTCATTAAGCTATAACAGTTTATAGTTGCATTCTGTTTACTACCGTCGTTTATAACATCTTCTCTATAGTATTTGCACCATTTAATTTAACATGAAAAATCAAAATAGCGTACATTTATCGGACATAATAACGTATGTCACATCTCAAAAGCTAAAAATGTTTTAAGGAGGACTATGAATACGATATATCACCGTATGTGTCACTGACATAGCGAAGCTGTTTTTATTTTTTTCACCCGTGAGGCTGTTCAATAATGGTTTCTTTACTACGCTTTCTTATGAAAACATAATTCTTAAACAAAAGTATAGACTTACAGTTATTTTCATGCAATGGTAGCCAATTTTCCATTTTACTTTTTTGTCTAACTGTAAGCTGATTGAATTCATTGATTAGTTCTGTCGTAAAATACTTAATTAGATATACATATATCAGGGGTAAACAACATCTTGGAAGACGTGAAACTTACATCACTATACCTCTTGGCAAGTATTATGTAATTACATTTCGGAGGCAAATTTAATCTTTCTGTTGATTTTACGTAATTGTGCCATGTAAACACAACGTTGAAACAAAATCTGTCCGTCTCTGAGAACATTCAAACAAACCAAATTGCAGATAATCTGTTCACCGTCTTCTTGCCGAATACTTTCCTATTTTCAACTCTGATGATGGCTTCTGTAACTTTAACAGTCGTCCCCTTCACGGAAACACCTCTTAAAATTTTGTCTTCTGTGCCGGGAGAAGTTTTTTACTCCCGCTAGCTCCCTGGGTATTTCCCAGGTGATTTTCTGAGTTTCTTAGCGTCGTAATGCTGTTCGCATTTATCTTACTTCGAAGTCTACTCGGCGATTAGGACACTTCATTCGTTTCGGAGTATGTGAAAATGAACTTAAGAGTTTAAAATACTCTATAATCATGAAATTTCTCTGCTGACTTCATTGAAACCTGCAACAATTATAAAAAATCATAAACCAGAAAATATTATAGATCTAAACTTCGGTCCAAATGATTCTACCTGCTATTTAAAACGCCATAAATGTAACTTATTCCATTATGTCTAACTACAACGCAGGGGGCTCGAAAATATCCCTAAACAGAAATGCAAACTTTCTATGTAATGTCAAGAAATTGATAACTAACGATAACCTAAAATTCAAAAACCGCTTGAATCTGATCTGTGTCAATTTTAATTTATCTTTGCAGCTTTCTGAACTAATCAAGATTTACAATAGTTTTTTAATTGAAAATGAGATTTTTATTATTCCGCATAAAATAAGCATTTCATAAATTTTGTTTCGTCCCTGCGGTTTAGATTTGATTTACCTTTATGACTCTCAAGTAGGGATGATCGATATTCATCGATGGTGAATAAACATCGATGTTTTGCTGGAAAACATCGATGTTTTGACATCGATGTTTTGACTTCGATAACATCGACACATCGATGTTATGAGAATAAAATATCGAAATGTCATTATATTTTTAGGGCCATCTAGGGTGCAGTGGATGTACTAGCTAGATGACTATCAAGTTCAACTATTTTACACTAGATGACACTGATCAAAGTATCGGAGTAAGCGGTACGAATAGTTATGTCTTTGAATTTCCTAAGAGATTAAAACAAAATACTGTCAACTTCAACGCTCGCGTGATTCTTGTAAGTGCGTGTGTGTTGTGAGTGAACTTGCGAAGCGAATTTAATTTGCTATTGATATTGTTAATAATGAAACTTCGGAAACGAAATAACAGGTATGGTAAATCTTTATTCTGTATTGTATTATTATTTTGTTGACCAGTAACTTTTGCAGTAATATAACCCAACAATGTAGGTACCATGAATTTGTTCACTATTTTTTTAGGTTGTTTTCTGTAAAAAGTGGATAAATTGCACGAGATTAAATATTTCCTGCTTTCTGCTTCTGTTTTGCATTGAAGGAGTGTTAAGGATTCTTTTTTCGGCGTCGGTTGGTTTTGCATGCAGGTGAGTGAATTACTAAATGCTTAACGCTTTTTGTATGCATGGTGGGCCAGTGACGGAGGGATTGCATAGGGTTAGGAATGTGCGATATTAATCGATATTGGCGATATTAATCGATATTGGCGAAATATCGATAATAAAGTCAAAAATATTTATTTTTAAATATTGATAGTCAAAATATAATTTTGAAAAAAGTTCAAAGAATAGCTTGTTGTTGATGAATTATTTTGTGCAATATTACTTGTGTACTTAAACAATTGATTGAAGAGTGCGCTTTAAGCTTATACTTTAAGCTAATTTAAAGAAATCTAAAATTTTGCATTTCCTCCGTCAGTAGTTTTTCCTTGCAGTGCATCCAAAGCATTTTAGGTGGTAAATAAAAATAACGAAGAAGCATACATATAGATGAAACTATTTTTCTTTAATTTACAGGTATTTTAAAATGCCACCAAAGAGTCAATACTGGAAATATTTTGAAAAAATAAATGATTCTAGCGCCAAATGTCGTTCCTGTAGAAAAATTTTAAAAACTTCTGGGAACACTACTAATTTGAAATGTCATTTGGATAAAAAAAAATCCAAATTTAATGCCCAAACATGAACCTATGAGAACTACACCATCGTCAACTCCAACAATTTTCAAAGAACCACCTAGTGTGCCTTCAACTAGTACTGCTAATGTTGCGTTGGAAATGTCTGAATCAGGGAGCGATTGTGATTCCGAAAAAAGTTACAGGAGTAATCTTAAAAAATCATTCTTCCAACAAACTCTAAGCTCTAGCTTTAGTAAAATATCTCAATATGCTGATGTGGGCTCAAAGGGAATTCAGTTGACGAATAGCATTTTATACATGATTTGCAAAGACTCACAACCTTTTCAAATTGTAGAAAATGAAGGTTTTCTGAATTTAATGAAAGTCGCTTGTCCATTGTACAAGGTGCCTTCACGATTCACTTTGAAAAGAATGGTAGAAAGTAAATATGACGTTATTAGAGAACACTTCAAAGGAAAACTTCAGAAAGTGAGTGCTTTGACTTTAACGACAGACATTTGGACAGACACGATGCAAGCTAGAAGTTTTTTGGGAGTGACTGTTCTATTTTGTAATGAGGAGGAACAATTAGAATCTGTATCGTTAGGAGTTTATGATTTAACACGATCTCATACTGCGGAATACATAGCAGATACATTATTGAAGACCTGTAACGAGTGGAATATTGAAAGCAATAAAATTGTGGCAGTTGTCACTGATGCTGGCGCCAATATTGTTAAAGCAATAGAAATTGCATTTGGTAGAAGTCGTCATATACACTGCTACGCCCACATGCTGAATTTGGTGGCACAAAAATCTATCGATGAAACGTCTAATTTGCCTGACCTAATAGCTGCAGTTAAAAGAATTGTTACATGGTTTAAACACTGTGTTGCCGCTAGTGATGAATTGAGGCGAGAATCCGATTTGAAACTGATTCAAGATGTGTCCACACGTTGGAACTCAACATTTTACATGATTGAAAGATTTTTAAAATTGCGCCCTGCAATCAATAAAATTATTAATTGCCACACCAGTGCACCAGAAATGTTGAATGCAAAACAAATTATTGATTTAACTGAAGTTTGTGAGATTTTACGACCAATTGAAATAACTACTCGTGAAGTCTGTGGTGAAAAATATGTAACCTGTAGTAAAGTAATACCACTTACCAGATTACTTACTATAAAAGTGACTGGATTCCAACCAAAACAGACAATTGGAGAGAATTTAAGAAATAACGTAATTGAAGAAATTAAGAAACGATTGCTACAAACTGAAAATGTTAATATCCTTGCAGTCGCCACTCTCATGGATCCTCGTTTCAAAAATATACATTTCCAAGATGCTTTAGCCTGTTCTAGAGCCATTAGGAGTATCAAGGAATTGATTTCAGATATTGAGATGAATGAACGAATTAAAAATGATCAATTGGCGGAGAATTCCACAACCCAAGTAGAAGAAGACCAAGCTATAGATATATGGAAAGATCATTATAAACTTGTTAATGAAAATAATAATATTTTGGCTGGTCAACGTGATACGAATATGCCTACGGAATTACAATTTTATTTAAAAGCCCGGTAGCTGATTTACAACAGGACCCATTACTTTTATGGAAAGTGCTAGAATCCACCTACCCAAATTTAAAGAAAATAGCTGTTAAATATTTGTGTTGCACAGCGACATCCACAGCTTCAGAAAGGCTATTTTCTAAAGCTGGCCAACTCCTGTACCAGCAACGGAACAGACTAAAGGGAAAACACCTGACAAAGTTAATTTTTTTACAGAGTGTGCCCAAAAAATACTGGGAATGTTAATTTTTTTCTTGTATTGTATTTTCAATAACAATAAACACATTTAATAAATAGAATAGACAGTTTTATTTCCTACCGAAAACATCGATGTTTTAGACATATCGATGTTTTTCTATCGATGTTTATCGCACATCGATACTTTTGAATCGATGTTAACATCGATGTCAACATCGATGTTTTTCTAATATCGATCATCCCTACTCTCAAGACGTTGTCAACAGCATTAGTCTGTTGTTGCAGGGTAAACCATTGCTAGATTTAGTAAAGCGACTCATTAAAATGCTTTAACATAAACAACATAAATTTGTCACCATACTAATTGTTTTTTTGTTGTTGTTTTTTTTTTGCTAAGCCGCTGAGGATTTTTCAGTAACTTTAAGAAACCTGTATACAGTACTGCGTTTTGTAACAATAGACCAACTGAATTAAACTTTTCTGCCTATCATTAATGACAGGTAACAAAGTTAATTTTAATTTACCCACACATCAATCGAGAAAACAAAGGAAAAATAAAATCTTTATTACATATGATGTAGAATATTCCAAAGATATTGTTTCAGTAGCAGTCATTATTAGTGGTTCGCTTTGAAATTCTAAAAGGCAATAAATTTTCACCCTGAGGAAGGCGAAGGTCCATTTGTCTCCCTGATTGCAATTAATCGTTCTCAGAAATCCCCTGTTCAGCGGTTGATTACACCCAGGCATCTGGATTAGATTATTGGAAACCTTTAGCTACTTCGCGCTTTTGAACTTTTCTAGCTAATGTTACCAGAGACTGAGCAAATTGTCTGAAAAATAAGAAACGATATACGACGTCCTAAATGCTTTCTTGTGTCTGTATCGGTGCCTTGTGTTTGGATTGATAGACCACAAAAATTGTTAAACAACATAGCTCCCATCTTTATTAACCCAGGGTGAAACTCAGGATATGGAAGATTGAAAAGAGAAAAACTAAAAATAGCATTTGAACAAAATAGAAAGTAAAAAATTATAATTACGATTTTAAACGAAGTATAAGGAAAAATCGATCTTCTATCGGTTTCAAGAGATTTACAATCTTTATGCGTACAGCTTAAGAGAGGAATATTAATAAGTTAATCCTCATTTTCGAGCAATACTTATACTACTTAATTCTGCAATAGTATCTTCACATATTTTGTTCCGTTTGAAGTAACCACTTCTTACAAACCAAATTGTTTGCAGAATAACGTGAATTGCGCAACCGGCTACGCTGGTACGATTATCTACATCTTCATATATACTCTGCAATTTACAAAGTTGTGGGTGGCAGAGGGTGCTCAGCACCAAAGCGAATCTCTTTGCTGTGCATTCCAATCCCTAATGGTACGAGGGAAAAAAGAATTCAGATAAGAATCATTGCGGTACCTTATTTCTCTAATCTTATCTTTCCTGTAATTCCGGCCCAAATAGGTTGGTGGACGAAGTGGAGTATACATGTTTACCAATAAGTTTAAACGAAACGTGCGTTGTCTATCTACTAGAGACTCCCAGCCTAGTCTACTAATCAGTTCTGTGACACTTTCATAAGGACTGTAGCAAGCGATCACGAATCGAGCGGCTCTTTTCTGTACTTTCTCTATACTTTCGATTAACCCTTTACGAAACGGATTTTAAATGGCACAACAATAGTCCAAATGTGGACGCACAATTGATTTGTACGCTATCTCCATTGTTTGTTCATTACAATTTTTCAAGATTCCACCTATGAATCGTAGCCTAGAATTAGCGCTACCTACTAACGAGTTAATGTGTATGTCCCCTTTCATGTTCCTTTCTACTGTTACTCACAAATATTTCATACAATCAACCATATCAATAACTGAATTAGTTAACTCGTATTTCTGAACAATTGGATTCTTTTTGTTAGTGATGCTCATTGTCTTACACTTTTTGCAATTTAGCGTAAGTTGCCACTCAGCGCATCATGCCAAAATAACATCCAGATCACGCTGAATTTCTAAGCAATCGGCCAAATTCCTTTCTTCCCTATAAATAAACGCATCATCAGCAAACAATCTAAAAAGGCTTTTCACTTTGTCTCCGAGATCGTTTATAAAAATTAAGAAAAGAAGTGGTCCTATTACACTTCCTTGAGGTACCCCCGATGTAACATCTAGATTAGAAGAACTTTCTCCTTCAACGACGACATACTGCGACCGACCAGTTAGAAAATCCTTTATCCATTCACAAAGCTGATCAGATATATCGTACGCTAGAAGCTTCCCTAAAAGGCGGTTGTGTGGCACAGAGTCAAAGGCTTTCTGAAAATCTAAAGCGAACTGTCTTCTCGTTTAAGGTTGAATATCATTTAAAAAGAAAAAAAAAACGGCAACAATAACAACTTTGGGACTGTTATATGTTAAATAAAAATTAATAAGATATAAATCATTTACGCCGAATGAAAACTGAAAAATTTATTTAATTTTAATTTGAAAATGGCAGAAAATCCAATATTCAGATCTGCAGAACGCTTTGAAAATATACAAATAACAAAATATGTGTTGCACATAAATAACGTTTTAAACTCTTTTGCAGTAATTTTAATTGTAACATCACGGAAGAAACACGCGATGAGAATCAACTTATTACTCTCATAATGTAGTTTAAGGGCTAAATTTTCAAACAAATTAAAAAAAATTTATAAACGCTAGAAATTATTTTCTTGTGCATCATACTGGAGCTGCAATGACGCTGGTGCATCTGCTCTGGGACGCTTCGTATGAAGTTTGGTGGAATTTCTGCTAGACTGCTTTAACAGACCAATTATCAACTTGTTTAGAACACCAATTCTCTCACGTTTGATCCAAAAAGCAGGAAACGATTTAACGTATTACAAAGAATTCTCAAAAATTGCATAAAACACGTGGCTGATCATTGTGTCGCTAAAATCAAGCCATGGGATTAATCTGAGGAAAACATAAAAGTATAGTATCTACAGCTTGATTGGCATTGAATTTGTTCTCAATTCTAATAAGATGGTTCGTGAATTGAGCTAAATAGCACCGTTGTGGTTGGAACAGTACCATGCTCTGCAATAAATTTTATAACCAGTCACTCGTCACCTTAATGAATATGATAATAACTTTACAGTCCAGATTAGAATATCACATTTTTTCCCAAATTGCTCTTGAACACTTACATTGATTTCTGTGGCAGAGTGGCAAATGGCTAGCGACACCTTCTGTAAACTGTAATTAACTTAAGCGAGACATGATTAATACGTTTTAATTACTATCTGACATTGCAAAGAAATTAGTGATCGAATTCCATTTACATATAATCGCAGTAATAATAGTACTTCATTACTGTTGAACCAATTTTTATAGCCAGTCCTTTTACCAGATTCTCCATCCAATAACAGAGTGTGAGAATTTCGATACTCAGAATCCACTTTACTACGCTAGTCAGCCACCCAGAGGGAGAGGAAGTAGAGTTAGACATGTCAGTGAATAATCCTTTTTATCCAGAAAACTCAGGTATTTTTCCAAAACAAACAGTTTCCATGGGCAACGACGTTCTCACACCCAGTTTTCTAAAAGTAAACTGAGTTAAAACTGTTGACTTCAGGGTTAAAGCTACATTTGTATAGCACGATATGTTACTGTTTCCAATCACATTGCATCCTAGGCAAATATCTTCCTTGTTCATCCTATTCACAACTTGTTCCAAGAGCTTTAAACGCGATTCTACACTTTTGCGGATCTAAAATGTGTCGTGATAGTTTTTGTCCTACTGGGCATCAAAAGTGCAAGAATAATATGGTTTTGTGTAAATGATGGCATAAAAACCAATTCAACCTGGCCGTCCTACGAGAGCACCCAGTACTCTCACCTGCGACCAAAGAGCTATCATATGAAATCATGTTTTAAATTACTTTCTGAAAGCAGTAAATTAGTAGATCAATAATTATATTTATAAAATTAATAGAATTGACTGAATATGTTTGGTACATTGAATTGATGTTTATAGCAACACAGTTTCGATATTAAGTAGAAAAACACTCTCTTCGTTTTAGTTACAGCCAACGGATTTCATTAGCCAATAATTTGAAAATAAGAGAAATACAATTCAAGTTTCTAGCTCATTAGGTAATCTCGTATTAGTATTCGGAAGATGTTGGCCTATTGCTTGAAAGATTTTAAAGATCAACTGTTCTAACAATATCCTTAAAAGAGCTCCAATAATTTTTTGGAGCGACCCTTGAATTAACAAAATTTTCGCAGCATTATTCCAAAAGTTAGCTACTAGACTTTAACAACAGTTTCAATATTGTGAAAACGTAGTTTTTCGTGTACTGGACAACTAAAAAAATTTTCAATGTCATATGAACTTCTCACATATGCACAAGGAAAGCCGTAATTATAAACAATGTTACATACTTAATTCTCTAAGAAGCAGTCCCACGCTAAAACGATAATTTAAAAATTCTGATCCCATTAGCTGAAAATGAAAGGCGTTTCTTGATTTCAGTTTATTCTTTCGGAGATTAAAGACTAGTCAGAGAAGAGTTGCCAGAAAATTAAAGTTGTTCTCTTCTGTGTCCTGAAGTCTTTAAGGCAAACTTTTTTCTCGGTGAACATTACAGACTGTACACGTATTAATTTTCATCATATCAACACTACTCTCCTAATGTAAAACAACAGACATCTCTAGGACTAAAATATCTGTATGTAGATGCAATAAATTCATTGAAAAGTTGGTCTTAATAGATACACTCCTTAATGAACTATTGGTAACAATAGTTAATAAGCTACACATTTTTAAACTGGTCAGCAAAATCACAGTTGATGTTCTTAATCTTTCATCAGTTTTCGCATATAATTGATGCCGTAAATAAACAAAAAGAAACATATTGAGTCAAACGATGTACGTATTTTTCTATATGGACAGAAAGCCAAAAAATCTCCGACATTTGGCAGCTCGCCTACGAAGGCAGGGCGCATGACGTCGCAGAGGTGTAGAGGTGACTTCCAGTGGCCAGGCACAGCACATTTTACCATAGTAAATTTGTGAAGGCAAGAATATACTTTCAAATGGGACTCATATCCATCGCAGATGAACGGAGTATCACAGCCGCGGATGTTTCCCAAAACCATATTTCAAGACAGCAGAACAAAATATATAATTGCC
Source organism: Vandiemenella viatica (assembly GCA_031002005.1). Classification (NCBI taxonomy): domain Eukaryota; kingdom Metazoa; phylum Arthropoda; class Insecta; order Orthoptera; family Morabidae; genus Vandiemenella; species Vandiemenella viatica. The sequence goes on from JARYHS010013631.1 coordinate 30,778,251, forward strand.
GGCCTCGGTAGCGTAGGGGCTAGAGTGCTAGCTCCACGTGCCGAAGGTCGCCGGTTCGAATCCGGCATGGATGTTAAGTGTTGTGTGTCTGTGTGAATGTCCTGTCCGTCCTGTGGTGTCCATACATAGAAAGATACGATGTACACTGGATGACTAATTGTTCACTGGAAGCTATAATATGATCACATTGAGCTGGCTGAATGGCCTTAGCCGCCGAAAGCCATTAATATATATATATATATATATATATAATTACTGTGATTCAAATTTATCTTATTTACTTGCGTCAGTGAGCGGTAAATAACCAGTGCAAACCAACAGGTATGATGTCTACCATGTGAGCAAGATGTGTTTTTGATTGTTGAACTTATTTAAGACTCAAACTACCTTAACACTTCAAGATGATGCCGAGTATGATGAATTTCTTTTATACGTAATAAAACGGGATTCAATGTCCGAAAAGTTCTCAGTGATGAGTGGTGATGATATTAGGAAATGATTAAACATAGGATTTCACGAAAATTTGATAGCTATCTACTGATTAATATCAGTATCCGAGACTTTTTTTGTCATTATGACCTTCCGTAACTGGCATCCAACGTTATGGTCGAGGAAGAAAACTTGTTAGACCGGACAGTAATTTTACGACAAAAGAGAAGAAGATAATTGCAAATAAGCTTCTGTACGCTCTGACGAGAGTACTGTGGTGCATAGATCTGTAGTAAATACATATCTTCTGTGTCTTGAAAATTTAGCCAGACAAGTTTCACTAATTACCTTCCGAAAAGTTAGAACTTCAACAGCATCTACTTCCGTTTCTTGCTGTTCACATGATCTCGCGCCAAACGACATCCTTGAGATGAGCAAGAGACTTCGAGATCACTGATGTTACAACACAAGGTGACTCCTGAAGTGAAGTAGTTGTTTTCCAGGGTATCGCTACATTAATATATTGGCGGATTGTGGTTGATGATTAAAAATGTGAGAAGTTTTTGTCTTTTAGGATAAAGTACCTGTAGAAGCCTGAAGTTCTACATTATAAATTTAATGCTGTATCTTATTATGTTCCAGTGAAAATTAAAAGTTTAGCACATCATATTGGGTTTTAACTGCCTCCTGAAATCGAATTAGATTCATAGTGTCTTGAAATGAGGAAATGATGATACTGCCTGTTCGCAACAAGTCACAGTTTCAAATCATAAAAACGCATTATGCACCATTCTTTATCTCGAATTTCGCCATTCAAAGACGTGTATTATATTCAGTTTTATTCCTGAAGTATTTTTAAATTTCATTTTCTTATATAAGTTACGTGAAATTTAAAATTTATCAAATTTCAAAAAGTTCAGCTAAGACATGCCATTTTTCGGAAGCCTTATCCGGAATGTTACAAACGTCAAGCTTCATGTTTTATTCAGTATCTGTAAGTAACAATCAATATCACTCCTTACGCATAATTCTAACAAAAAACTAATAAAACTTGTGCAGTCATACATCGTGTACACAGAGATTGAACATGCAGAATCAAACTGCTATAGCATATCTATATTATTACTATTTTTTCTGATACTACTGTTTAATATTTGACTATGCACGAGTAATTGATTTGCATTGAATTAATTTGTCCTAGTGAATTGCTTTTAGATCACTTGATACAAATGAAGTAATGCTTTGAAATTATTTTTCAGGCAGCAGATTCAAATAATAAACCAGAGTAGAATTCTGGATTTGATGTACAGGAAGTCAATGGTCTTATTCCGTTTGCTAATGAAACTTACTACAGTGAAGACTAAATATGGTTTTATTAAAGGAACACAGAAGATCAAATACCTTTGTGAAATTTTTACTCCCAATGTTAACGAAAAGGCTGCAGTTGAAGATAGGGTGAAAAAGATGTAAACAACTTTCAGGATTTGTCAATAGACATACAAATCGAAATTACTCTTCCATCACGCGAAATACAAGCACTACAATACGGTCTTGAAGCAAGAATGTTTATACGCAGCAGAAACACTAGCCATAAATGGATTGACGGAAATAGAAAACAAAGAAAGAAAGCTTCTAAGGATAATCTTGGGACCAAAAAAAGTGACATGAACCAAATTTATTTTCCATTTGAGTTAAAACCAAGAATTATACGACGAGTTTGAAAAGGTATCAAGTAAGAAAAGGAAATTATTTTTCAATGGACGCATCAAGACAATGGAACCAGAAATAATGACAAAGAGAATACTCAACTTTCAAGAGAACAGGAAGATTCAAGTTCCATGGGTGAAGGAGGTCCATCATGACTTGAAAAGATGTGGAGTCAGAATGGAAGACATCCAAGGTAGGGAATCATTCAGAGGAAAAATTGTGGACTGAAGAAAAACCAACCAGGAAAAGGAGGGTATTTTCAGAGGAAGATAAAGCAAGAGTAAGTCAGAGAATGAGGAGTACTGGCGACGGAGGAAGGAAACTCAGAAGAGGAAATGAAGCTGTGTAATCGAAGTAAACGAAACGAAAAGGGAAAACAAAAAAAGTTATGATAAGTACACAAAACTAATACCCACTCTTAATACAATAAAATGTACAGAAAAAACTGTTTTCAATTTACTTAATTTCTATTAATTGGAGGTTGGGTCTAAAAATTTGCAGATAAGAAGCTGCCGGAAAAAAACATGTTCCTCGACTGCCTCTGTGAATTATTACGATGGACATTTAAATTGAAAAATATCATTTTCTAAATTGTTAGCATTTATTTTCGGAGAAAAACAATTTACAAGGAGCTGAATTCTGTTTGACAAAGACATGGACGGACGAAAAAGGCAACAAAATTCAAATAATTTACACCTATTATTTGAAACATTGATGGAAATGTTTTATGTAATACCAAATACCTATTCATGAGATGAATCGTATTTCTAGCAGAATTAATAAGGCTAGAAATCTTGGTCTTCCAGTCTTGGGGAATCCGTTCTACGATTTTAACCGTTTGTTTTCTTTTGTCAGTAATAAGTTTCTTTAAATCCTATTTTTTCAAGCTTTACAACTCGTCGGTGTCGAAGACATGAAATCGGTCATGACATTCTCCTGACTAATTTTAGAAAATAATGGAAAACCTAAACCTGGATGGCCGGATAGGGATTTGAACCCGCATCCTCTCGGATGCCAAACCCAAGCGTTTCCACCAGGCTCGGTGCTACGAGAGGAAGTACCGCTTGCTTCCGTGGCCAGGGGAGATCCCTGCTGGCATTGATATTCAGCCCACGGGAGAACAGAAGCCTCAAATGCTCCCCACGGCGCTAGCATAAAGCTCCAGTGAGAGATGTGTCGCACAAACGAAATAGTTCAGGCAAACTGGCGACACATGATGCATTTACTGCTCTGCCGGGACAAACGAAAAACAAGTCTCCCAGCCAGAATAAGCATGTAAGAAAATTAAATAGTCACGAAGATAGTACTCTCAAATCCTTAAATATAAGAGAAAAAGTCTCAGTCATGAACGTTCAGTAATGTTAGATGTTGCTTTTGTAGTGTACATTTTTTCTATTACTAAAATTTCAACTCGTTATATTAGCCTGACATCGTAACTCGCCCATAATTTTTTTATGAAAGAGAACTCATGTTAGAATATTATTTCTGAATCTAATTATTACCACTAGAATTACTGTATTGTCAATAAGTTATCATCAGCACCGAACTGAGTCTAATCCCTAGATCGCCTTAAACACTTTCATAAAAATTACAAATTATTGCGGGTAGTTATCAAATTTTTTAGAGTTTTAATTAAACAGTATAAAAATAACAAACAAAAATTACAATTTAACCAGATCTGATATATGTTTAAAAATGTTATCCATCACATTTTATACAAATCTTTTTATTTTTGTTTAAGTTATAGCAATTTATAGCGCTCACAGTCCTCTTCGATGAGAGAAAATTGTATTTTAAGATAAGGAGAACTGTAATAATAATAATAAAAATAATAATAATTGTATTAATGTCAACTTTCTTCAAGAAACATCCGAGAAAAGCTAAAACATGGAAGTCTAAAAAAATCCTACTGCTTTGGGTGAATTTCAATTGGACGATGTGGCAATATCCCAAAGAAACATGAAAGAAATTATGAATGTCAAGATTATAAGAAATGATTAATTTGACTCTGATCACTACTTATCAAACATTAAACTCAAATTAGATCAACACAGAAATTACAAGAAAAAAGAAAGAGGAGTGAAATTCAATATTGATAAATTAACCATTTCACAACACAAAATAAATGCATTTCAGCAAGAAATTGAACTAACACAACATCCTAAATGGCAATATTTATCTGCAGTAATCAGAAATGCAACACAGAAGACGTTTGCCACTGAAAAAATGAAGAGAAAACCTTAATGGAATAGAACATCTGAAGATTCATTAATGCAAAGAATATAACAATGGGCAAGGTGGAAATGTTCTAGACGAAGTGACCATCATGAACAATTCAAACAACAAAGGAAAGGCACAGCAAGAATAATAAGAGGAGTCAAAAGATCTTATCAAAAGTCACAGCTTCTTGAAATACAGGATAGTTTTAATAAAAATAACTCAAGCAATTTTTATCAGACTTTTAAGAATAAGTTGAAAGGCTATCAAGCGCCACGTTTTTGTTTTAAGGATAAAAATAGTAAACTTGGTTTTAACAATACTGAAACCTGTGACATATTTGCACAACATTTCGCTCAATTTTTAAATTGCCCAGAACTAGAACATAAATTAGAATTTCCGGATATAAATGAAAATCGGGAAGACGACGTACCTCCCACTGTTGATGAAATTGAATTAGCAATTGACTCTTTAAAAAATATTAAAGCTAGTGGTCACGACTCCATAACATCTGAGCTATTAAAATGGCCCAAACCAAAGGTAGTTAAATATCTACACTTAATCTTTGAAGATATTTGGAAAACAAAAAGGATTCCAAATAAATGGAAGGTAACTTTAATACGCCCATTACACAAGAAAGGTGATAAACACGAGGTTTTTTGCCAGTTGTTTCCAAATATTCTCCATAATTCTGATAAAAAGAGTAGATAAGACCTTCGACAGTCGTTTAGGGGAAAACCAAGCTGGATTTCGAAAAGTTAGATCTAGTTCCGAGTAGAATTTTAATCTGAAGTCCATTATTCGTCATAGATATCTGACCTTCAGTGACACAGGCATAACATTTATAGACTTAAAAAAGCCTTTGATTCGGTGGATAGGGAAACCTTATATAAAGTAATTAGAGAATTAGGAGTTAAATCAAAATTGGCAAACTTAATACGTGAAACCTTCACAGATACTATATCGAAAGTAAAGTTTATGGGTGAAATGTCACAGTCATTCAAAATAAATACAGGAGTACGGCAACGTAATGGTTTATCGCCCATTCTTTTCAACTGCTTATTGGAGAAAATAGTAAGCATTTGGAAGACAAAGTCAAAAGAACATGAAATTCCACCAATAAACTTGGGGAGAAAAAACAAACGTTTCTAAATACATTGTCTGGCATTTGCAGATGACTTCGGTATTCTTTCAGTAAACTTAAATACTGCAGAAACACAAATTAATCTCTTGGAAGAAATAGCTAACAAAGCAGGTTTTTAAATCTTAGTGGAAAAAACTAAATTCATTACAGACATAAAAGATTCTCCAAAATTTGTAATGGCACATATTGGCCGAATTGAAAAGATAAGGAATTTCAAATATTTAGGGGAGATAATTCAAGAAAATGGATTAGAAAAGTTTGCATTAGAAGAAAGGATACACAAAATGGAAGAGCGCATGGTATTAATAAGAATTTTTACAATAAAAAGTGCCTGTCTAAAAGCCTTAAAATAAGACTATGATACAGTGGTGAAACCGGATTGCCTCTATGCAAGTGAATGCCTGGTATTAAATTACAAACTGGATGAGCTTGAATTATTGGAAAGGAGAATTATAAGGAAAATCTTGAGTCCATTGAAAAATACAGTACAATGGAAGGTTAGAACTAATGAGGAAATATAACATTGAAAAATAACAGAATCAATCAGAAAAAGGAGAATGATATTTTTCGGACACATCTATCGCATGAATGACACCAGGCTAACAAAAAAAATGTTCAAAAATTTTTGGGAAAAAATGAACTATGACCTGGATTCAAGAGATTAAGAAAGATTTGAAACGAAATAATATCAGTGAACAGGACGCGATGGAAAGAGAAAATTTTCTAAAGCAGATTTGAATATAACAGGATTCCAATGTAGATAGGGGAAGAAAACGGGTGCATAATTGTCTGAAGATAGAAATAGAATGAACAGTGCAATAATGAAGGAGTACTGGAAGGGAAGAAAGAAAAAACAACGGGAGAGGAATTGAAATTGGTACATGGTCCCTAGCTGGCCGTAACGAAAATAAGAAGAAGAATAATTGTGTTGAAAACACCAGCCGGTCTCAGTGACGTGGCAGACTTGAAATCTCTAATTAGACGTTTTGTGCTATTACTTTACAGAGCCTTTATAGTAATAGTTGTGTTCATTAAGTAGCCACAGCCACTCTAGCGGTATAATCAAGGTTACAATCATCTTCATAGCTAAAACTTTAATGTCTAAGAAATTTGATATTTAACCCTGAATTTATTGCTTCAGCTTTCCGATCGTAAATTATTATTTATACACCTCTCCACACAGCTAAATATATCTGGAAGGAGACCAAATAACTTAATTTTTTTATTACGATTTCCCTGAAATTATCGCTTGAGGTACAATAGTTCATACACAATGCCAAATCATTCTTCATTATTTGGGCACTGAAATGCTGATATAGCTCATTTAACAGTTTCAAATTATCAAAACAAACACATATCAAGAGAGTAGAATGAAATAGTTCAGTACTGAAGGTACATCGATAACTCCAGTAGCTCAAACACATATACAAAACTTAGCAATAATAGTCGATGGCAGACCAAGCAACACCAGGAAATACTCTTCAACATTAGGATAGGAGGTGTGCTAAACCACTTTAAATCTATGCTTTAACGTACCGTTCCGGGGATCTAGCAAAATGGTAGAGAGGCTAATCAATTGTGCTTCAACGCTAATGCGGGATTAAATGTCCCATACCGCCAAAAATGCTTCCACAACAACTTATCCCGACAAGTGCCATCTTCAAGTCTCGACAAAGTGAGCAAGATGGCCGCACTCAACAAAACTAACACTCGAGGCAACACGATAAACAGTGACTGACAGTAATCACTGATTGAGAAACGATCGAGAGCTCGTTTACATTATTTTTGATAGCATCGGTTAATGAGGTTCACTACAGTGCAAATCAGAGCTACATGATTAGGAAGCAGGAAGCGGGATACCAACTACTTCGGTTAAAACTGTCATTTCTAAGTGAAATGTCTCGTGTCAGTTCTCTCCAAGGAGTAATTATCCTCTTTTGTTTCCTGACAATAGCACTAACCTGTGTTCCTCACTAACTTCTAAGAGTAAAATTATTATTTCAAGGAATTTTGTTACGTCAAGAGTTATTAATAAGTCAACCTCCGTGCTGTAATACGTAAATACCAAAAAATACATACATAATGAGTAAAACATAAATTAATACTCATTATATCCAATTAACTATTAATATAGTACTTTGGAGTAATTTCGTAGTATTAAAAGGATCCTCTTGATCTCAAATTAGAAACATACTATTTATCCAATGAACCGGACTGAAACAATACGTCACTTTGATGCCAGAAACGAAATACAAAACAGATTTAACTGAAGGAATTTTGGAAGTTTATCCTCATATATCTCAATTTTTTCCCCTTTTCACTAGTGATGGTTTCGTAGAAAGAAAATAAATGCGTTACACTAACGATATACCCCGGAATATCGTCTGTTACTGTATTTGAAATGCCTGTTTATATTGTCACAAAACACTTTCAATCACTAACACGTAAGGATATCTCACCCAAGATGGCAGATTACAAGACTCGATTTTAATTTATGCTACACAGTAGTAAGTCCTCAGTTACTTACTGCTGCGTATAATGTTTAGTAATGTTGCAAGACTCAGTTGTTGGGAGCGACAAGGTCAGCCTCTTGGTTCCAGCTTTAATAACGCAGGCAGTCGGGCAGGTAGACGAGGACACGGGAGCCTGGTTTATGGCCAAGGGCAGGAGGGGTGGGTAGCTGCCGTCAGCTCGCTGCTACCCCTCGGACAGCTTTAAGCCGTGGGCAGACACCCACGAATAATGAGGCATCAACAGCGTCATACTACATATTAATAAAGCTTCATTCGAAGCTAACAACCAGCTTGTGACCACACATCAATAAAGTTAATTCAAAAGCAAACAAGATATCCTTGAGTTTCGGATGAGACGATATGCTATTTCTTATGCTAATGTTGATGAAAGATTTCAATATAATCATATTTTTTTAATTATTTCTTCGAATCTGAGCAGGAAAAGTTACCTATTGTCTAGGTAATAGCTTGACACCTAGGTACGTATTTTGAAAGTGGAGACATTACCGTATCTGTAGACAACAGCCAGGATTCGAGACACTAATTAGCGGAGACATGCAGCTACAAACCATAATCAGTCAATGTAAATAGTGAGTAGCATACAACCATAAAATGTCACGTAAAACTATGTGTAAGCTTTAACGCAGATTCCTCGATGATAATGCCTCGATGATAGGACAGTAATAATATAAAATAGAAACAGTTGCGTTGGTGTTATCTATTCAACATCTAACTAGCAAGTTGACTCAACAAGGTTTGAATCCCGCACAATTCACACCCAGAAAGAGTAACGACCCACAGAGAAGTTATGTCTGTCACGTGGTATCTGCCTTCTAATTAACAAAAATGTTTAATACTTTGTTTGTTCTTACATAATACGCTCTACATGATTTAACAATAACGAACAGCTAACGCGGGTAGCTTGGATAGCTTTGTGCTCGGCTTAAGATAGTGCTGTACGTCATTCTGTGTTGCAGTGAAAAATAAATTTATATAATGTAATAAGAAACTTGGAAAATTCTGATTACCAGATTTCTTGCTATTTAATTGTTTGTCTGTGGCTTTGTTATTTATATGTAAGAGGCTAATAATTTTTGTATGTCGTTTCAGAGTTTCATAGTGTGCATTTTAAATTTTAAATTGTGTTCAAATAAACGTCTACCTTGATTGGCAGTAACAGAGCTTCCGTAGCTGTGTCACCTTGTAGAGTTCCTAAACCTAGGCAACCAAACGAACACTAACATCACGTTTAGTGATACATTACAAATATGGGTTAACGGCGGAGCAAGGTCTTTTCAGCTAGTTCTCGATATGGCAGGTGCTTACCACTAATCCTCGGGAAGACCCTGCCCCCATTAAAAGTTTTTGATTTCTAAACAATATTTCTGAATTATGTGCCGGAAATGCTGAATTATAGAATTAATTCTCAATCCCAAATTCAAACCAAAATCAATCAGGTTGCAGGGAAGGATTGCTTATTATTTACTATTACAACTTTTTGGCGTAGATTAATTTTATTAAAACTTTTTTTTTTTTGGAGCGATATGAATGGAAATTAGCGTGCAAAATGAGTTAAAATTTAAATACATTTTGCATATAAGAACTAAAGACTTAAACGGATACATGATGGTATAAAGCAAATAGTACGGTAAAAGATTATATTTCAAACATCTGCAATAGTGATTGTGAAAATTCATCCGCTTAGCCATGGGTTCATTCCAGGATCATGGGTTAAAGACGGAGTCGCATTTTTATGTTAAAGCGTTTCATTGGCTACATTATGTACTTCTCATCTCCCTAATTATGTACGGTATAGGCTCTTTAGAGAGGCAATTTTAATCTTGTTAAGCATGAATTTTACTGCTCGCCATTTTAATGTAAAATAACTGTAAAAAAAATGTTGCATATAAAAAAACAGAACTGTGTCGCATGAATTTTTTCCTATCATCATGAATGAACCTAATTCACTGTGTATTTGCTTGTAAAGTTTTAAAACTAATTGATCAGGTCAGGAACAGTCAACAGCTAAATGAAAATATGATCCTCTAACACCTTCTAAAGCAAGCTATGTCATGAATAATTAATACAAAGTTTGCATAATTACTTAGTCGCTAGGCATAGACTTTCATCAAAGTATCCCACTCTCTCACTTCAATTTCATTACATTGGTCATAGAAGAGAACTCTCAGAATAAGTTCACTTTATTAAATTCGAATAAGCTAAGAAATTACTAGTACATTTTATTCTAATTACTTCTTAAGTTGGCAAGGCAAGATGCGCTCTCTCTCATACACTAAAAGGTCATTCAACACAGTAAACAACGGGTACACGGGTTTGCAAGTTTTCATAGAATGCTCTTGAATATTAGCAGTGACTGATGGTTTTGCCAAACAATATGCTTTTCTTAAGTTATTTTGTAGCAACTCATAGATATTAATATCAATTGATGATCCAAAACATTAGAAGAATATATTTTAAAGTTTTAACTATTTTTTTAACATAGCTGTACATCCGTATGAAAATAAAGTATGATGAAATACGTTGCGTCTACTGCTCTTGTCGCAGATAGAAACCATATGAAGAAAATATTCTAAATCCAATTCAATTATTGCCAATTTTAATTACAAAATTTACATTATCAAACCAAATTCTATGCTTCTGTTCTTCAAAGGAATTAAGCATCCGTGAAATCTAACAAGCAATGCTGTTCACATCGCAGTTAATTGATTAAATTCTTAAATTAAGAAACTGCATATAATTACTTGTCGTTCTATGACTGACTCCTGACTTAATATTACATATTTAATATGTAACATAATTTCAATATACCTGCCTCTTTTCTTTACTGGCACCTAAGTGAAATGTAGTACATAGTTTCTCTCTGATGACACTCAGGACTTCTTGGAAGATGTCTGTCCGAGACCACGTGTCTTGTGACGGTCCGTTAGGCAGACGCGACCTTGGAGTCGAGTGGTCTGCTGCCCTTGGTTCCGGGCGAATCTTTCCACTTTAATAATTCAGGCGGGAGCATAGTTCAGAGAGGACGCGCTGAACACCCCACCAACTTCCTCTACATCTCAACGAGCAAACTATGTTTACGTCATGCTGCCAGGAATGCATTCGAGGAACAGGACTTTCAAAAGTCCGTCCTGCTCTTCTTAATACTGCGCTGCAATAAGAGGCGAGGAAATTTCGTACAACTTCTCGTCCACAGCAGAAATAAAACTCCCTCGACGTTTATTAGAATTTGCTGTTGTCCATAACTTCATTCACATTCACTGTTAATGTACGAATCTCTCTTTTAGAATGATTACGTCACACTCGTGGTGGTGTAACGCTTAGCGTTCTCACCTCGCATTCTGGAGGACGCCGGTTCGAATCCCCGCCCGGGCATCCAGATTTGTGTTTTCCATGGTTTCCCAAATCACTCCAGGCAAATACCGGGATGCTTCCTTCAAAAAGGCCAAGACCGAATTCCTTCCTATTCCTTGCTGCCCCCCCCCCTTCCATCCTTTCCCGTCTCTAAATACCTCGCTGTTAAGAGACGTTAAGCAGTTTCTTAAAAAAGAAAAAAAAAAAAAAAAAAAAGATTACTTCATCGGGAACACATCACCCCAGAAAGAAAAAAATGCATTTTCTCACAACAATAACAATGGCCGTGAAAAAATGGTAAACACTTCAACTGCAGTAAATTACCTTTAAAAGAACACTAATTTGAGGACACTTTTATTTCAATTTTTCTGCATTTTGACTTCACATAAAAATAAACATAATTTATTCAGTTTCTGAGTCCATAGTCTATGCATTCCCAATCAAAATTCTACGTGCTGGATAGTATCGAATGAAAAGGATATGTTGTATTCCCAACAATTAAAATATTTATTTTTTTAGGATTCAAAAGTATATGCTCACATGAAAGCACATTAAACTTCGGCTGTTTATGTAAACTCTCCCACCCTGCTTCAGCTCTGACAATTTCAATTCTTGCCAACATTAAACCCTGTTAGAAATTTATAGGGAACCATTTACGTTTCAGAGAAGCATTTAATAGATTCATGGAATTATCATGCGAGGAAATAAATCAATGTAATCTATCTTGACTTAACGGGTGATTTGGCTCTATTCCAAAGCTTTTAAAACTTCTTACTAATCCTTTAGTCCACCATTCTGAAACATCTTTTCCATCCAGCAGGAAATGCTATTTATCTCTCTCCTTAAATTAAAGGAAATACTGTGATGAATGAACTTCAGATTTGATCGCTTTCTATGCTGTATTTAAAACTTTAATTCATATCTTTCCCTCGCAATTGATTCAAGCGAACATCCCGTGGTATTGTCGCCATGTTAAAAGTCAGAAGAATCCCAATCACTCAGAATGTCATTACTTCATATTATTAGTATTATTATCATTATTGCTTATGGCTTTACGCCTCGTCAACATCAAGATCATTGGAGATGAGATGGGACTGGGGACAAGGAACGGGAAGGAATTCGGCCACAGGATTTTGAAGGAAGTATCCCGGCATTCGCCTGTAGTGATTTAGTTAAACATTGGAAAATCCAAATCTGGATGCCCGGAGGAGAATTCGAACCGGCGTCCTACCGAATGCCAGGCCTGAACGTTAACTGCTCGCCCCTCACGCTCGGTCATTACTTCAAAACATATATAGAAATAAACTGCTTCCAAATAGTAGACTTTCTCTGTATAAGACGTAATAAGTTAACAGTGACAACAAATTAACCATTAATTGATTATAAAATGAACTATTGCTTCTCCATTAATCTCTCATAAGCCTTCATAGTGAAATTTGATTTGGAAATGCAATACACGCTAATGTGAACTAATGTTTCGAAATTTTTATGATATAATGCAGTATCAACTCTTAATAAATATTTGGGAATGCAATATTGGTTGTAACAATGTTTTCACCCATAATCCTCCATCACATGATAATGATCGCAGTAAGAGGTATTTAGTGTTAATTATTGAAGACGTATTGAGTCTCGGCTAAAACAACTTTACGGTTGTTTCAACAAAATGTATCTTACTTGGAAGTGTTTGTTAGTTGGTATTACTCATTCTAGGATGTGTTTGATATATTCCATGTTTGAGAGTCATCATTATTATTTCATTTTCTTCTGTATAACTACTCTAGAATTTAGGTAACAAACTCTGCCATCGGTTAAAAGAAATGAAACGAAACTGAATGTAATCAATAACTTTTAGAGATTTACGCAGCGCTTAATTCATCCTCTTCAGTCTCTAGCAGACTCAGCAGGTGGCTCGACCCTTGAGGAAGATCGTAGGCATTGGTTGACGTCGGGACAAAAGAGGATTGAATAGATTCAGCGGAATATCACAAAGGTATTGACAACATTATGACGGAATGTAGCTATCACGTAACTGTCTACAAATGTTGACACTAATATGTATTCTTTTTATCATATTTCCTGTGATAACGTAAAAATCCGGAACAAACAAGCATTTACTTTTAATTCTTCATTTCCAAGGGTGTAAGATGTACCTTGGTAATACACTGTAAAGCAGAACAATCTCAAATATATCTTTCTAAGTTGTTATTCAACAGCCTACCTTTCCCATCTACGTCATAAAACACGTAGTGTGATCATAATGTTGTAATAATAGGTTCAAAGTAGATTAATTAAACTGGTCATTTATCTAAAAATTGTTAATCAAATCAAATATTTTCATAGACAATTTTCATTAATGAATATTAACTATTAGTGACTTCGGTATTATGAAATGAAAGATTTTCATACAGTAAAATCCTTTTAATCTTCATGTGGCAATTAAAAATGCGAATACAACAGTTCCGACACTTAAAGTATTGTTTGTATATTCATTATTAACAATGTGTTTTTCAATTCTTGAATATTTATCATACCCATACGAATGTGAAATTTATTTACACGAAAGAATACTCAGTAAAATCTGCATTATTATATTTCAAGGATTCATGAACCATGATTGAATAAAGTTAGTTGTAAACTATCACAATACAATATACACTAACGATACCTGTAGAGATGTGATGTTCGAAAATGTTACCTCGGTTCTCACTTTGATATCTCCAAGTAAGGATTTCTCGTCATATGTGCTAAGACGAAATTCGGCCAGAGGGTTGGAAAAAGAGACTAACACAATAAATAAACCATTCAATTAATTGTTGATGATGATTTGCTACTAAAAATTAGCAACTGCGTGTCGGGCACGCATTCGGTAGATATCTACAGCTTTTATATGCGAATTTTGGAGCTCATATCTTGCGAAATTTATAAATAAACACAAATGCCTAAAAAAAATAATATCACGCTAGATGAGATATGCTAAAAAATTCATCCTTCTAGGTTTTTGTTGCGGACGTATCTAATAAAAAAATACAAAACAAGATTTGTCTGTGGACCTGATTTGCGGTCGGTAACATAATAATTCCTGTGAAATTACATTACAATCGGTGTAAATGATGCTGAATCACGAGGTTGCGATTAACGCACGGACTCCAGGCGGGAGTGATTTCCTTTTGCGTGCAGCTGATCGGTTACGATGTAAGACAACTCATGGAGATCTCCACTTGTTTCTGGACATCCCAAACCAGATTCTATCTTACATTTTAATTTTCGTTTCGCATGATTTAACTGTGTCTCCCAGTCCCTAAAGTTGAGAATCATTGCATTTTCATATGTACTAAGTCCAACACGTTGCATAATAACATCGGAGTCACTGATATTGTTAATCTATAACAACTATTAGATTCATTAGCCAGTATGATTCAGCAGCTATTAACTTCCGAAACAGATACCACTGTTCTACAGCGTTCCTCTGGGGAATAAACCAAGTCGCAAGTTATCTTCGCGCGAATTTCACGAGCGACAGTGAATCTTCTTCCTCTTCCTTGCCCCTGATACCACTATTGTAGTGTGGGCTTTATCAGGATGCGATGTGTTGGGATTTGGCCGGCTTGTCGCTGAGCCTGACTGACGCCTCTCCGAGAGGAAAGTTGTGTTCCCATCTCTCTGAGAAACTTGTAGCCACGTTCTGCGTGCGGCTAGTATATTTTTGTTTCATCTACATCTACATCTACATCCATACTCTGCAAATCGCAAGTATTGTGGGTGACAGAGGGTGCTAAGCACTAAATCCTAAACCGGTGCTTTCCAATCCCGAATAGCACGAGGAAAGAACGAATACATAAAAGCATCAGTACGGCATCTTATTTCTCGAATCTTATCCCTCCGGTCATTGCAACCTAAATAGGTTGGTGGAAGAAGTATTTCATTGCATTCGTAATTTAAAGATTTTCGCATATTCTCCAATAAATTCAGACGCAAACTACGTCGTCTGTCTTTCAAACTATCCCAGCCAAATTTATGTATCAATTCTGTGACGCTTTCATAAGGGCTGTAGCAACCAGTCACGAATCGAGCGGCACTCCTCTACACCCTCTCCACTGAGTCGATCAGGCCCTTGCAATACGGATCCCAAACAGCACTCCAGTAATCCAGATTCGGACGCACTAGTGTTTTATACGCTATCTCCTTTGTATGAGCATTACAGTTCCTCAAAATACGACCTATGAATCGAAATTTAGAGTTAGTAATCCTGCCAGTGCCCACGTTAATAAAGTAAACAGTAAACGTCTTTTAATTAAATTAATAACTCAATTTTAATGCTAAATGATAAAAACTAACAATTATTAATAGTTTAATTGGAAAAAATATCTTAGCTTGTCTTAAGTAGGCCTATATTTTGAGGTTTTACTTTTTTGTTTTTAAATCTAAACAAATTTTAAATAAATAACCAAAAATGGAAAATATTCAGCCTTAGGTCATATTATGAGCCTTACAAATTACAATATATCACATCAGTTTATATACATGGTATGCATAATGACCAATTCACAAGTTATTATTATTATTATTATTCTGATTAAACGTTCTATAATGCCGACAGAAAGCATACAGTTTCAAAAAGTGAAGTAAATATACTCTGTAAAGTGTAGACTTGGCTCAGAACAATATCTCATAACTTTTTGTCACTGTAATAGCTCGAGACTTGGCCTATTTTTACAAGAATTGTTTTTGTGGGATTACTTATTATATCTCCTGATTCCTTGGTTGATTCGTTGTTATTAAAAGAAACTACTCGCCAAGACGTAAAGTGCCACTATTTCAGTTTCAGTGTCGTAACGAATTTTTTAGAGTGGATATTATATTTTTATGTAAGAAAGGAGACTTTCTCGGCGTATGATTGCAGTGAAGTCCTCATAGGTGTATCGCCGGATTGCGTTGTAAAAACACTGTATTTCACACGTGAGGAATACTGCGGAGGCAGCCGTCAAAATATGATATTTTAACAACACATTCGACGATACACCCGTGCAGACTTCACTATAACTTTTTTTGTGCCTTTAGTCGAAATAATAACTAGGAGTTGAAAGGACACTCAAATATTGTGACGATTGTCAAAATCATCCCAAGAGGGATTAATGTAAAGCCAGAGCAGCACATGTAAGCAGGCGGCTTTCGTCAATGAGGATGTGTTTCAAATGCATTTAGGCGGCGGCCAAAACAACAATAAGTCGAAGGACATACAGTTGCCTTTTGATAGCTGCTAAATAAATAGGAGCTACAAGTTCCTTCTTAGAATGGCTGGAAGAATTAGACATCAGCTTGTGAACGCTACCAACGTTCTTGTCATTGTATATATTTATTATTGTATTAGTTGCTTGCCATACGACAAATAAATAAATAAATAAATAGGTATGCGGTCGTTAAAATTACAATAACATTTGTTTCGTTATTCGTATCAACGCATAATCAAATTTTCAGCCGCAAATACAGGAAGTTGTCACAATTACTTTGTCTGCAAATACAGAAAATGGGAATAATGAAACGGTGAATAAAATTCTTTAACTGTATAGTTTAGATAACGTGTGCGACACATAAAAAATATTTACTAAATTGTTACAAAATCGTATTAAATACGCTACATAACTCAAATCATAGAAATGTGTACTCAAAACAAACGTAAGTTTTAATGAATACGTAAAATTGAATCTAGTTACTTACAAATGACGAAGGTTGACAAAAAAAAAAGTTTGATCATAGGATTCAAATGCCAACTGTGAGGGCACAGATAAACAGTGCGATACATCCGATAGAGACAGAGTAGGGCAGCGAATCACGCAGACTGACACACGTTTTCACTTCATTTTGCGGAATGCGGATCCGCTTAATTTTGTGCGGGATCCGCCAGACTGTCTAATGTTGCGGGTTTGCGGGATCGCGCTTTGCTGGATTGCAATACCTAAACTTCTGCCCCGTTATACCTCCACACTCTAGTGTGCGCCACTTTAGCGCATTTAGAGACACTCGTGGGTTTCAAAAAGGACAGTAAATAAATAGTTCAAACTACTGTGTGTCCTTACGTAGATTGCGCTATTTCGCGGCTGGCCTACTACACACGATTATTAAATCGTTAACATTCCTTGCTGTGTTTAATCTTCCATTTTTTATTTTTTTAACTGCTTAACGTCTCTTAACAGCGAGGTCTTTAGAGACGGGAAAGGATGGGGGGCAAGGAATGGGAAGGAATTCGGCCATGTCCTTTTGAAGGAAGCATCCCAGCATTGGCCTGGAATGATGTGGGAAACCATGGAAAACCCAAATCTGGATGCCCGGACGGGGATTTTAATCGGCGTCCTCCCGAATGCGAGGTAATCTTACAGCTATGTTGAAATCAATTCAGTCAATTCCTTGAACCTTTGTTTTCTGATAATTATCGGGGAACCGAGACTACAGGTAATTAAAATCAATGTACCGAGAGGCTGAACTGCCAAAAAAATCACCGACAGCAATTCGCTGATCCCTGCGGGTAATTACTTTTCCGTACTATTTTTCCTTAGCTTTATGCAATGAGCACCAGACAACTGAGACAGTCGGTTTTCTATTAGACCAATAAAACTAATTTTCTTTTCTTCTTGGATAATTGGTATATGAACCCAACGCTAAACACGAATAGTTCAAACGTGTAATACATTTTAAGTAGTACTAAAGTATTTAATATATTCACTTATCAACACAATCAATAAAGGTTCTCTCTTCAGAAATACATTCATCTCTAGGCAGGTGCTTGTTAACAACGATTAGTATGAATTGGACACAACCTGAATGTGTTTGATAAGCTACCGTCAAACTCTTATTGTCTTGAAATTTCGGTTTCCTTTTGTTCCTGTCGAATGTTGAGTCGTGAGAATCACCAACGCGGATATTTCCGAGCCGCCGAACCAAATTCCAACGCTCCAGTAATCGGTGAGTGGTAAATCAAGTTAAGCCCCGTGTCCGCGCAACCGCTGCTGTGCCTCCCAGCATTCACCGCTCCCTCAAATCACATTACTCACAGGCAACCCATTAACAGAGCCAAGTTTCCAAACATGGCTTCTGAGAAGATCTACAACAAAGTCTGCAATATTATAAGTAAGTACGGCCCGTTTTGGTGAAATAATTAAAATCGCTTTACCACAAAACCAATGTAATTTGAGACGTGCATATAACTTGAAACAGTTTCCTTCTCGGTAGCTTTACTAAAACTAAACAAAACATTAATCTCTGAAATCTCCAACCGTATTATACTATACGACAATTAACATCAAAATCCATTGTTAAAATCTTCCGTAGTGGTTAATATCCTCCAATTAGTCATTTTCATTATGAATTCCTTCGATTCACTTATAGTCACAGGACAGAGACTTCAAATTACACCGATAGTGGTGGTGCAACGGCTAGCGTTCTGGCCTCGCATTCGGGAGGACGCCGCGCCGGTTCGAATCCCCGTCCGGGAATCCAGATTTGGGTTTTCCATCGTTTCCCAAATAACTCCAAGCAAAAGCCGGGATGCTTCCTTCAAAAGGCCATGGCCGAATTCCTTCCTAATCCTTGTCCCCCACCCCCATCCTTTCCCGCCTCTAAATACCTCGCTGTTAAGAGACGTTAAGCAGTTAAAAAAATCTAATTACAAGATACCATATCTATTAAAATAAGTTATCAATGTTTCCTAACAATTTTCCAACAAATATTTGATCAAATATTAACGTTTGCTCTCAGATTTAGGAATAAAAATGATCGCAGCTGTTATCTAACAAACTTCTGGATTTTTTTTTTCTATGGGCTTATATAATAACGGACAGAGGGCCTACTCTTTTAAATAAAGAAATAAATTCTGTGTTTTTATGTAAAAATTAAGTCAGTAAAACATAAATGAACGAGTTCCGTAACATTTAGCTCGATTATTATATAAAATTTACCTGATACTCTGAATGAGGATTCTCGTCCTATCTTTCCTCATGGAGACACTCTGAGGAAGACATTTAGCAGTTCCCGAGTTGTTTCCTAGCTGAAAATCAAGTTAGTTTGTAGAAAAGTCCATACTGATAAAGTAGTCAATTTTTCAAATTAACTTAGCCCGTCTCCCTCCCACAGTCAAAGCAAAGGCTCGATTTCCACTTCCATTGTATAATTAACGTCTAGAGATACATCAAAATTAAATACACTTACTCGTACATGGCTTTCTTCAGGGGTAACTGTGCACTGGTGCATCCTGTAGTTTTCTATGATAATATTCACTTATTCTTCAGAGCAATACTGCTCAATATTTTGCAGAAAAGCCGTCCGTAAAACCGAATGCACTTACCTTTCGTGTTTATTTTCCCACCCAGTCTGAATTCGAGGGAAATTTCTCAATCAGCTCGTGGTATATAGTTCATTTTTAACACGGGAGATTGAGTAGATGCTGTAAATAAGACTGTGCTCTTAATATCAAATAGAAACGTTTCTGAGAAATGTGAATGTAGCTGTATCGTTTCACTGGATTGCAGGCAACCCGCATAACAGTTCCACTATAGATCTGACAAGTAGACCATACGGTCTCGGAAATTCAGTTTGGGATAAGACTTCGTTGGTATATCTTAAGGGCGTCCACCCAGTAAAGCCGTAAAGTGCACTAGCCAAAATATTCCGATAAAAAGGGCTCTAAAGTGTAAAGCGCAACTCATATGCTGATCCATTTCTACGTTATGTCAGCACAGCGAAGTGGCCGAGTCTGTAACGACCTGGCTTGTTACGCGGGCAATCCAGGTTCGATGATACATCGGATAATTTTAAAAAAAAAATTATAACAACTTTTAAACAAAGATACTGACCTAATGAAATTATCAATTAAATCATAATTATTATTTTTTTAAATGAGTGTTACAGCTAATTAAAATGTGAACTAAAGATAATATTTCATTCTTCACTTTCGTAGAGATTCGAGCGTTCTGTACTGTGAAATATTACCCGAATTTTTAAAATATTGTGAACAATATTGTGAATTTAAAATTTCTGTTAATGAAGAAATCGTGAAAGTATCAGAAGTTGCAGATGAAATCAGTGAGTACTAATTATACAGTGAAATGTAGGACTTGAGATTAAAAGATGCGGTTGTTTATTACGAAAGCTTGCTTGCTAAAAATAATTTGACTAAATCCGAATCTTAACTGAAATTTCTCGTGAAGCAATGTTGATGGATGAAGAAATTTACAAACATACTATGGACATGATGGATGAAAAAATACTGGTGATTAATGAAGAACTTGCTCATGACGATGAAAAGTGTGACGAGGAATCTTTTAAAAATTTTAAAGGTGATTATGAATCAGGAAAACAGAAGATAGCTAGACAATCTTACTTTTGATTAGAAAATTAAAGTTGTTAATATCGCAAAGACTCGCCGCATGTGGAATCTACAAACATTACAATAAAAGGATACAGCCGGTTAAAAAAGAAGGAATCTTTATTCCAATGGGAACAAGAAATAAAAAATGAGGAAATCAATTTCTGAACACATGATCGTTGTGTTGCAGCCCGAGAGAATAAAAAGTTACTTGAGGTAGCAAATAAGCCTTATCGTCCGCGTGGTAAGCGATTTCGCTACAGACTGATACACTTTCGCTGTTCCGGTATGGCATACAAATCGACCAGTATATGAGCTGGGCGTAAACTTTTAGAGTCCTTTTTCTCGGAATTTTCTGGCTAGTCCGTTTTAACCAGCAAAGTCTCATGCTGAAATGAATTTCAAAGGTCGTAAGTGAATTGAGGGAAGTTAGGCTATCAGCGTTTGAAGACAAGTAACTGTAGCCAATTGTGTGAACTGCAAAATAGATTTTAGGCATTGGACTTTAGATCCAGTGTCAGTTCAGGCTACCTACAACACGCGATACTGTGGTAAATCCTGTCTGATAACTGAGTAACATGGCTCTTACTATTAACTAGCTAAGTACATATCTTGAATGTTGGTAGGTAAGCGCCTCCTGCGAAAAACATACTAAGCCATCAGTTGTCACAGAGCCGGACTGCACTGTTTTTTTTTTCCGAAACCGAGAGATCAATACGTTTCAGAAACCATGGAGCCGCCATTTTATTTTAATCTGGAAATCACTTTACGTGATTTGCATAAATAGGGGGATAAATTGCACCCATTTAAGTTGATTAAGAACATTCTCCGTAGATAATAGAGATAAAATTGCATTTTGGAACAATAATCATTAAATCACCTTCTAGATGAAAATGGCCTCATTGTTTCCCCGGATCAAATCGTTCATTCAAAAGGCCATGGCCGAAATCCATGTGGTTTCCTCCCCCCAGTCCTTTCCCGCCTCTATTGACCTCGACGACGAGGCGTAAAGCCTGAAAAAAGAACAGGGACACTCTCCTCAAAATTAAGATCAAAAGGGAAAAACTACAACGTAAAGTTACAAGTACTAATTACAATTTATCTAACTTTTCAATTTAGTTTTGACTAACATACATCGAATAAAAACATTTGTAGCAATGTTTTCTTTTCACTTCAATAAATTACTTTCTAAAGTACAAACGTTTAGTGATAGTTTTAATATCTGTATTCATATTTTTTAATAATTATCCGCATTTCTGTGTTACTATTAGAGTTTCATTTTCATTACATTGCTTCGTGGTGAAGTGGAATCTAAAATCTCCAATACAATTGTTTTCTCAAAATTTCAACTCACGTACCGTTGCGTAGATCGCAAAACTACTGCCGCGTGGTTAGCCGAGCTTCCTGCGACACTTATCCCTAAAGTGGGTTCGTTCTAACATCATCTTACTACCAGCTGTGGTTGAAAATGTTTCCAATCGACATCTGTAAGGAACTCGTTAGAAAAGAGCACAGAAACCTGGCTATACCTTAACTGTAATGATTTAGGTAGCTCTTTGGAGACATGTGTTTGAGTGGATTTATTGTAGAAAATTTTATGAGGGCATACAGTGTAGGTTATACACATTTCCAAGCTAAAACTGTGACAGGTAACGGAAGCGTTGCGATAGTGAGATAATGATGTATTGTTGGATCCAAAATGATAGTGGTTGCTTTCTGAGCCAGCAGAGAATTTACCAATATCGACCTAAAACGGCAGCACACTTCATTGGTTATAGAGCTGCTCACCATTATTCTACATCGCGCACTGACTCACCTTTGAGGGGTGGCGAGCGGACGCTTTCTATTGGCTAGGTATCACGCAGCTTGCACATGTAGATCACATGCAGCGTGCCTGCTTCCTCCATGAGCACAGGTTGGGACCATGTTTCTCATAGTAAAATGCAGCGCTAAGCACGATCTTGGACGACAACACCGAGTCACTCACAAAGGACACCTTTGATCTCGAACGCTCGGAACCGCACGAAAACATGTTTAGAATAACAAGCGATCATAAACCAAACAGTGTTGTGTGTCATTTTCAAGCACAACTCCGCACTTGTCTGCTAGCGCCATTAAAGAGCCATGAAAAGAGCCTAAATCATACAGATCGTACCCTTCTAGATGCAACTTTTCCAAACAAAGATGTTATGCTGAAGATATTGCCACCGAAAACAACAAAATATTTCCAACACCTTGATGTTTACTTCTTTCGGCAATTTAAGCTCTATATTAGAAGGATTACTGATTTTGTAAGACTACAATGTGCCAAACCACAATTGAAGATTCATTATCGTTTTTCCATCATGAAACTTCACTCTGTGATTTACAATCAGTTTGCTGCACCTACGTATAAGCCTATGTTTGGCGAAAGCCAGGTTATGAGATTGACATTCAACATCATCATCTGAAAAAGTAATTAGTGTGGCTTTTGACATTGAACTGCGTGAATGCGAAAGTGATTTGGAATGTGATAATGCGGCTTTAGTGAAGTGTGCACATTGTTCTCTTCCACTTTGTTTTAACCACTTCATCGAAATCCCGCATCTGCACTTTGAGGACTAATATAAGCACTATCAGGTGTGTGGTACTGCTGCATATGCTTGTTTTGCGCTATATTCAGTACTTTATGCAGAGAGTCTTTGGCACTGTTAATTGAAAATGTAATGATACACTGACGTCATTAAATTGCGTATAATCTCCTTCATACCGTATTGTTACTTTGTTTCTCTTTTAAAATGTTACTTGAGGTTTTTGCATGGAAATGACACACACCACTGTTTTGTTTACGATCGCTTGTTATTCGAAGCATGTTTTCGTGCGGTTCCGACCGTTCGAGGTCAAAGGTGTCCCTTATCAGAGGCATTGGCGTAGTGTTACGGCGGTTAGCTTGGCTCGGAAAGCAAACTCCCTTTCTCAACACTAATAATTTACTACAAAAGTAGATACCCGCGACACCACAACCATCAACATAAAAAGTTAACCAATTTGGTAGTTTAAAACATAGTAACAATGAATTTTGAAAAATTACTACAGAATCTTAAATGTGAAGTTTTCTGCTTGCCTCAAGTGTCCGTTGGAAAAACGGTAAGCCGCGAATTATTTGAAAAGTTATAAAAATATAGTAAACATTCTAGCCTGACAATGGTAAGTGTTGTAATTGTTTAAAAAATATAACGGTATATTTGTAAGATCGTAATGACTTGATAACACGGTTTCTTATCGGCTGCGCAATCCGCCCATATCGTAACCGCCTAGCCTAACCTAATAATACAACCGGGCGTATGGGACATACAGTTTAACGTGGAATCGGAACCTCGAAAGCGTTCTGGCGTACTTCACATTACACACCAAACTGTGCCTAAATTGAAGGTCAGGTTAAGGGCCTATGAAATCTCCAGTCAGACGCCTTAACCACTCAGCCACTAGGCCGCTAATAGTCAGCTGCAACTTGTTGATAAACAGCACTGCTATGCTTAGTCCGAGGCGTGGCAATGTCTCTCATATTAGTTAGCAAGTATTTCCAGTAATATTCTTAAACTAGGTAGATTAAGTCAGTGTTATCTTGTAAAATGCACATTTCAGAGCAGACGGTGAGGAGAAACTAAGTAATATCAGACAGATTTGTTAGTATCTAGGCAGTACGGTTTCATATGTGTCCTCACAGTGAATCTAGATCTAGTGTTAACCCACCAAGGAAAGAAGTTTTAAATAAATTCTTACGAATGGGTCATCAACCTTTAACGCCGAGAAAAGTATTTATAAACTAGCATTTTTTCTGAACTCATCCGTTTTTATAGCCACTTGAGAGGATGCCGTGGAGAGACAACTGACGTAAAGTTAGTTGCAGTTCCGCCAAATAAAGTGATATTTAATATGAATTAACAGAATCAGAAGACTGGTTGATGGAAGTCCGCTACAAATTACAGCCGTACTGAAATAGGACGATATAATTTAAGGCGACACTTTAAGAAAATAATAAGAAACCCTTTTTGGATAACGAAGAGTACAATTTTTTCATAATTTGGTATAGGATTGTAATGATAATTATGGTAATCGACTAGTTTTCACTTGGCTTTGTCATTGAAGAGACCATTAAAGAGATATTGATACATATTCACCTGAGATTGCTCTTGGTGTGAAAATCATGTATCTCGCGTTGGCTGCACTGCGTATGGCCAGTTTCAGAATTTTATATGCTTGAATGATTTTTGGGGGAAATAACACTGTAAATAAGTTCGGTATTGATTTGTCAAAATTTTTGAAATCATGGCTAAAAAAACGGGTCATATTTTTCCAGATGTTCTTATCGGCTGTGTAATCCGTCCCTATCGTATCCGCCTAGCCTAACCTGATAAGGCCTGTGGAGACTTCTAAGTATGACGTTCTTCCCAGAACCTCTCATAATCACTTCATCTTGATGAAAGTGCGTTTAAAAGATAAAAAAGATATTTAAATACACAATACTATCTTGTTGAAACTTTAATGGCAATAGCGAAGGATGTAAGTTTCCCTAATAGGGTTCCCATTTCTCAAAAGGTATATTGATTCTGGCGGAACAGTTCCACACGTTCACCTTCAAGGAAAAATCCTCGACTTCATTACGTAAGATCCCCAAAAACTTTAATTCGTAATCAGTAATCAAACCTGCTGAGTTAAGTGGTACATTATTCTCGTCAACACACAACGCAATAATAATAAAAAACCATCGGTACCGCTTAGACCTATTATTCAGTATTCATATCCTTGTTCGGATTTTAGATTTCGGTTTTGCCGAAATCACCTCGAGCGAACCTCGGGATTGATAATTTAAAAGGCCGTGGTCGAATTCCTACCCGTTTCTTCTCCAAATTCTCTCCCGTCTCTAATGACCTCAACATGAACCAAAAACCTGACTCCAAGCAAAAAAAGAAACAGGATTTTTTACAGTCTTTAAAGAAATCACTTAGATGTCTTACTTAGAGCCACCTAATTCGGACATAATTTAAGTTTCTACCTCTTTCGAAATTCTTTTTTCTTTTTTAATTTTTCAGGTCACATTCGTATTTTTGTTACGCAGTAGAAACAAGGTACGTATTTTCGTTCATTCTAGAAAATAATAAATTGATGGTACCCACTCAGAAAAGAAGAGTTAAATCAATTTAGGGCGCCGATCTTCTAATTGCTAACCTGCTGTCTTCGAGTCGAAGTACGATGCCTGAATTTCGATTGTAATACTGGCCTGGGCATTTGTATTTGGAAATAGACGGTTTAAAATTGTTCTGAATCATGACGAACATTCTTTAGTTGTAACCTGCTAGTGACAAGCATTTACCGGAGCACTCCTGATTAATTTCCCGAATCCCGGGTTGCGACTATTGTTGACTTACGAATCTGTGAGAAATCCTACCCAGTGCCAAACAGTCACCCAGAACTTTCCTATCAGGGTCCAAATTATTCCTATCAAGTCTCCAAACCATAACAAGGTAAGGAAGAGTGATTTCTGAAAGATAGTGGCGGAATAGCGACAACGTACGTGGGGTATAAGGCTGGAGATACGTACACCCAGCCAACAAACAGTACATATCCCCATGAAAATTACCTCGTCACACACTAAATAAAATTCAATTTAAATTCCGTGACACTGTAAGTTTACTCAAGTTTTTTACTGATCTGTAAGCAGTTTTCCACGCTTGGCATTCAATGCTGAATTACGAGTTATTTCGTCTGTGCTAACCCATGCAGCTAGCCCAATATACGAAGAAGTCTTGAAAATAAAATTTAAAAAAATCTATAGAGAAACTATTGTATAATGCATATAATTAGATAATTAAATAATTCTGCAACATAACTAACTATATTAAATGCATATCCTTCGGTGCAGAGCAGCCATGTCTTAGCCCAATCATCCAAAGATAATTTTTATATACGGAGGAAAACATGATAGCCGAAAGTGGTGAAACAAATTTTAGAATCATTCCTCAGTATGAATATTGAGACGATTGTTGAGAAGTTAAGGAGCAGCTATACGTTAACACACAGCTTCAACTGGCTAGAAGAAATTATTTCGTGGGGGAATGGTTACAGCGTACATTACGAATAGAATGACTGATGACAGAAACAACAATTTTCATTCACTGGAACGTAGCAGCTCGTTTAGAGAGCATAAAATTATAAAAATGGATTTCTGAGGTAGGAGTGCGTGTCATAAAAACAAGTAAAGTTAATGGTTTTGAAAGGAGTATTAAAAAATATAGATTTCACAGTGAAAGGGTGTAAATTAATTATGAAAATATCTTACGCGAAATGCTGCAGGAAGATGTTATCAAACAGACTCAATGTCGAATTGTGGATACGACCATACTCTAAAAATTAAAAGCAACTAACTGTAAATACAAATGCTGGATAGATGAAATTTAAACTAAGTTAACAATGCATATCATTTACCACCAAAAATCTGTAACCGTCAAAATGCATACGTAACTGCAAATGCGAAATCCGAGGCCACCTCAAAGAAATAAACTGAAAAAAGTAAACGTTTTGAAAGAGATGTCTCAGTGAATATACGAAGCTATCCCATACACACCTTAGCAAAAAAAAAAAAAATCGAGTGGTCTTGAGTGAGACTGAAATTCATCATGAAGGTTCCGATGCTGAGATTATGTAATAAGCCGTAGGTCCGCTTTAATCAGCCTACCACACCATTTAGAGTTCGCGGACGGGTATTTTATATATGTAAACAAGTAGAAGAATCAGAATTAGAATCATCATTTTAGTTTTTCTGCGCAGATGTTTCAAAAAGAAGATCATTCGACAAATGATCAGTATCAACTGACTAATAATGCATGATATGCAAAACCGGAACGTAATGAAGAAGTAAAAAAAATTGTAATCAATTGTAGGTCTACAAAACTCGATAATTGTTTGTAAGATTCACATTTATTTTAAAAATCACTACAAATTTTTATAACAACAATGAAAATGGAAAGAATTATTAATATTAATTTCTTTATTTAAAATAAATCTAACAAGGAACATCAGCGCTTCAGAAAAAAATCCTGTATTTCTATTACTACTAACCCAAGAAAAATTTGATATTCGGGAGAAAAAATCTTTTTATTACAAAATATGGAGTTTCTAATCATACGGCTTCACAGTTTTTTTAGTGTTGGAGAATGAATCTACTCAAGGCAGTTAAAATTCAATAATTACAAGTTGCGATTGCCGTTTAGTAGAGCGTTTAAAACACCACAGTTCCAACCTATAATTAAGTCGAAGGAGGTCGTACGAAACGCCGGCATTTAATACCACGATGCGGCGTCAATTGCGGGCTCGGGAATTAATCACTTGTCTAACACCCTACATGCTACGCGTTAAGGTCATTTGAAGTTCTGCGTATCACTACAATGCTTTTCCTAACTTCCATTCGGTAAACACAAAAAACCTGCAGATAATAATGAAATAAAACGATTCAAAATAACTGACAAATGTTGAAAGGGTTTCAACTAAAAGTAATACGCAAAACGAAAATCGGATTTGTGATTCGATTTTTTTTTTTTAGGAAAAGTCAAATTCTAAACGAAAAAAGTCCAGAAACCTTATATTTTGCACTGAAACTTGTCGCTTGATCACTGTAACTAATATACGATCAGAAACTGTGAACTGGTGAATTTTTTGAGATACCAACAACACTTGCTTAAAACTTCGGGGATGATAAGATACATCGTCACCTTAAATAAATATACACTCGTTTTTTCGAACATTTGGTAACAAAAGAGTTTTTTTTAAGTTATTTACACGATGATGATAAATTGAAACTCGTGTTGGGGCTGTCAAAACTGCCGCCATAAAAGTCGACATGGTGCGACCGATCCTACGTATCGACTGGAATCAGGCCAAGCAGTGAGAAATATTAGGCGTTACTCGAGAAAGCAAACAAGTCAAAGAGGAGCATAACAGTGAAGTGAGAGAGAAAGCAGAGAAGTGGAAAGAGATATTGCGGGGTGGCAGTGTTGGTGGAGAGCGGCTATTGTGTCCCAGCTCGCTCCAGGGATGCACAAATCTTCAGCCATAATCACACACGAGTAAAGGCCACGTCGACATCGTTCGCCAGACAGTTTCGATGGAATTGCTAGAAGGAGTTCTCAAGAGAAATATACTTTCCCTCTGATGTTTATCGACGATTGTGTTTTCTGTCTCTGTGGATGATTCTTCGAAAGTAATTTAGTTTTAAGTGTAATACTACAGAGGTGACGACAGTGCCTTTAAAATATTTTATGTGAAATGGTACTTCTCTTGCAGCTGAGTTCTTAAACATTTACTCTTGTTCCAATGAACTTTCTGTGGCGCAAACAACAGAATAGATCCTGGTCACAGCAGCAGATGGTCAAAAAGTTCTTATTGTGAAAATTAATCATTTACTTCCCCGCTTAGTGTTTCAGTTAGAAAAGGAACTTCTGAGAATTACAGTTGGGAGTTTCTTCCTTATGGGTAAAGTAACTTCGATGTAATTTAATTTAATTTCATTGCGATGAAGCACTTGCTCCGGTGGAAAATTACCTACACACCCATTTTCCCCCATTCCTTTTCACATCATCTACTTTTTCTCTCTACTAATTTCAACTTCAAACCGCGTTTTGTGAAATTATTAATCATTTCTCTTGGTAATTAATTCCAATCTCTGACCCCTTACCCAAGGAATAAAATCCACCCCTTATGCCTGAAGTCGAGTGGAAGTTTCTGGTCATGATCATATTCTCCCTTCCATGCACCTCTCCTAACTCTTCCAGCAATATCTTTCCATGTCTCGTAACCAATATACTCCTTTCTACACTCCCATGACTCTCTTCACCTTCCTCCCGTATTACAATGACTCGCATTTCAACTCCTTTATCATATCAGTTACTGATTGTGTTCTGTGGTAATTTGAAGAGATAAACA
This sequence comes from Vandiemenella viatica, assembly GCA_031002005.1. NCBI lineage: Eukaryota > Metazoa > Arthropoda > Insecta > Orthoptera > Morabidae > Vandiemenella > Vandiemenella viatica. Next base: position 30,807,949 of record JARYHS010013631.1, read on the forward strand.
TAGCAGCACTTCTATCTCGTATTTGATACACAAAAAGTGGGTCCCATACTACACTACCATATTCAAGCAATGGTCTGACCAAAGTTTTGTAATCCAATTTCCTTTCGTCTCTGGTACAACCCCTCATCAATATCTCCAACAAGTGAAGGATTTTGAAATCTTTTCCTACTACCTGTCCAATGTTTCCTGCCCATTTGAGTTTACTATCAAATATTACGCCAAGATACTTACATATCAAGTTTTCAACAAGTAATTCTTTCGCCGATAAGCATTTAGTTTTTCATCTGTATACTGAACAAGCTGACTCTTCTACAGCTACAGCTCTAGATATCCTCTACAGATCACTCTGCAGCTGTTCTCAGTCTTCTACCACTATGATCCTATCATGTATCTTTACGTCATCTGCAAACAATCTAACTTCTGATAGTAAACCATCAACACAATCATTCATTAGAATAACCAATAGCAATGGTTCCATTACTTAGGTACGAAGGTACTTCAAAGGAGTTATCCGTCTTTACGGTTGCGCAGAAGTAACTGAAGAAGTAAGAATCGTAGTTTGCACCCTAATCAATATATGTCTATATACTAAGAGCGTCGAAAATTTTTCCTGGATCTCTGCTCATGGTCTAGTCAGTGCCGGATCAGAATTTCGTCGCAGGGTTAGGCTATGTTTTTACCCTAATTTTTTAGAGTTTATTATGTTTTTCCTTTTGTAGCTCAACCTAAAACAATGTTTTATTACTGGTACTAGTCGCAGACGAACTTGTTTATTAGTAACATTTTGACAATTCTGTTAAATTTTTCATAACAGGTTCATAAATGTAACACTTCAGTTCTTTCCAAGTTTGTATGTGTCATTTTAATAACTCTGTTTTACTCAGAAAATGCATATAAAAATCGGATTTGAAACGCACATTCTACGACCATCTATCGAAGAGGCAACAAACATCTAAGGTCTGTCCATCAATAATTGAGCCGAATCTCCTTGTAGATATCGATTTGCTCGCCTTAGGCGGGTAAGGGAAGAAATATGTATCACAAGGAAATTGTCAAAGATATATTTTCTAGTCGCACACGAAACACATAATATTCATTTTATCTCAATACCGCAAAATTACTAACCTGAAAATAAGCAATACATTGCTTCATTCACTGGTAGTCAATTCAATAAATCGTGATTCTTATCTGAATGATTTTAATGTCAAGGATAAGCAATTGAATGTAGCTCTGGCAACGGAAAGACAAATACGTTGAAATTTATTGGAAAGAATTATGAAATTATACACTGTGTGGCCAGGAGCAATTAACTGTATACTGTATGATGCTGGCTACACTATTCTCCCCTCCCACCTTAAAATTATGTGACAACTATCTGACTGCTGTAGAATACCACCTCAAAGAAAATTGTTGTCTTGAGACGCCGTTCGGATGATTCCCTTCTAAATTAATTTCCTCTCTTCTCTGTGAGGCTTGTACCTATAAATCATTTAAAATATTATTTTAACATCAATTTAATTTTAACTAACTAGTAGCTAATTATGAACACAATGCGTAAATGAAATTTCGAAGCGTTGCGTTTTAATTTAATTTTGTGACGGAGCGATAGATCTGGTGGAAATTTCCCTACACACCAATTTATTCTACCCTGTATACTTTTGCCCTTTGCGAATATAAGTTATAAATTCGTTCAGCGTTTTCAATAAATTATTCATCACTTCCTTGGTAATTTATTCCAGTTCCTGACTCCTTACCTACGAAGGAAAATTTTTCCAAAATTTTTGCTCAAATCGAGTGCTCATCATTTCTCTTCCACGCAACACTCTTAATTCTTCAACCAACAACTTTCCACTTCTTATCATCTATACACGCTTTGTACATTCCTACAACTCTCTTCTCCCTCCTCCCGTTTTCCAATGAATGCCATTTCAGCTCATCTGTCGTATAAGTTACTGAATGTGCTCTGCAGTAGTTTTTCAGAGACAAACAAAGCAGCCCGTCTTTGATATCATAAATGTGATTCCCATACTCCCATTTTACACCATCATATTCAAGCAATGGTCTGACCAAAGTTTTGTAACATTGTTCCCTAGCTACTTTGGTACATCCCCTCACCACTCACTCAAACAAAAAAGTAAAAAACAAAAAGACAAAAGAATGGTTTGAAACCTTTTCCTGTGAACTTACCAGTGTGTCCTGTCAATCTGAGATTTTTTTTAATCAAATATCGTGATAAAATATTTATACCTCTGGCCTTCAACAAGCAATTTTTTCCTTATCCTATTATCTTAAACAATCTATAGTTCTTTATATGTTTAACTAATAAGTTGGCACTTCTTGGCATTTATCTCCATTCCATGTTTACCTGCAGCCATTCACAGTCTTCTCACGTTTTGATCCTATTATATAGCACTATTTCATCTGCAAATAAGATAACTTTTAAAAGTAAATCACCTACACAATCATTGTTCAATAGACTATTGTGTGGCGCTCCCACTTTCATTTCCACTTCTTTCGATATTGCATCTCCTACTCTAACTCTTTCTTTCCATCATTTAAGGATTCTTCTACCCAGCAAATCACTTTTCATCCACTCAAATTGTTTTTACCTTATTTACCACCATCTTATGACTAACTCTATCTTAGAAAGACTCAGTATTACGCCATCAATTTGACCTCACTTGTCCATTTCATCTTAAATATCTTGCATATAGCCCAATAACTGATATTCACATGAATATCTTTGCCTAAAGCCAAATTGTCGATTTTAAAACTAGTTTATTTCCTCACAGACATTTCTGATGGGGTTGCATATCAATCTCTACTAATTTACCTACCACTTATGTCAATCCTGTTCGTTACCATTCCTTTATAGACCGGTACTAGGCCTACTATCGTACATTTCAAGTCTTCTGGTAAGCAGAAATTATCCAGACTCAATCTAAGTAACATTTGAAGGTGGGGTACATTGTTGTATTCTGTTCTCTTTAAGACATGTAATTTTATTTACACCAGTCCGTTTATGATTTTTAACTTTCTTAGATATATCAATATATCATATTGATCACTTTCAGTTTTTCTTCTGCTCATTTTAGTTGTGCTGACAAGCTTGTTCTCTGATATACTGCCTCCAGTTCGTAAATCCATAGTCTCCAAAACTCACGTCAAACCAGTTCCTTAATTTATCTCCCTTTTTCAAATCCTCAGTCACTTCATCTTTATCGTGACTATAATTATCTGAATATCTTCCCTTTCCCCAAATTTTCTAACACAGCCATAAGAAAAGACGCCCTGCACTGATAACCTACCTTTAGTTTCCTTCTATGCTGCTATTAATTCCTTATTTAGTTTCATCAAATCTTAACTCTTTTGTGTTCTCTTCTTACCAGCCTCTTTAACCTCCTAACTTTCTTATGATAATATGTGAGTTCCGTACTATTCTTTTTTTATATATATATACATTTCCTCTCCCCTTCTAAGTATCTCCTTGAACTATTTCCACTTCGACTCCACCGAACTTGTGCCTTCGTTCAATATACTGTATCTACTGCTTAAGTATCTCTTCAGTTCTAAAATATGTGCTTTTAATAACTGCACTTGATGTCACCTTTAATTTTGGCCACTTGTTTACTGAATTATCTAATATCCATCAGAACTACTTCGCGATCACTTATTCCTTCCGTTACTCGAGACCTCGCAGGATTATCGTCAGGCTTTATTAGGAATATATCCAAAATGTTGGGGTCCTTTGTTTCCTGTTCTATTCCTTCAGTAAAACCTCCTTCCCATACTAAGACATTTACAAATTTCTGTTCCCTTGTGTTATTAATCTTACATCCATCCTAATTGACACCTGGTGAGTTTAAATCCCCAAAAGTAATTGCTATTCTAAGTACACCTCAAAACTCTGAATATTTATTTAGCTTCTCCTGAAGAGTTCCATATTGGGCATTCATTCTTCCAGTGCGGTAAGCGGCCAAAACCTTATTTTTTTTCTTTTTGAACCTCCCAGAAATCTACCACTAGTAACTCACGGCTATGGTGTGTGAATATTAGTGACATAACGAATATGAATACCACATCACAAAGATTCCATCTATCTCTAAGGTACACTCTAAAAGTAACGGGGAAAAACTCAGTGTCTAGCATTCCTTCCTTTGTCCAATAATTTACTCCTATAACAGCTTGCAGTTTGTGTATCTCTATTAAGTTATTTATTTTATTTTTCATATACATTTTGACCCAGAATCTGGAGGCTAAACTGGGCCGCTAAATCTCCTTCGCTAAAGACAATATTAAATTCAACATAATGAACATTATAATAAAAATACAAATAGAACATCATGAATGTTACTATTAAGTTACCAAACTTTATTACTTCGTTCTTTGTACTCCTACAATTCACAAGAAAGAGTCTTACAACTGGCTTTGCGATATTTTAAGCTTTAACCTTTACCATCCTAATTTCGACCCCTCTCTAATTGTTTCATCAGATTGTATCTCATTTTCCTCCTACCCTTTTCTAATTAAACATTTGATACTTTTTTTAGCAAATTTTTCACTAAAATTTGCAAAGTTTGATGGCATCAACAAAATATAAACTTTGAAACTTTACGAAAGTTCATAATCATCACTGTCTTGAAACAAATGTAAGTTACTTACGAAATTTTGTAAATTTGAGTACCATTACAACCTATTAGAAAAGACGTGAACGTTTCAGAGCATATTCTGCATCTAAATCCAAAAATTAGTTTTCCATTTATTTTTTTTCAGAGCAAATAAGTCTATAAGTAGATATTAAATTCTTCCATGTGATGTTCTTGTCTGTCGTAAAACGTACCATCTAGCGATTATTAAACGCCATATTCGAAATTATTTATCCGTTGCCAATTTGCTCTAACCTTTCTAAAGAACAGTTAACAAAATTTCTAATAAACCACGTAGGTTGCTATCAGTGCCGGTGCTAGGATTATCGGGCCCCAGGTAAGAGTTCTCGGGCCCCCCGCCTCTTTTTTTTTTTTTTTTTTTTTTTTTTGATAAAGTCAGAAAATTTTAATCAAAAACAAAAAATCAAATAACTCCTTTATCAGATTTTTTTTTTTTTAATTCCAAATAGCTAGACACGCTGGACGGAGGGTCCCCTTTTGGGGCTTGGGCCCCGGGTACTTTTGCCCCGCTTACCCCTCCCTAACGCCGGCCCTGGTTGCTATTTAAACGAACATCCCTTCGTTTTCTGAGTACGTGTACAGTACATAAGTGACTGTTGGACAATTAGCCTGAACACAGGGTCCAGTGTTTGAACGCGTGCCGCACCAATGCATAAACATGAAATGCTTCGGCCTATTGACAAAGTCACGCCATTTCTATTGTAGCGCTTATGGCAATAGCAAGTTCACGTAACTCACTTTATACGCTGTTTCACAATTTTGAGTTTCGCTGTCAAAAGATAGATTGCAAAAGTTTCATTATTAACACAACCCAACATTAATTAAGTCGTTCTAACGAAATGACTGTTTAGTTCCAGTATTCCGGTATTTCTCACCAAGCACTGTCAGTTGATGACTTGTCTAGTCCTCAGACATCATTAACTGTAGCAACTTTAATAACTTAAATTACTGTGCAACACGTTTTTTAATTGTGACGAAGCTTTCCGCTTTCGATTTAACTAATAGTTTATATCGTCCTCTGAATACTGAGCTAATTGAGGGAACTGAGTTTAATGTAAAGTTTTTGCTGTTGCGATTTTTATTAAGAGCGATCGTGTAACATACAGTTTTATGGCTCAACATGATATTCAAGGAAAACTGCTTGAATGCAGCAAGCACAATGATCAGAATACAGATGGCAGGATTTGACGTTCGTATTTCCAAGTACAAATCTTTCACAACATATATATATATACAGATTTCCATGGTAGTGATTACGCTAGAGACTGCCATTTGGCAGCACCCTTGCTCGATCCGCTATTCAGATTTCGGTTTGCCAAGGTTTCCAGAAGTTAATGCACGGATGGTACTTTTCTTAAGATCGTGACATATTTCCTTAGAATCCTTTGTTTCACTTGGAACCGAAATTTTCCCTCAATATTTCACCTGAGTTGGGAGGTGAAGACAATTACGTATTCTCGTTATTAAAACATATTATTTTATACCTTTTATAATTTTTCTAGAGTAACTATATCTGTTTATTTTATCTTGCCAAAAGTAAATAATATATTAGAGTGTTCCCGTCACTGGAACGTACGTTGGAAGTTCCACTTATTAAAACTTCTGCATATGTTCACATTATTAAAAACTGATTATCTGGCGACTGCATACATATTTCCTACTTTATTTGTTACAATGGTGACGGGGAGTATTGCCACTTGACAGGAATATTTAGCATATAATTGAAGGTGTTTACAACATAAAATTTTTACTTGACTTTCTCTCTCCACCACAGTGGTGACGTAGTCCCGGACTTTCTCGACTCTGGTGAGATTACGGTCACTGCAGCTTCCAAGCGTACCTAACGACTTCCAAGACGAAGGGATTTGGTTCTAAGATAAATTACTTCCATCCCTTGGAGACGTTATCGGCAGACATGCGATCAGAAGCAGCAATCGGGCCTGTACGATGTTTGAAGAGTTAACTGTCCTCTCTCACAAACAACTGTTACTGCAATTTTGCTTCCAGCGAAGTTTGAAGATCCCACCCGTTGGCTCTGTTGGCTGCGACACCGTGATGATGTCCGGCGCTGGTACGGGGTTAATTAGTTCGCGACCTGGTCATGGAAGACATTTTCATCATCAGGAATTGGCCGGCTTGGAAGGAGAGGTGGTGGTGATGCACAACTCTTTATCACCAGATTGTGTGCCAAAGGCTTGGTTTAAATCTCAAACAACTCCACAGTGCGTATGGAGTGAGGGCATACGGCATTGTTGATGGTGATTCATCCGTTGGATGGGATCCTTAAGCCTGGAGGCCCCGAGGATATCATTCGGATGAGCAGGCCTGAATGGTCTAAATCCGTTATTCATTTCTCATTTCATACAACAGAAAAAACATTATATACAGAACACACGTACTATAACAGTCTTCCAAACTTGCAACAACTTATACGAATGTACAATGGAGAAGGAAACGGGATACCACCCCAGTTCACCTTCCCATGAATGTTCGCCTACGCCAGAAATGAGTACGGCATTGTAAGAAGAAGTTATAAGTCATAGGTTTATCGTGGTTACTTCCACCTTAGTGTGGTATAACGAATGCGAATTGTAGTCCAACTCTGGACAAAAATGTATTAAGTCTTTTATACTTCTTGCAACAACAAGAATATATCAGTCATCAACTGCGGTGAAACTAACATTCATTAGCGACAGTACGTTGAATTGGTGTGGCACCCCGTAGACACAAACTACTAAATTACACAGGATTTTCCTTCGGTCATTAGAAGATTGTGTGACTGTATGGGAATGCAATAAAGCACATGTGTGTTTCATGAATGCAAGGCTGCGTTGTTGTGGTTATCGAGACTGATTGAACCATGTTCGATTTTCGATATTATGTAGGTTTGTTTCAGGGATTTCAAATCTTAAATGGTGTACAATTACTATCATGATACCTGCAGCGATCTAAAATATCACTAACGAACATTTTTTGTAAAACCCTGATTCGCTGGATGAAAATAGATGGGAGTTGATAACATATATATTCCACATAAAGTAGTTATTGAATTAGTATATCCACAACACGAATTTGGAATCAATTGAATATTAGAGTGAAAATAATAAAGAAGTTTTGCATGCATTGTACTGCATGTTATAAGCGAAAATGGTATCTCTTGTGGCAATTATGGTATACACGTTTGCTACAAACAAGTTGGAAAAATCTTGATATCCCAGTAAAATATCGCTGTATGCGACTAATAGTTATGTAGTTTTGGTTAGACATGCAATTCAAAACTGACATATTCATCTCACATACATCACTGTGAAACTAGGTATAATTAGTTGTGAAGATTATAAAAAATTGTTAAAAAGCTAAAACTCCAAAATATTTTATGAATTGTAATAACGTTTTGAAGTCTAATGATAATTGCGTTCTGTCCTAAGGCAGAACGTGTCATTTTGTCTCCATCATTTCTCCACTTCTTTCTACTTTCTGCATCTCTTTACTTTGATGTAGCTGTTCTAAAACGTGGGATAAAAATTGATTAATATTAAAATTTGGTCATGTATTGATTAGTTTTCAAGAATCATGTCCACAAATTTTTACATTCATTGCAATTGAGAAACATTAATTTTGGTCAATCGTTACAAAATATATATTACCTTCGATCAAGTCACTACCATTTATCTTTCAAATTTTAAAAATTAACGGAATAATAATATGAAAATGATCTGAACTAGAATAAACAATAATACAAAGAAAAACAAAAACTGAAAGCTGATGTGAGACACTGCAATTTGTTTAAATGGGTCTCAAATTCATCTAAGGACTCTTAAATCAAATATTCCGTAAAGAAACTACTTCTTGAATACAATTTTGGTTGGAGATAGTTGCATTCGAATAATTTAAAGAATTAAAAGATAGGAGGGGCTGAGTGCACAGATTTCAAGGCCAATTGTTCAATTCTCAAGTACTGATTTGATGCAAAAATCAGTAAAGCTTTTTTGTGTTTGCAGCGTAACTCCTTTATTTAAAAAAAAAAAAAATGCAATGTAGAGTTGGCGTTCGAAAAATATTGTTTGAATCACTACTTGGATCCGGGAGGAGAATCTCCGTTGATCCAAGAATGATCTTAGTCCAGACATTCTGCGTCAGTCTCGTCCCTTATGTATGTGCATGCAGAGACGACGCGACGCTCTGTTGAGCAATAAAACTCAGCTGTCCAGACAAGTTGCGCCGCGCCGGATGAAATACAGCGACACTCTCTATGCCTGACATCATGCAACCATATTCTTCGTTGTATAGTAAACTTCAGCTATTTCGTTAAAAAAAAAAAAAGACACGATATGCTGTGTGATAATATTCAAAGACGTTATTTACACCTTTTGTGATGTGAGTAATTTTCTGAGGTCTCGGAAACACGTTCAATAGTGTCAGCAATGTCCTTTAACGCAGCAAATACATTTTGAAGTATTTTACATCACAGATTTGTTACTTATTTATGTTTATTGCAAGTTCTGCTTATATAAACTATCGATAATACTGTAATGAACGAAATTTACTCACAGTACTTTTATTTTCTAAAAAATATTAATACTCCGAAGTATGGAGTGTTCGATTAATTTTTTACAACATAAGTTTTCGTTACATCCAAATAGGCACTGGAACCGGAAATTTGTTTGCAATTACTATGTATTAGTAGAATTTCTCAGATTTTTTCTTATTTTTTTCTCAGATGGAAGAAATTATACATCTAGTACTGAGGTAGCAATTTGGCATAGCGCTTTAGTGCAAAACGAAAAGTCATAGTTTCGAGTATTGGAACGTGCTGAGATATCCTATTAAGTCTCCAAAAAATTAGGTTTTAAGCAAGTTCAGCAAATTAAATTTTACCTGAAGGTTATTTCTCTATAGCAAAATTATCAGCGCTATTTTTATTCTATCATTATTAAAACAGCGCAAATTTTTTCCGTTCTGAACGTACTAAGAAATAAAATCTCGTTCGATTTCATTTAGCTCCGATTTAGAATATTTTAAGGAATTAAGAAAAGTAGGCAGACATTTCACAGCTAGAAGTAATAAGCAGTTTTTGCCTAATACGAGAAACTTCCTTTGATCTAAAACTCACAGAACCATACACACCTATCAAAGTTGAAATTATCTGTCTCTCCCCAATCTCTAAGCCTGAAGATCTTAATGAAACTAAATCATTTCCACCATTAGCTCTAGTCAATGAGAGATGTCCATCTCCTCTCTGTTAATTATGTGCGGAAAATATGTTGGTCATGTACTTTTTATTTCAACCGATGTTTACGTTCTTAGATCCTATGAAAGAACTCCGTCCGTCTTTGCAGAGAAGTATTTGCGAGTTTATTACGGGTGGCAAACTTATAACGATGCGATATATGGTTTTATCACTTGACGACAGATGCCTACGTATACCAGTATTGAGCGTTCTGCAAACCTGTGAAAGATTATTCGGGTCTGTAGCTGGTAGTGCACCGTTTATATGTTTCTGTTTGTATAAGAAAAACAAGACGAAGATTCGAATAATAACGAACCGATTTGTTAGATATTTAGGACAGGTTTTTAATGTAATCTTGGTTGATCTCTTTCATTTGTGAAACATTTTCATGAGTTATTATTTTTACTGGTTGTTTCATATGTAAAAACCGTCTTTACACATAGACACATATTCATGCTAAACGCAGATGACTTCATTGCAAATATACGTTACACACTGATTATCTAGAACAAGAAACATATGAGGTGGTCGAGAGGTTATTGTTCCTATTGGCGCATCGCATTTTAGATTTGTGACCGCAAATGTATTATTGGCCATTTTAATAAACGTATTTAAACTGATGCAACTGGGGACGAAAAGCATTAAATAATTACATCCAACGAGAGATGAATCTCATGTGTACCTAGCTAATAGTCCAGGCAAAGTCAACTGCGAAAAGCAAATAGAAGCCGTCTATTAACTGGATTACTCATATTTCAACTCATAACTGAACTAAACTGAAGCTATAAATGATGTGACTGGTCGTTGATAATATTTTCAAACTATTAAACATTGACAAAGTGAAGTATTAGATCATATATTTTAACTGCCTATGTGAATGTAATATTTTGCAAGTAACTGCAGTGATACAGAACACTTTTATGGTGAAAAAAATGCTTTTAGGAATTTGCAAATCTTCGGATATATTTTCATCAGAGAATGCTATTGATGGTTGGTCATCTACGTAAAAGAGTTAATATAAGTTTATATTAGATGACAGAGTGCTCATCTATAGTTATTTCACCTAACGTTTACAAAAAAAAATGTTCTACAAGATATCGTGTAAAATGAAAGTATCTGCGAATTTTCAGTTGAATTCCGTGGAATTTGTTAAAATCGATTGAAATATCACTAAACACATCCTTAAAATTATCAGTATTGGTGATTAAGTCATTGCAGTACAAGATAACAGTCGGGCCTCATTTCATGGTTACTCATGTTTTGCCGTCTTCAGATTTTTATTTTTGTTTCGCTAATTACGTTTGTACTGCTATCCTTCTTAACACCTCTTTAATTCAAGTTTATGCTTTGTTAATAGCAATAAAATAATGGAGCAATGATTTTCATGGCTCTTGAATAGCTAGTAATTGAAGTGTGCTTACAGGCCGCATATCTGAAAGAACTACAAATCCTGCTTAAGTCTTTACCTTTAAAAAAAAATTGTTACAAAATCCATTTATTGGAGACCGTGATAAGAGCATGTACCATATAATTTAGGGGAACTGTGTTACAATAGTTTGGTCAGACCATTGCTTGAGCACGGTGGTTTGTTTTGCTACCCACATTTTGGGTATCGAATACTTGTGCTGGAGGGCGTTCAAAAGAAAGCAGCTACGTTTGTTTGTTAAAATTACCACATGACCTAATCAGTAATTGATGTGATGAAGGAGCTGTGTTGGGACTCGTTGGAAGACAGAAGTAAGGTGAAGAGAGCGCTGAAAGTGTAAAAGGCATATGTTGATGGTAGGGCTTGGTGGGATGTTGGTCAAAGATTTAGGAGTAGTGCATGGAAGGGAAAAGATAGCAACGGGTACAAGCTGGCACTCGATTTCATGCATAACGGAGTGGGAAATTTTCTTTTGTGGGTAAGGGTGTCAGGGATTGGAATAAATTACAAGTAAAGTGATGAATAATTTACTAAAATGCTGAAGGAATTTAAAATTAAAATTCGTAAAAGTAAATAGGGGGAGGAGTTTTAATACCCAAAGTAAATAAGATAATAACAGAAAAATTAGTAAAGAGATGATCAGGAAATTGCAACCGCAGCATGTGTTCCATCGAAATTAATCACTCAATTCAATTCGGAAACACATCTGAACACCCGTAATCCCTCAGCATATAGCAAAACCTAAGTTTCTATTCACATCATTTTCTTGATAAATTAATATTGGCTAATTGAATTTAAGGGCAAACAGGTGAACACAATTTCTTTAAATCTATTATTTTTATGTGAACTGCAATGTATCGAACTTCGTGAAGCTAATTATAATGCAGTATCCTTGCTATTCTTTTTTTTTTTATTTAATCAATGATAAAAGATGCATCAAAAGCAGGAATGGGATTATAATCACTTATAGATGAGTTGTTGATTGTTTCAGTTACAACATGAAAACAGCGGAAGTCATTAATGCTTTCTTTTATTGCGAAAACCATTGTGTAAAAGCATCCCAACAGTCGCTGCCCCGATTCAAATCAGCTAATTGGGGTCAATTAAAATGACGGAGCATTTTAAACGCTGAACTGACACCTAAAATTACGCATAGCCTAGTTTTTTATATCCAAAAGTGTTTTTAGTAAGTTATACGAATTGATTACACAGTACGGTAAAAAATCTTTCTTTGTTTAGCTTTTTTAATGTAGAGCAGCCATAATCCCTCCTAGTCTTGCTAGCTTATACCAAGCCAAAATCAGAAGTACGTCAATATGAACAGGAAGATAACTCATGTATTATTTTTTAAGTTAAAAAAGAATGATATAACGTTTTCTACTGACAATATCATGGGTATATATGTTTCAAATTTCTCTTTGCACTCATTTTATCAAGAAAAATATGTTAAATATTTTTATTGCAGCTCAAGTACATTTGGAGACCAGTCAGTAATGCGAAAGATGAAATTTCTAGCTTCATTTTTCCGCGAAATTCACTATCGCTCACTTCCACTGCTCCCACGATGAAATTAATATTTAGAAATCGTCCTTTCCGACTGTACACTTATACTATCATTGATATTTTTATGAAATGAAATATTAAAGGTGGTCCATTGAGATACAAAAAGTCTGTTCAAAAGTTTACAGTTTAGCGTTTTTTTCCTGTTCTGTCAGAATAAATTTGCATTCAAATGTCATTTTTTACGGACAAGGATTTTTCCTCGGAATTTCCTGTAGACTCTGAAGAAAATTTGGAATCGATGGAAATGAGCCTTTGATTTCCCAGATTTAGTATTATCTTAATGTTTATGGAAACAACAGACCATTATGAATAGTTTCATAACAATATCTGTTAGCGAGGAAGATAAATATTTCAAACATACCTCACTACCTACGCTTACTTCAATGTTTAATGTAGGCTTATTTCTTTAAGCGGTTTAGTCTTTCATTACCATCTTTGCCTAAAAAGTTGGGTGCTCAGCGAGTTTCAGCATAGGTATACAATCAATCTTCAATTTCTATCAGTAAAGATTTTCATTTTATTATTATTTATTTGTACTGAAGTACAGTAGCCATATTTTCAACATAAATAACTTCCTTTAGAATGCTGTAAAACAATGCACATTTAAAATATTTACATTTTATTTTTAAAAATTTGAGTACATACTAGTTGTGGCACTTCTTGCTCAAACTACAGAGATTAAATCCATAATTTTAATTTCACGAAAGAATTATGTTCAAAAAATTATGCTCGCCTCGTTTAAATATTTCACTACGACCACGTATAGACATTTGGTCGCCAATAGAGTGTTTACTGGTTTTGGAAGAGGGATATTATCTTGATTAGATTTGTGTATACATTTCTTTGAGTGTATTGGTACTATACCTGTTACCTAAAAGTATTATTAATGCAGATGTCAAACAATATTCAGTAATACAGTTTTCCTTAAAACAAAAAACAATCCTGATACAGTTATGTCAAAAATGACCAAATACATAAAAAAAAATAACGAATACAAATTGCAACAGAATTCTGTATTGAATAAAACGTAATTTAAATCACCAGCATCTTAATTTAAATGACGCTTTATTCACCTAATTATTTTCAGAAAAAGAAACAAAATACCACTCGGTTTTTTACAGCCATTCATGAATTGCTTATATTTTTATTTTCAGTTGCCGTTATTCTTATACGACAGATTTTCGCATGAAACTCTGATCCACAATGAAAACTGAATACAACTTGACAATTAAAACGTCTCATGACTACAACAGCGATCGATCCGGTGACTCGGAGAACGTCAAGTCAGCGATATGAGTGCCGTAAGACATTATAGCATATTGAGGGATTTTAAGTTATAAACTATAGTATTTTCTTTCGGAGTAAATTTCTGAGGCCGGCATACATGTAACTTAATTCCGTCCAGTGCACTAGATCTTCAAAGCTAAGCAGACGCACTTCCCGTGCGAAACAAGCTCCCCACTATAGCATCCCTAGAAGAATCTAGTATGTGTTAATAAACCAATGGTAGAGCTTCACGTGATTCCCCCTCTACCTAGTCACGGCTCGGGAGCGCACTCTCGAGCAGATGCTCAAGAGTAGTCTTTCGCCGTCTTCATGACTGGACACTTCGCAAGACGACATGCGAAATTTTATAGGTAAAGGCTAGTGCGTTATTTACCCCTCTGCTGGCACAGAAGATATTCCGAGTGACAAGATTTTATTAGTAATGATTCTGAATTTCTTTAGAACTATTTTCTATACATTAATTTCACTTATTTTATGTTTGTCTCCATGTACGTAAATCCATCGAATTTATTAAAGTCACTCTATTATTTCCACTACCTTTTTCAATTGTTATCATTGATTACCTACACATTGCTAGCAATAAGTAATAGTAGGAACGTAATATCTTTGATCATACGATCACATATCTTTGGTAAAACGAACCGAGGAGTGATCGATCGAAGACGAACTCACGCACTGTGATGTTCAGCCGCTCGGACACTACAATATCAGCTTAATATGGTTTTACTGAGGACTATCAAATTGACTTTTTTTTACTTATGTCTTTACGCCTCGTCTGCATCGAGATCATTAAAGGCGGTATGGACTAGAAGGAATTCGGCCATGGCCTTTTGAAGGAAGCATCCCGGCATTAGCCTTGAGTGATTTGGGTAAACCATGGAAAACCAAAATCTTGATGCCCGGAAGGGGATTCGAACTAGCGTCCACCCGAATGCGAGGCCAGATCGTATCAAATTGAAAACTGGCTGCTGATGCGTCCAACTTTTTGACTAAATTCTTCCTACTTGCGTAAACAGGAAAGAATCACATTTTGACCACTATTTCATTGTTTGGCGTGGTTTGGAGAAGTTGATATAGAAACTTACTAACCCAGGGTAGCAGTTGTAATTACTCGAGATTCGCTTGGACTTGGTGAGGAATGGTATGTAGATAGGAATGGGCGGCAATCTGTTAGGAGGCCGCATCAGTTTCTCACGGCGAACAGCCCTCCCTAGAGCAAATTGCTCAACTGTACCTCGGTCGGCCAGCCAGATGTGACCAGATGGATTGTGTGATTGATACTCAGGCGGGGAAGCGCTTAGTGTTTAAGGTCAGAGTAACCGAAGCGCTTTCCCAGAGCAGATCTGTCTTCCAGTTTCGTGTTGTATTTTATATCCTGTTACTCTTAAGTGATTTATATATGAGTAGTGTGATACAACAAGCTGAATTGACTCAAATTAATTTAACTACAAATATGATCCGAAAAATACAAACAAAAAAACATTTAAAATATAGAATATGGAACCAGAGAGTGTGGTTTAGTGCGTTAAGGTGCGGCACACTGTGTTAGGGAGGTACAACGGGAACAGCAAAGTCCTAGACCAAATTCATTGCGGTTTCTAGGTGGTTTCCCAGAATCATTAAGGCGAATGCTGGGACGGTCCACAATATCCGTCTGATAAACTACACATTTCACGAAAAAAGATACATTTAACATACAGAACCAAATAATTATACATTTTGTAGACAAGTAACAACACAAACTCTCCTCCAATAGGTTAAGTACTCAAGGTCTAAGAAACCGGCTTGAATTCGGGAAGGACACAGGTCCTACCCTCTCATGATTTACACTGGACACCTGTGAAAATCATGGAGCCGGTGGCGTGTGGCCCTTAGCTGGCCGCATCGAGAAAAATTAAATATAATTTGGAAGTAATAATTGAAAAGGTATTAAACTACAGTTCATGTTGCAGGAAGTATTGTTTTTCATGAAGTCAGAACGCAAACACACTTACATCTCCATGTTAAGCAGAACTGAACAAAATGGCACACACGAAAAGAGTAATTGTTGGCACATCTTGTTAGTTAGAGTGTGAACAACTCAAGTTGGCCAGTTCAAATCCCCATGAAGACAGAACTGTTTTTGCCTCTGTTCAGATACGTAGTCCCTGGAATGTTATGTGGTTTGCACGTCATACTAACCTCATTCGATAAGCGTAGAGTTTGAATTTTTACATCGTTACAACATCTTGAGGCGATTAAGATGTGTATTAGTGTAATTTTGTAGTAAATTAAATACAGTCATGAATTCATTTTTTGTAATGTATGTATGTTCATCTTGCTAACTGGGACCACGTTAAGTCATCTTTTGACCGAAATTGGCTTCGGGTGTGACCACACCGGTGTTACAACTAGGGTCGTTAGTCGTAGAAGGGACCTGCAGTTTAACGTGGAATCCGAACCAAGGAAGCGTTCTGGCGTACATCACATTACACAGCAAGCTGTAGCAGAGGTTAAGGACTCATGAAAATCTGCGCCGAGACAGGGATTCGAACCGGAGACCTTTCCATATTCAGTCTGACTCCTTAACAACTGAGCTACCGGGCCACTCACTATTTTTTCTAACGTAAATATCGAAATATTTTGGCTTATAACCTCAAGGGATAAATTCTCTTTTCATTACATGAGTTGCAATTTATAATATTATAAAACATTTATTGATTGCAAACATAAAGGAAAAATTGAAATATCAATCCCACAAAATAAAAACAAGTATTTAGGTATGACAGAGAAACATGCAAAGCATGAACATGCAAGTACAATGTTGTATATTAATTTCATTTCCAACATCATTAAAAATATGATTCCTAATTTATAAAACATTGCTCATTGCTCATTACTCATTGCTCATTGTTCATTGGAACCATAAGAGGCGGTTAAGTGCTGGGGCCTTTTGAACGAAGCAGCACGGCATTCACCTGTGGTAATTTGGGGATACCATGGAAAACCCAAATCTGGATGAGCGGACGGTGATTCGAAACGGCGTCCTCCCGAATGCGAGGCCAGAGCGTTACCGCTCACCCACCACACTCGGTGACTTCCTGTTACCTTCCCGCACAGCTGAGTGGCTCTGGCACTGACAATATTTATTCTTACGTCAACTAAACAAAATACTCGTGGAACCTCACATACAAAATTATACATAGTTTTACATAGATCTTATACATTCGTCTTAAATTATAAGCTAAAAGTCATGCACTCTGGTACCACCAAAGATCAATATTTGTTTCTGAGCCAAACCAGCTCGAAGCGTCTTCTACGAATTCGTGGTTAGGTCGGAGATCCTACGCCAGTCCTACCCAGGAGGTGCCTCACAATGAAGTGGACAATTGTTCCCTGCCTACCTTAACCTGAAGGTAATTTGTAAATTCACTCATCCGTATTTCTTCCACCAACTCTGCAACATTTATGAGGAATTGAACAATAATGTGTGTTGAATTCACTGCCAAACAAAACGACAGACAATTGGACAATTACTAAACAAAAAACTTAAGTGCATCTCCGTGTACATATGACAGAGAGATGAATTTGCTCTCGCATTCATCATTGAATGTAGTACCGTTGATTAGGCAGTTTTATTACAATGAATTCTATAATCTGCATATCTAAAACCGCAATGTTTGTAGGTGTGTCCACTACAGACGAAAAAACTACCGGACCGATTTACGCCAGTTTTACTGCAAAATGGTCTGCGTTGTCATGAGAATGTTTAAAGCTATTGAAATCCTCGATCTGTAAGTACAGGGCTGGTAAAAATGATTGCAGCGATTTCACTATTTTTCATTCGGCTGTCCTTTCATAGGTAAGATGATGGGGTTTGCTGTTATAAGATAAATGGCTCTCCAAGTTTCGATTGCACTAAATGTAAGCTTCCCGCGATGGCCGCTAGAGCGCTAGAGAGCAAGATGACTGAAAGTGAGAAAGCGTACGTTGTTCTCGAATTTCATTCGACTCAGTCTGTGGTAACTGTTCAGCGACACTTCAGACCAAAGTTGGGCAAGGATCCCCCGCATGCTAACACCATTCGGTGTTGGTATCAACGGTTTAAAGCCACGGGATGTCGTTGTAAAGGTAAACAACGGGTCGCCCTCCTGTGTCTGAAGAAACCGTTGAACGTGTGCGCAAGTTACGTTCGTAGCCCACAGAAGTCTACTCCTCGAGCGAGCAGGGAATTACGTATCCACAGAAGACCGTTTGGAGAATCCTACGAAAGCGACTGTGTATGAAGCCATACAGGTTACAATTGCTACAACCACTGTCGCAAAACGATGAAATGCGTCGTTTTCAATTCTGTGCCCAATGTCTAGAACAAGACGAAACATTCCCAGAAAAACCTGTGTTTGGTGATGGGGCCACTTTTCATGTGACTGGAAAAGTGAACAGGCACAATGTGCGCATTTGGGGGACAGAAAACCCTCGTGCTTATGTGCAGCACGTTCGTGACTCTCCCAAAGTGAACGTGTTTTGCGCGATCTCACGAAAGAATCTTTATGGGCCTTTTTTCTTTAATGAGGTGACGATCGCAGGGAAATCTATCTGCAAATATTGCATTATTGGCTCATACCACTTCTGGAAGCTGACAGTGAAGATTTCATTTTCCAGCAGGACGGTGCTCCACCCCATTTTTCTCTAGTTGTCCCTAATTTCCTAAACACCAGGATTCCAGACAGATGGATTGGTCGTGCTGGGGATGCTGATCGTTAGCTGATGTGATGGCCTCCTCGTTCCCCTGACCTAACCCCCTGCGATTTCTTTGTTTGGGGTTTCGTAAAAGACAGTGTTCGTGGCACCAGTACCAGTTGATCTGCAATGCATTTGCTCTCATTGACAGAGACATGCTGCATCGGTTAAGGGGCGAACTCGATTATAGACTTGATTTATGCTGAGTCACTAAAGGTTAACATATTGAGCATCTGTATACACTCAAAAAAAACTTTCAGTTTGTTTATATAGCTGTGTAATCTTGTAAGTATATGTCAAATAATAAATCTGTAGCAATTTTCTGAAATCACTGCAATAATTTTGACTAGCCCTGTAAAAATAAACCATCACTTACTAACAAGAAGAATTTATTCAATGCGTACGTCAAGTGGTACAGAAAATCAGTTCTTATTTTAATTGTACTATGTACTGTACATGAAAAGTAATGTTCGTATGTGTGTCCGCTATGCGTGTTAAATTACATAACGATCCTTTTGCAGTACATTATGCTATAATACTATTGGATATTGGTAATGGGAAAATTTTTCATACGTTACATCTCCTGCATAGGAAAACCAAAGTATTTCTTAGTATATATGCTAAATGAAACCCCCTAAAACATTGTATTCCAAGAGAATTGCAATGAACTTTAAGTTTAATATAACCGTGATTATGATTTATGTAATCTAAAACATAAAAAAAATAATGTGTATGTAAATATCTAATTTTAATGGAAGTTAAGTTCAAACTATCAATTGTTTTCATTTAATCTATACGAATACTCTAAGCAACAGCAAAACATTGCCGGGTCAGCTAGTTAAATTGTGTATTTGTGAGATAAGATCTCCAAGAGTAATTAACAATGTATTATTTATTCACACAGTATAATAACATAAACAATTTATAAACTGATATTATTTAATATGCTTTCCCTTGTGTCTGAAAACATCTGTCCGTATGTTGATGCATTTCTTCAGATAAAAAGTTTATAGCGGAGAATAAGGTTCATCCTCAACACCTTCTTGAATCTTCCTTAGTGAAATGCGTTGAGCCTGGATACTGCGCACCTCAATAGACCGGCAACCTTGGACGAGTCTAGAGAATGCCAGAATTGTTAGTTACATTGATTTCCACCACAGAGTGCTCGGCTGACAGGAAATTTCTAATAAATAACTACATTAGATATTATTTGCGCTTATATTGCTAAAAGGAGGCGTAAATTTCAAATAAAAAACCTAATTTGATTTTATCAGCACTTACAATGATAAAAGTAAGTGTAACTCCGATGTTATCCGAGAAGTTGTTTATTCCATAAGTCAAAGAACAAAAACAAAAAATTAGAATGCCAGGCGGAGGTTTGAAAAAAATGCAGTGTGACGTTCTTTTAAATTTATATTTTGGTTTTTCTTTATTTACGACGACTAGAGGCAGAAATTCATGTCAGGAGAAGAGCATCCCATGTTTACACTGTGTTATCTGTATCGCTCACGGGAAGCAAGTGACAATGTAACAGCTGATAACAAACAGGGAAGTGCACTAAAACTCATAGAAAGTTTACACGAAAATATTTAACTGGATTTTATTTACAGTAATAATATTTTGGTACCAGTACCTGCTGTGGAAGAAGCGGCGAAAAAGCGAGGGGTAAAGCGGGATTTTTCTATGCAGAAAGATAGTTTTTTTATTTAACAACTAATGATGTTGTTATTAGTAAAATTTATCAATAACCACAAACGCTGCCCGTAGTAATGGGCTTTACTGTAGAATGTTTAATAGTTTTAATGCATTTGTAGAAGCTTACGATTAACGTTTTCTTATAACTCTCTTGTAAATCATTTCAGAAATTTCTTATTGTTACACTTTTAATCTATGATCATCATTTGACGTTTTATTTCCTGTGGTTGGTTCGTAATATCCTCTTCTAATTTTGACGATCTCTCTAGGATTCCTTCTCCACTGCTTGTCTCCTGTCAGCTCCCTCGGCCTCTATGTCTTTCTGCGCCCGGTCCATCCATCTTGCCCACGGTTTTTCCGATACGTCACCTTCCCACCTTTTTGTTCAACCACGCTAAGGCCGGGCGCACATTGACGCGCAGTCGACGCAGCGCAGCGCAACACAGTTTCTGTGTCTATGTTTTGGGGAGGAACAGCGAGTATTGAGACGCAGAGCAGGGCATACTGCGCCCCACGTGGCCTGCGCCACGTTTTTTTTTTTATTATTTATTTATTTATATATATAATATATATATAATGGCTTTTGGCATCTTAGGCCATACAGCCAGCCTGATGAGCTTTTCCAGGTAATTAGACACACCACAGGACGGACATTACATTCAAAGACACAACACTTAAACACCCATGCCCGCGGCCGGACTCGAACCGGCGACCTTCGGCACGCGGAGCTAGCACTCTAGCCCCACGCTACCGAGGCCGGCCCACGTTGAGTTCGCGACACAGAAACTGTGTCACGCAGCTCACTCGTGCCGGTTTACTTCTTGCGCTGTTTATAATCTTGCTTTACTTATAATCATTTTCAACTATGGAATAAGAAAAATTGATTAATCTGCTGCGTAACCTACCTGCTATTCCCAATATCAATCATAATAAATACATAAAAATTAAATTTAAACAAGAAATTTCGACAGTGAGTCCAACAAGTGGCGAGTAAATTCAGCATTTATTTATCATACAACTGTCCACTTTCAATTTTCACTTTTTTTTATTTTTTTGAATTCATTTTTAATAAAACTTTGAAAAAGATTGATATATATAGGCTATTATCACATTATTTGTACTACATTATTCAATAGTGTCCCCGAGAAACACTTAATTTGTTGGCACTGCTTTTTAGTTTCAATTGTTTATGTTCTGTTATGCAGTTTTCTCAAAAATATAATACGAAATAAAAGAGAAAAACACTCTTATAAATGTCATGTACCGTCAAACGCTAAACAATTAAATAAATAACCACGAAAATACTGCGAGATTTTCTTCAGTTCTAATAGGTATTTGAGCTTTGTCGAGAAAATAACAGGTTACATTATGCCGTGAATCTCGCTAGAGTCATCCGGAAATTATCTTTTGAGAATTCTCTTGTCACTGCAAAAGCCAGATGAGAGTTTCTTCTTTTCATATACTCACTTTTGCATAGTTTTATCTAACTCAGCCTCTGCTAAAGTAATAACAATTTTCCAAGCTCGGTATCCCTGTCTGATTCAGAAATCAAAAATCGAGTTTTTGCATCGACATATTTTTGGTTACGCTTTTTTGTCGGTTTCTCGCACAACACAAAAATGCTTTGTAAACTGCCGCACGAAACTGCGCCCTAATATGCGCGGGCAACTGCCCGACACAGTTTCTGTTTCTGTGCTGCCCTGCCCTGCTCTGCGCTGCGCCTACTGAGCTACGCAGCTCAATGTGCGCTCCGGGTAACTTCAGCACTCTTCCCTGTTCCAGTCTCATGATACGACCAACCCATTGCAATCTTTTTTTTTATTATTCTGCCTGATATTATCAACTCTTATCCTTTCTTGTGACCTTTTCTGTGCCTTGCTGGAAACTCATCTCTGTTATTCTTCCTCTGTAATAAATTCTTTTTCACTTATTAGTGTCAAACAATTAAAATTGTACTCCAGTTCCTGTAAGATTTAAACAGATTACTTCTTATTGCTGCATTTCAGGCACTGCAACGACTGGTGGCATTTTCCTCCTATTCCCCTGTTCCTATTCAGTAAAAGTAATATGATTTTCTAAAATTAATTCGTGTCTTTTATCTATAACTTGTTATATGGTAAATCCTGCGACACTATATGAACGGCTTTTACTGAATCCGTTTTGCTCTTTTTCTAAGCCTGCAATATTCTGAGTTTTGTGGCGATCATGCATGCATATATTTTGTATCCATTGTTCAGCAAGCTGATGCCCCTATAGTTATTGGTATTTTTCCAGCCACCTTTCTTGGATAATGATATGATTTTAACCTCGTGCCACCTTTCATGGATCGTCTCTAGACTAAAATTTATGTTAATCACGCTTAACGGCCTCAGTTTAAACAACAACAAAACTTTAAAATTTTAATATTAATATTACTCATATCGCTGATTTCTTGATTTCCAGCATATATAGAGTATTTTCGATTTTTTCCAGCATTATTTTCGTTTTCCCGTTCATCAACTTAAATCAGATCAAACGACTGGTCTTTCATAATGCCTTTTGTATATTTGATTTTAGATCAAACTAACCTGAACAATTTCCTTCTATTCCTTGTTTAAATATTTCAGTGTTTTATGTGATTTCTTCTATTTGCTACGTACATCACTTCGATGTTACTGATGTTTCTTTTTAAGCTTTCTTGATGCAGTTTTCTGGTCAGAACTTCTGACTTGTTTTGTTTCTCCTTGTATACTTATCATTTTCTACTGTTCTCTCCCTTAGTATGTTTCTTTATGCTTTTTACTTCTCCCTGAAAGCTATATCAGTTTTCTCAATCCATATCCTTTCTCCTGTGTTTTTTATTTGCGCGCTATAAACTATATTCTTAAGTCGTTTAATTCATTTTCTTTGCTCACTTCTTTTGGAAAATACAGTACGTAATTAGATAAATTTTGTTGATACAGCAATTTATTGCCTTTTCTCTCAGCAGATATGTTTTGTAGGCTTCATTTCACTACTCATTTTATTGTTTTTAACCGAAGTCCATCGAATTCTAAATTTACTTTAAACCATAAAATGATCTGATTCAAGATTTGTGCTCCTTTAGACACGAGTGTTTTGCACAAGGTTGTAAAGCTTTTATTAAAATTCCCTAGGTATTCAAGTAACTTTATTTACATAATTTTTTGTGAAAAAGGTGTTTGTCATTTTCAAATTGTTAAAAGTGGTAAAATCCCGCATTTTCAGTCCATTTTAAAAAAAACTACTAGCTCACCTTGTTTATAGATACATCCTGAAATCGCGATATTACCGACTCTTGCATTAAAGTCTCCTGCGACTTTTAAGTAACATTTGTAACTAAATGGTACGATATCTGCAGATCCTCATAAAACTACTCAGATTCCTTTTCTCTCAATTTTTTCCGGTTTAACATTCGTTCATTTACATAGGCGTAGCTGCTTAGCAGACTGTTAAATTTTGTGTTGTTGCTCTGTTTTCATGAGCTATACCACGCAAAATGAGCACGCGATCCTCGATGTCCACTTTGTCCCTCAGCTTTTTCTTAGTTTCCGGAATAACAAGCATGTTTTATCTTCTTCTTTACAACACTACCGCTAGTGAAGCTTGTTTTTCTGAAAAAGTTCTCCTGATGTTCTAGATATCAATGTCCACAACACCTGAAATGCATTTTTCTTTCCTTTTCCTTTGACAATATAGTAACAGTGAAGACCAACCATTCTGATAGACTCCTGAGAACGTTGCTGTGTTACCAGTCCATCGTACCATCTCCGAACTGAAGTACCTGGGTTTGCTGACAGGGTGCCACTTCCGTTGGACGGAAATCCCGATTTATAGGTACCAGAGATCTGCCTTTCATCCCCCCCCCCCTGCTACACCTCTGATGGGGTGCCTTACCGGCCTTTCAGCTTTGTGATTCGCTGACATAACTGCTAAGAGAAAACAGCGGAATTTCCAAAAAGTTTGTTCTCCTAACCATTCAGCCTTAGCTAAGAATGGATTTTTTTTTTTTTTTTTGTAACTGCTTTACGTCTCTTTTTAACATCGAGGTCTTTAGAGACGGGAAAGGATGGGGGGCAAGGATGGGGGCAAGGAATGGGAAGGAATTCGGCCATGGCCTTTTGAAGGAAGCATCCCGGCATTTGCCTGGAGTGATTTGGGGAAACCATGGAAAACCCAAATCTGGATGCCCGTACGGGGATTCGAACCGCCGTCCTCCCGAATGCGAGGCGAGAACGCTAACCGTTACACCGCCCCACTCAGTCTAAGAATGGAACGCACAGTGTAATCTGTATAGAAGAGAAGGTTGTAAATCTTCGGCAGAAGGTAGCAAGAGAAGTATTCTGATAAACTGGTCTAGAAAACGATGGTTTGTTCAAATAAAACAAGAAGAACATCTTCAACCAGACAGCAATCGTACATGGATAATCCTGTTCACTACATCTCCTAAAGGTAAAGTGAACGATAACTTAGAATCGATACTATTAGTATAACTGTAACCGCGAAAAAAGTTTGTCTATTTAATATATTTGAAAAAAATAGTTGAGTGTACCATCAACAAGTAACAGAGAAGGAATCTACTTTCTTAGTTTTTGTCCGTCTGCAATATGTGATCAACGGGATTCACGCAAAAAATACTGGTCGGATTAATAGGATTTCGAATGACGTACAGCCCGTGGTCCCGGCGATAAAATAGGATATGGTTCATTTCATTGTGAGATCGAAAAGCTGAAAAATCAATATAAAAGTGTCCATAATATTAATATCCTTTTTCGTTGAACTCGATTCATATAAAAACCACTTCGGAGTTTGATCGGTTTTCGATCAATCAAGTAGCTTTAAAAACCGCAATAAAATTAGGGTTATTAAGGTGGCATTCGGTTATCTCGGAAAGCACGGAGAAGAGTTTGGAACATTGACTGATGCTGCTCCAGAATTGTTCCAGATATCAGAGAACCTTTCCTTTTTTAATCCTCTTCAGAATTAGAATTCTTGCCATACACCTTTCTCTTGGAACCAAAGTCGTTCCGATTGGTGTAGAAGTTTTGTGATTCAAGTGCTTCATAAGTTCAAAATGATAGTTGCATTAATGGTTAAATGTAGTCCACTATGAATTTAGAAACGCCAGACATATTACGCTCCGATAGCCTGTCGCCATTCGAAACTAAAGAGAAACAAACAAATAAAAAGTTTTAGCTGTAAACAGAGAACAGTATGTGGTATGATAAAGAAAAATTCCGGC
Source organism: Vandiemenella viatica (assembly GCA_031002005.1). NCBI lineage: Eukaryota > Metazoa > Arthropoda > Insecta > Orthoptera > Morabidae > Vandiemenella > Vandiemenella viatica. The sequence goes on from JARYHS010013631.1 coordinate 30,833,775, forward strand.
GCTATAATATATACTTATGAGCCAAAAAATTATGACCATCTGCATAATAGCGTGGTCCATCTTTGGAACGTCGTCCAGCAGCGATTTGGCGTGGCATGGATTGGTAGGTTTCCGGCGGTATCACACACGATATCTACGTACAGATCTTGCAGTTCCCTTAAATTACGGACGGTGGTTCATGGGAGTGTAGCTGGTGCCCGATAGCGTCCCAAATGTGTTATGTAGGGTTGAGATCAGGCAAATTTGGAGACCAAGACATCAACGTGAGTTCATTGTCATGTTCCTCAAACTGCTGAAGAACGATTCTGGCCTTGTTACACGGACAATTATCTTACTGGAAGATGTCATCATCATCATCGTCGAAGACATAATGGTCTGACTCAATAATATATTTTTCAAAAAAAAAAGTTGAAAAATCTGTATATATTTATACTGATTTTGACTTGTGAAAATATTTTGATATTCTCGAACAATTCAAATAAAATAAAGTTTCAAGAAGTTATACTAATGCTATCGAGTGTGAGGAATTATTAAGAGCCTTTCTAAGAAAAGGCTGACTAAAAAAGTAGAGAAATTTAATAACTTAAATATACTTTTGTTTAAAAAAAAAACTAAGTGCGAAATAACGCTATAATAGTCACACGTGCTGATTTTTATGTAACTCAATCACGCAAATGAAGAAGTTAAGCGTGGAATAACGATTTAAGTAGAAAGAATCACTGAAATCTTGCATTACTGTCCTCTTAGGTGATAAGAACTAAAGTGCAGAAAATACTGAATGGAAATAACAGAAAAGCTGAGCATGGATTTATAAAAAAAAATGATAATGAAGTGGAATAAACATGGAAATAATAAATGTAGAAACGTGTCAAAAGTGGAGAACTTCTTGATTTAGAAAGTGAAAATAAAACTGATAGAAGAACCGTGGAAAGAACCCCAGTGGATTAATATTAGCTAGTGATTTCGGGAAACCATGGTAAAACGAATTCTAGATGGTGGGACTGGGATTCGAATCCACGTCTTTCCGAATACAAGGTCAAGTGTTACCGTTCAGACACAATGCTCAGGCCATTCAGACTGATAGCTTAGCAATGTATTTGAGACTGACTTCAGGGCAAGAAAAAATATTATCCGCCGGCCTCGGTAGCGTGAGGGCTAGAGTGCTAGCTCCACGTGCCGAAGGTCGCCGGTTCGAGTCCGGGCGCGAGCATGGGTGTTTAAGTGTTGTGTGTGTGAATGTCCTGTCCATGTCGTGTACACTTTGTAGTGTCCTTATGACTACACTTAATAGGAAAATGTACTCTGGAGAAACAAATACAGTGAAAGAATCAGAATTACATTGAGCTGGCTGTGTGGCCTCAGTAGGCGAATGCCATTATATATATAAATTTTACCCCTAAAGGGATTTTTGACGCAATAGGGACGTAGGTCTGTAATGACGAATAAAGTTTTCTTGAAGGTCTTAATAGTTAGATACAACTCCCAGTTTACATTTGAGTCGTAGTAGGGTCATCGGTTAAAAGTTTACTTAGAACCAGCATTGAATTGTATCGCCAGCTGTGTGTGAAGTGTTTAATCTGTATTTTGTATGATAAGTGTAATACTTATGACAAAGAAATATGGTACCTTTTCCGCTTCATCTAGGTAAATACACGGTTCCGTCTTACCTTCCCAATTACAGCGTGATACTTTGACTAGTGTTAGTCTGGAAGAACGTAGTAACGATATACCTGACTATAGCTGTGGACAGATTAATTGGCGGGTCAGTGTGAACGCGCTGTTGCCGTACTTGGGGACAAACTCGCGATGCGCTCTCTTTCTATCACCTGAAAATTGCAACGCTGTGCGGCCTGTGTTGCCTAGTCCAAACGTCAACAGCTCTCTAACCACCCCCAAACCTTCCACCTCCCTTTCACTAAAAATGTGTGAACCTGAGAATCGGAATTAGAAAGTGTCAGTGTGAGTGTGAACTTGCTCGAGAGAGGATATTTTGATTTTTAGCGATTTACGATTTTTACGTGCGATTTAAATAATTCCTTTTGGTTATTTATTAATTGTAGTAATTTAGTGTAATAATTTTACCGAACAAAAAGTGCAGTAACTTATAATTAGGGAAATTTAGCAAGAGAATCTTGCTACTAAAAATGGATACTTAGGAAGAGACTTATTCTCCTATTCCAGGTGTTTCCGAACTAACGACTCCCAACAAGACGCAAGTCATCGACAGCAGAACCACCGCTGCTGAAGCAGACAACACAGTAAATCTATCATTCACAATGTTTATAAATATTTCAAATTTCTTGTGGACAATGATCGAGAAATTTTGTCTTCTACATGTACGCTAGTAGGAAAAGACTTGAAAGATATGGACGTACTTGATATTGACGAAACAAAAAACTGCAGTGATTTGTTACCGCAAAAACAACCATATTGCGAAAAAAATTAGGGAATGGACAGGCTATTTGCGCTGCAGCTTGTGGTTGTCGGTTTGAGAACTGTCCAGCGCGTGTGTCGTGAGGGAAAATAACCTACGTTTGTTTCTCGAAAGAAAAATATGAAACAATACAGCACTCTAACAAAGCTTAGCGACTTTGACAGTCCTTTGTCAGGAGGAAAGTACACGAATTTTACGATAGTGATGAGTGGTAATATATAAACAGATAATTTTGTCGTTAATTAAGCAAGTTTTTCAGTGCAGAGGATGACAAAATAAAATTTTGATTTTAGTTATAAATATACAAACTGAAAATAAAATGTAACACGTGGACTTTTAGCCACAAATAAAAGAAGAGTATTTCCATAAGTTTCGTTAGTCTGTCGAGAATTTTATTTTTCTGCGCAGATAATAGAATAATAAATAACAGGTCTTTGAAACCTCCAATTATATTAAACGCATCTGCAATGCATTACTTTCTTAACGAAATGACATGCATCAATATTTTATGACAGTATAGTGATCATCAATTACTTAAAACACGTTACAAACCATTACTACAAGTAAAGAGGTGAATACAACTGTTACGCGCACGGCTTGGCAACGGCGCATTTGACGCCACCCGCCAATTAATCTGGCCAGAGCTATAGTTTCAGTTAAATGTGACGACGCCTTTGAGCGTGAATACCGTTCTGTGGTTTTCCTTAATAGACTTACTGTCAGCAGTAAGTTATAAAACCAACAGAATCTTTTTTTTCTCTCTCTCTCTCTCTTTACGTGAATTCGTTGTCCAAGTTCGGTACAGGGTTGCATCCAAAATTATTATCAAGTTTGACTAGTACTCAAAGACAAGCAATGGAGGACAACGGGTTAGACAACGTTCAGGAAAGAGAGCCTGAAAGGGACACTTTTAGGCGACATGTCTCTCGGAAGGGACGCGTGATTGTTCGGGTAACGATACGCCGAATCAGTGCGCGCCAGTCGTTTATCGAATAACTTGAGGAAAATAATGTTAATTCGTATGAAATAAACTACGGCGAACAATTTAAGACCATTTAACGATCAACAGAAGTAAATTCGAAAAACTGTAATACTTTTTATATTGAAAATACCAAAGTGCATGTTAAGAAAGAGGAAGCAGAACCAACTAAATTGAAGCAAAACCCCTTGGAAATACGGAAAGCGAATGGCTCTTTATTGATTCCAGAAGACATTTTGTACTGCTTTTTCTTGTCAGACTACAGTAAATTATATATGGAGATAATTAAATGCCGAAAATAAATATTCACAGACTGTTGTGTGTTCTGTACCTTGTTTTAACTGTGACAAATAATATGAAGCTACGTGGCACGACTCTGAAATCCCCCCCTCCCCCCCACGTAGCCCAGCGTAGCTTTCTATCCAACCCCCTCCCTCATAGCCACGTAGTTTATGGACGCTCCCTTAGTGACACTGATTTTTCACCGAATCGACCAAGTAGGGACTTAGAGATACGAGGGAGGGAGTTAAGTTTAAAAAATATTTGCTGTTTCACTGTCACTCAAATAAAAAGTTCTAAACAATATTTGTTGTTTCACTGACTATTTGGCTAAATAGAGACCTATTCTCGTTAATACTTGCGCTCGTAGCTCGATTACTATCCACATCCATTTTTCTTTCTTGAAGAAGTCTCAGAATTGTTCTGTTAAATATGAAGTGATAAATGGTAAGTACTAAAAGGAAATGTTTTAAGGGCCTTCCTGGTTCCAATAGATCGTTTTCCTCTATGCTATCACACCTGGCGGAGGTTAATATCTGGTCTGAATACCAACGTTTTTGACTATAACATTGCATCATTTAAAACTTACTGAAGCGATTCTGATAGGTTTCACGGTTAAAAGCTTGGAATATCGCTTAAAATCAGATGTTTGCTTCATCTAGCTACGTCATCCTGCATCGTAGAAGAAATTTATAATTTGTTATGAACATTAAAACTTTTTAACTATATTTTTGGATCACTTTACAAGTAGTCACCTGTTTTTGAAGCGTTTTTATATATTAAAAGTTTGGAGACTGACTTAAAATCTCAGATCAAGTGACAATGGCAGTACAACCTATGACCACCGAAATGTCGTGTTTTATCGATGGGCTTAATCGTCTGGTTACCATAGAGGATTTTATTTACATTTAGTGTTCGCACGTTCCTCAGAATTATCTTACATCGTTACCAAAAATAAACTGGTAAAAATCAATACTTCGGCATCCATACCAGAAAGGAAACAGCAATTTATTGTTGCCGCTGTGCTGTCTGTTTACCCCAGCAAATGGAGTATCGTTGTTCAGATCTAGTCAAAATTTTCTATTAGAAAATAAGGATGTGAGCATCCGAAGTTGTCAGCCTCTGAACATTTTTGCAACTAAGACTATTTCAAAAAGCTATTTTCTAGGAATTTTGCAATTTGTATTCAGTATTGACCACATCCATAATTTAAGCAAATCCTTGAAGATTATGTATTTCAAAGATGATGGAAATAATAACTTTTCGTAATGACATGTGGAGTGCGCACGGCGAATCTTGTGATATTAATAATCCACATACACATCTCCCAAACGCTTAATCTCTCTGACTCGTGTCTGCTCATTGACATGAGTGAAGAACTGTTTAATCTGACATGGGCTGAGGTGTCTCATACAGCCAAAGGTGACCGATGTCTGCCTCTGGAGTTTCATAACACACTATCGTAAACTTGGCTACTTTCTGTTGACTAACGTAGATGCGAGATGCGTTTTCGTTGTTAATTACAAAGTCACGCCAAAACATGACGTACGGTCTTTTCCAGAGCGTACCACGTGAAGAAGCAAAAACATATCTATACAGCTGAAGTAAATCCCTGTTACAGGCTGCAGAGAGTGGTAACGTGGAGGATTTCGGCCGGTTGTTCTTGGCAGACCCAGGCAGACTCGCCGTAAGAGACTCAAGAGGCAGGGCTGCAGCCCACCAAGCAGCAGCCAGGAACAAGATCAACATCCTACAATTCATCGCTTCACACGGAGGAGGTACTTGAGAAATTAAGAGACCTGTGTCCTACATTACATTTTTTTTTTTGGTGGCTAGTGGGAGGAGAGGAATCTGTTCTTGACATGATTACTTCACATGCAGGCAAGTGTATTTGCTTACAGGATAAAAAGTACATTTATTTTCGTTTAATATCATAAGACGCATATGATTATTTCATTTTACATGCGATCTTTTGTTATTAATGCACAAGCATAAATTAACACTACCATTAATTTATGGTAGCTGAAAACATTAGCCAACACAACTCATAGTAACAACTTTTTTTATGGTGTACTATTTGACACAGCAACTGATAGTGTAAGCTAACCTAGAATTCCGCAAATCGCATGATGAAATTTGTTTACAGTATAGCGGGCTCAGTTGAGTATCACGATACCACAGCTTTAGGGTCATTTATGTAGTTATTCAGGAAATAAATAAAACTAAACAGTTAATACAGGCAATAAATCATGTTTAAACAGTAAATTCAAGTTCTAAATCTAAATAAACAGCTGTAGAAAGACTGAACGTAAAATCAGCATATGCGATATTTGGTTTTCAGTACAATTTCGCTAAAGTTAATATTTTCTTCACTTTAAGAGATATTCAGGATAATAAATAGTAAAAAGATGACAAACCTTGTAGCGAGGAAATCATACTAAAAAGTTTGAGTACTTTAAAAGCTAAAAGCCGGTATGGAAAATTTAACACGTAATTACGTACTGTAAATTCGAGAAGTCGTATTTTGGAAATATATAGAAAATCGACTTATCACAAGAAAGAAACGTAATTTTTGCTTACATAATATACTAAAGTTTTGGAAAGCTCATTACAGTTTAAAGATTGTTTTTCGAGCAATATATACAGTAACTTTAGACACATGGTATAAGGAAAAATTAACCAATTTACATAATAAATGTAAATTCAAGGGAGGAAGGCGTATTCAGAATACTCTATAGTTTATTAAAAAAAGGTTCCAGCAAGTCTCATAAAGAGATATGCAGAATTTTGATCGGGATGAAACAAAATAGAGATTTTTAAATATGTCTGAACAAGCTATGTTGCCTTGTTCATTAGCCCAAGATAGCATTTACTTTGAAAATTAATAGTAAATCGAAGAAAATAGGTAGTGATTTAAAAATCGTTCAACGGGTATTTGAGAACACGTAGAATCATTTAAAATAGGTTTCAAAGTCATCAGAAAGTTATTAGTGGGGTCGAAATTGGCAATTGCATCATGATTCATACTTTTCTGTTAGAATAGTAAACATGGCTTTCTTAATATCAAATGAAAGAGAATCTAATTAGAAGTAAATTAAAAGTTGTTTCAGCCTCGTAGCTATAAAATTGTAGAAATTAGAAGCAGTTTTGAGTAAAACATAAAACGATTTTTTACAGCTGAAATATTGAAGATTAAAAATTTTTCATAAGGATCAAAATTTACATTTGCTTAAAATCCTAGCTGCCGGTAAAATTTCTGAACGATAGGAGTATTGGGAGCCAAAAATTATTATTTAAGATCGGCGTAAGAATACATAGTTTTCACATCAGTTGACTTTTGGACCCGGAAGGGTTTTGGTCAGTCTATATATATGGCCGACGGGGATTATATGATGTCTTTTGCTGGTGGTCACTGGCGCGGAGAGGCTGTCGGTTTATGTATCGCTCAGCGCTTTAAAGCGGGAAGTGCGAAGCGGCGATGCATGTGCAGGGGCAGCCATCTTAAAATTTTTGAAGGACAGTAGAACAGTTTAAGCTAATTTCAATGTGATTTTTATATTTTATAATGGGGTTTGGTCTGGTCTGAATGCTTTTCATAACTTGCAGTCAACGATCTTGGTGAAGATTTTCAGATAGCCCATCTATTGTTCAGTCTTGTACAATTTTTATTTAGAATATAGTGAAACTTTGAACTTTAACTCAGCTGCAGTGACTTTTATTAATATGTGAACCTTACCTTTCCTAATTTTGGGTTTTAATCAAGTTAGGTAGCTGTCGAAAGAACTTTAGAAAAATCGAATATCCAAAGGCACATGAGTAACTCAGTTGGAGTTAAGATGATTAACTGTTTATTATAACCCCGATACACGTTTTCGTCTTACAATAGTCCATAATTTTTTTATTGTGAATATTTTTTAATGCATGTGTTGAATAAAACATTAAAGAAAGCGCAGAAGAACAGATCGGAATGCAGAAACTACTAGACTTTAAAGTAAGCAATAGAACACATGAACTAATCACATTCCGTTGTCATTTTTGAAATTGTGAAAGTACATTTTTGGTAAAATGCATATAGTATTGCTGCTACTTCTGTTTAAAATTGCATTTTAGACATCACTTGCAGAGCACACTAATTTATATTAACGATTTCCATCTTACCACAACAAGTTTATAAACATACAAACCCACAACAAAACCTGTAAGTATTTCTACCTTTAACGTTAATCCGTGGCTTTGTACCCTACTTAGAAAATAAAATTTAACAACTTCTGTGTGTTGCCTCCAAATTATATAACTTTCAAAAGAGGTAAAAATAAAATTAATTACTAGGGAAATATTCCTTCAAATTTCAGTTCGCAAATAAAGGATATGATTCTTGTGCAATCATAATTTACTAAATTACATTAAGTTCCTGTTGACGGTAAATCAATTTCTTTACAGATCTTAATATCAGGGACCATGTTGGAAATACCCCACTGCATGTTGCTGTTGAGCACAGCTCACTGGATGCGGTTGATTATTTGCTTAAGTGGTAAGCGATTCATAAGATATTTCTGTTTTAAATAATTGCCTGTCTATTGACCTTTTCTATTATCTGGAAGATAATTGTTAATCTCTTAAAAATTCGTGTTTAATATTGTTCAAATAAATTTATTCGATCAAATTATTTTCATTTAAATCTTATATCTATAGCTTAATAACTCAATTTTTGTAGTACTTGTTACTACATGCAAATTTTTTTGTCATAGTGGTGTTGATACGAGCGTTCTCAATGACAAGAAGCAAGCGCCAATACATTTAGTAACAGAGTTAAACAAGGTATCTGTGTTAGAAGTGATGGCAAGACACAAGGACCGAATTGACATCCAGCAGGGCGGAGAGCACGGGCGTACTGCTCTGCACCTAGCGGCTATATATGACCACGAGGAATGTGCTCGCATTCTTGTAAGTCAAAATGTCTGATATGGAGCTAGTATACTGGTATACTGTTTTGTAATATTAAACAAATTATTCGTAATTTTCCTCATTAAAGCGTTGTAACGTAATACTCAGAACATCGAGATAGTTAATCTTTATATGTAAAGATGAATGTATGTATGTTTGTTTGTTTGTTTATTTGTTCTTCATACAAATCCACAGTTTTCATCCGATCTCGATGAAACTTTGCACACTTATCCTTTGAAACAAGGAAAAAAATACTTTCTACATTTGGTTGAGAAATTATCTGTATAAATAACACATGTTGTCTCACAACTTCGAAATACGCCGATAGACAGACACGTTGGATATGGACGTCTCCGTACCGTGTTTTCGTGTAGTGGACTGGCAGCTCAGTGGTTAAAGCGCTTGCTTACGAGCGTCGTGGTCTCCGACTCAAATCTCCGTGGAGGATAAGATTTTTAAAAATTGTTTTTCATCGTAAGAGTCAGGCCTGGGCCGTCGGTTATTCGGATTGAATGTTAAACTTTAGATATTAGAAAGTTAGGGGTGCAATGCGAGGCAAATCGTAGGTAGTCTTGCAATGTTGTAGGTGTACACTATTTTAGGTTATAATCATCCCTCAGGTGTTGTTCACAGTCAGTGTGTGAGTGTGAACCACAGTAATATTATTATAAAAACGGAAGTAAGTCTCTGTCTTTTTGTTACATTTTGACGACTAAATGGCTATATCGTTGTGATGGAATTTTATAATGAAATCTGTATGAGGGGCACAGGATATTTTTTCCAGTATGATTAACAGTTGTAGTCACGAAATTTTGAGACCTTATCGAATGGTGACAGAAATATGTTGGCAATTGATTCTCTTCAAGAGACAGGTTCAGCTTTCCTGTCATATTATTCCGACTCGATATTGTTTGGGACCAATCCTTCGTTACCAACAACTTTCTATATTTAATTCTGGCAAAAAAATTCTTAATCCACGCGTAAGAAGTACATTAATATCTTCGGTGACTATGTTGTCAATGACTGATAAAATATGTCTATATTTAACACACTAAAAGATTTTAATACTAACAAATTATCATAAAAGTTAACGAGATAGTAAATTTGGATGTAAGTTAGTTTCGTAATACAGCAAATTGTTTAGAACGTATGATCACCAGGTCTTATTCTAAAACTGAACTAGAAATACATAAACGATTAGATTCCTGTGTTCAATCTCCAATCAGTAAAAGGTTTGTGTTTGTATTATCTGTCAAAGGTTTGTATTACTTCAGAGATAAAATGCCGAAGGGAAAATAACTAGCCGCCTCATTTAATCCGTAACTGGTATAAAGGGTTGCTGTTGTTGATTTAATATCCTTTAGTACAGTGTTTCCCTCGTACTGTATAAGGCTATAAGTAAGTATAAACTTTAACGCCAACTTTCAGAAGCCATATTTCAATGACGATGCAAAAATCTGGCATTTCCAGCATGAGGAGTAGAGCTGAAGAAGAAGGTCGCCATGACTTAAAGCGCCGCCCTTCAAACATGATTTTACCGCCAGGGGCACGCGCTCTGGTTTACCCCCCAACCAGCGCTGCCAACATATCCGCAGATGGCCGCTAAAATTTCCGTAGATTGGGTACAAAAATCCTCAGACACGCTGATTGAAACAATAATTATTGAAGAGAGAGTCAAAATTAAGACTACATTTTATTTCTAGGTCGTTGAAATTCGAAATACAAAATAATATTCTACATTGACAATAAGAAATAGCTCTGAACATGTTTTGTATAGCGTCACTTTCAACACTGCTGCTGCTATGCCTACCCCCCCCCCCCCCCCTCCTCTCTCTTTAGATCATACATTTTCTTTGTTGACATTACAGTTATAATATCTTCTGTATCAGGAAATGTTAAAAACTGCGACACCTTTGATTCTCGGATTTTGGTTAGGCCTTCTCAGAAGGCAATGTTTTATAAGCCGTACCAACGAGGGTGTCACCGTGCATAAAGAGTGCGCCGACAGTCTTTTAAGATCTATAAAATCTATAACCAAATAAAATATGAGCTTTATTTCAATCGTTGGTTCACACGAGCGGTTGCAAGGAAACGATTCACAATTTTTAACAATTTTGTATTGATTTAAAACTACACACTGAAATATTAACAAAACACCAATATAAGGAAAAATCAACAAATAATAAAAAGTATCGAAAATCCGTAAATATTTTAATAAAATCCGAAAATCCTAACTTTTTATAAAAACCCGTAGAATTGCCAGCACACCCCCCCCCCCCAAATCCCCTTAGATATGGCCCTGAATAGTCTATTCATTTTCAGTTGTCTTCATAAAGAGCGCCGTTCGTCTATAGATTAATTAAATGACCGTTTTCTGAGGGTCTTGTGAGGGATCACAATAGGTGTTAGGGTTGGTAACATATGAGTGGTGAAGTCAGCTTTCTGTTTTGTAACTGTGTTTCCATAGTAATTCA